>JARHVA010000061.1:4387500-4790000 GCA_037957365.1 Torreya grandis
ATAAATCTATGTACTATAATCACACATAAAATTACACAATCAGATCACCATAAGCATTAATTAAAAACATGAGCATAGTAGAATTATATAAGTACTCATTATCTAAATTGACTAAAAGAGTTAAACAAGTTATTCTATTATGGTGTGTGTGTTGGGTTACTAGTAGTTGCTCTGTCATCATTCAATCATCCCACCTACATCATCCTCTCCGATGATACTCTCACACTATCATGCTCTAAGGATATAATCAATCTTGCATCCACTTCACAACAAGTAGGTAGTTAGTCTGAGTTATCATATATATCAACTAATGATGCATAACTAGCAAATATACATCCATAATGTACATAAATAATAAATTACAACTATCACATAATCAATCCATTATGTAAATTAATCATCACATCATTGTCATATAACTCAAATCAAATAAATAATAATCAAATAATAACCATAATAATCCATGAATTCAAAGGTTAATATACTTAGGGTGAAATTGAGATGTAATATTTGCAAAGAAAAATACATATTTCATCCTTATAGAAAAAAAAATTTAAAGATAGTGTGTGAGAAGCAATCTAATGCCTAAAGGCCCTATTCAAAAAGACATATTGGCCTTAAATTTTTCACATGACTTGATCAATCCAACATTCAAATTAATTTATGGTCATAGTAACCCTCATGTCCATCTTCATTCATCTTTAGCTTCTATAGGAAACTTTGATAACCATCCTTGGATGATGCTTAAGTTTTTTTCTTATAAATTTTATATATGATTCCTTAACTTGGTTTTATTTTTTGGGTAGTGGTTCCTCAATTTAAATGGTACTTTAAAAAAAATATAGACCAGTAAATTATAAATAATGGACTAAAAAATATGTTCGAAAGTATTTAACATTTTTGGGATCTTTTTCTTTAGTTTAGCATATTTTTCCCTAGTTGCATGCCTAAGAAAAAAATAGTTCCAACAATCTAGCACATTGGCATATCATACAATAAAATGTTCTCATGCACTCACCTAAAGCATGTAGCTTAAAATCAGCTCCCATTGGTTTTGTCATGCAAAGGTGTATTTATTTACTTTTATAAGCTAGGGAACTTGAACAAGAACTTAGTTCTAAATTCATACTTAGTTATATTTCTAAATCTTAACTAATCATTCATTATTTAACCAAAGAAAAAGAAACTAGGCACAAACTGAAAATAAATAATCACTCTATTACTCCATTATATTTAGGAAAATATTACACAAGTATTTCATCGACATAAGCTTCTTTTCATTACATTCATATATCATATCCAAGATTACAATGACTCAAAGATTACAATGATCAACATCAATACTAAGTAAAATAAGGGGGTATTTACACATGGTTTACCTAATAATGCAGTTACAAAAGCAATTACAAAAATATGACTTGCTAATGACCATTAAAAACAATGAGTCATGGCAAGTTGTATATAATGAATTCCTAAGGACATGGGCCTAACTTCCCCTATATTCTCTCTATGATATATTTTCATCGTCATGTGCCTATCTTCCCATAGGTTAGTGTTGGATTCATGATTGAGTATTCTTATTCAATGTTCATGTGAATCATTCCCTAACCATCTCCGTATTTCATTTCTTTCTCAAGTTTGTCACTAATATATGAGTCTTAAGTTCTCAGGCTCTCTATGTTTCATGCTTCTTTATTCCATGTGAATATCCTCTTTCATGCCATGGTCTTTCACATTGTGTCTCTCATGCACCTACATTTCCTTCTGTGCCACTTGTCTTCAAAAATTAGTTAACCTATATTGATTTAAAATTGAGGGCCTAACATCACCCCACACTAAGTTAATAGTCCATCCAAAACTATGCATTTTGTTTAGGTCCTTTTACTAGCAAAATCTTAGGTCTTGTCTATTCAACGTACTCCTTCACTTCCTCCTAATGATTCAATGCATTCTAGATTTTAAAAGTGATTTCCTCAACTACTTCCTTATGCCTCTTAGTCTACTCAGGTTACTTTATATTCACCTGCTTGAATGGTTAAATCCTCAAGTGATGCAAAAGCATCCTTATGAATGTATTTTAATGAAGCAACCTCTGTCAAAACCTATCCTTAGAGCATAGGTATTTAACTACTAATGATGAGCACTTATTTTATATTCTAGGGCCTCCACATCTTGAAATACTTTGGCATGCTCGGATCTAGTTTTTATTATTAACATGCTCTTGGCCAATTGCTGGCGTTGAAGTTCCTCACTTGAATCCTTTCTTTAAATTTTTTTTTAGGTCATGTTGGTTTTAAAAAAACCCATTAAGGATGGGAACCATATCACCCACTCTATTCAAAAATCTCTTTCCTAATTTGATGGCCTCAATAAATTACTTTGTTACCCAAGTTTGCTCTTGCTGAGGATTGGGTTGTTCTTTACATTTTTTCAAAAATATCTCCACCGATGTTCCCAACTTATCAATAGCCTCTCTATCAAGAGGAACTCTATCTGTAATGGCTGAATCCTACTCTAAAATAGAATTACAAAGTGTTAGGGTCTTCACTCTAGCCACCATCATAATTTCTAATTGGAGCTTGAGCTCTCCTAACTCCTCTTAGAGTTTTATATTTTTTGTGCACTCATTGAGATAAAAAGCAATGACCTCTTGATGTTTCCTCCTGAGCTGGTTTACATCAAATTCCTACAATACAATCTACCTCTTTCCACCTCATGATTAAATTTTAAAAGTGTCACACTTGAATGAGATGTTGTGCACATCTGGGGATCCACCCAAATTATATCATGGATTCCACCTTTCCCAATGCCAAAATAATGATTTTCTAAGGCAATTCAAATTGTTTCTCTTAATTAAATATATCATTGTAAAATTATAGTTCTTGTCAAGTTTGATCAATTGAGTTCTCCTTGGGGAAATATTCCCACATATACAAGTATTTTTTCGGCATTCCCTTCTAATATTGGGCGTGAAGGGAAAATATTGAACTAGTAGTTAGCGGTCTTTATTGTGTAAATTCATAAATAGGTTCATTCCATTTAGAGGGATCAAATTTAAGTATTTATATAGCCAGTTCCTTTTCCTAGTGACTTGGATTGGCATCAAGATCGCCCATGCCCAAAGCTATGTCTATGCCTTGCACCTATTCATAGGTGGGACTACCAACATCCACTTGTGTGTCATCAAAAGTGAATTCTTCATGTTATTATAATGAGGGATCCTTTTTCCTCTAGCTCCAATGTGGCTTCTCATTCCTCTTATTCTTTGGCGGAAGGTCCCCTCTCTGGTGTTGCTTCTATATTTGATACTTTATGGTCAAGTTCCCTATTTTTAGGCATTGAAGTATCTTGTTTTGGAGGAACAAATGTGTTCATAGTGAAATCAAGGCATTCTGGTTGACCTATAGGCATGTTATATCTTGGTGGTAAAGGTTCAATCCTTTGTCATTTAGGTTTTTTAGGTTGTGCACTAGTGTTGGCATCATGCCCCAACCTCTTTTGATTTTAGTGCTTTTCAATCTTCGACAAGGTTGGAATGGTTTATTTTTTATCATTGACACTACACAATGTCCTCTTTCATGACTTTGAAACATAACACAATAAATTAATAGAGTCCTCAACCAAAAGTTTCTTAGCCTTAATGTCAGTATTATCCAATTCTAGTTTCTCATTATAAGCCTTCTTCCCTGAATACAAATACATTTGATGAAGAGTATGAGTCTCAACATCAGTATTTTCAACATCAATATTTACAAATCATGTGTTATATATTCTATTGAAGATGTTCATAAAATACCTAGTAGCAAAATCATAATATATCTTGAGCCACCTAAACAAGTCATCTATATGGCTCATTCAGATGCATGCTAAAGGAAAATGTTGTTTTATTGCAAACCATGCTTCGTCTCCTAGCTATGTAGGCAAGTCCTTAGGAATGTGCCACTCATTCCCAAAATTTTCCTTTGTTCCATCATAATATCCCTTCATCTTAGATTTGTGACTAGGGGTAATAATGCTAAGGCATGTGAATGATTTAAACCTTTCATTTAGAGGCTTATTTTTTGGAGGGTAAGCCCACTTCAACTCACCACTAGTGTACTCTAGCACACTAATTTCATCAAATACCAATAATAAAATAATTGTGTTGAAATGAAATTTTTGATTAGGCAAGTGGTGGGCCTTCTTTACATTTACAACAATTTTATCTTCAAAATACCATGAATAATATGCTTGACCCCCAGGTTTATCTAGTGGGATACATACAAGTGCACCATTTATAGTTTTTTCCATCTATCTACACCTATAACCTTACTTATAACCAAACATGCATCCACTTGAAGGGCAAGATATTGAAGACTAGATATATACATTGCATGGCCTTGCTTCTTTTACTCAAGTACCATCATAGTATTCTCAATTTCCTCTTGGTATTCCAAATATACATTGAGGTTAGTGCCTAAGCATTGTAGACCTGTAACTTTGCTAATTATTTGGGTCATGATCCTCATCCTACACCCTATAAAATATAAATAGTATTCATGTACACATGAGATAAGAAACCTGAAAACCTCCATAGGTTTCCCAAAGTAAGGTAGATTGAACAGCTAAAAAACTCTGACATCATTGAGGTTTTTAAAAATAGTAATATCATAGACAAACTCATTCTAGGTATTCTACTACTCAACCCTATAGTCATGCTATAAATCCACTTCATTCCCTAGTCAGAGGTGATTGTAGTAAAAAACTTGGAAACTTTTCACATTAGACTCCAACTTCTTTGCATGTAACACTACTTCAAGATATTACATTTCTTCGATCAAGACTAGGGGTGGGGTGGTGTTTTTATTTTCTTTTTCATTTTTCACACCATATTGGATCCTTTAGTGTTTGTTCTCTCAGCCTACTGTGGTAAACTTTCCTTGTGAGCCCTAGATTTACTGGGTACTTCATCTCTTATTAGAACATACTATACTCCTACACCCTCAAAATCTTATTCCTTGTGAATCATAGGTAATGGCTTACTTTGGTGGGACTTCTTTGGCTACATCACCCTCTAAGGAGATAGAAGGTTGAGGCATGGCTATCCCATCCTATTAAATGAATACATGATTACTTATTTATCTCCTTTGGATCTCCTACTTCAACATCCTCAAATGAAAGATGCTAACACCTACAACCTATAATTCCTTTAAATATGCTTCTCTAATCATTATTCCACTAGCTTATCTATCCACTATGTTCACCTTAATTCATAATATTTGAATTGATCACTGAAATTCAACAAATGTTCCTCTAGTAGCTAGAAACTGATATGCTTGGCTCTATAAATTAATGAATTAACAATAGTAAAGTGTTAAAATTATGATTTGTTAACCTTTTATAGATTTGAGGGGTAATCCACATTTACTTCCCCATGATCTCATCCATCATTTCAATATTTTAATGCCTCTAATGGCATTAACATAATGTCAATTTGGCATACTTACCATTACAAATGATTTTATCACATTTAACCAGTTTGTCCCATCCTGTGCTTTTATCAAAGTGCATAACAATTGTAAATAATTTCAAATTTTTGGTTTCCAAGGTGGGAAACTAATTTATTTATTTTGATTCCTCATAGCAGTTGTATGTTGCAGCCTATGTATCTACATGCCCTTATACTTTAACACTTATGTGCCCATTTTTTACGTGAATTCCCTTCCACCATTTCCTTTTCACTTTGTAGTTTTACTTCATTCACACTTCTTACGCCACACTAAAATATGTTTGTGGTCCTCTACGACATGAAAAATAAAATAGGAAATAACCAATTATTGATCTAAACCTAAGTAAGGGCGTACAAACAATGTCAACCTTATTGAAAAATAAACCAAAATCCTAAATGAAACTAATGGCATATACCTTATTAAAAAAAGGTAAACATCACTGATAATGGTAGGGGAGAATTCAACTACCATTGAGATGTCATGGATGGAATTAGACATCTAACCTCTTCAACTTAAATGCACACATGGGATGAATACTATGAAAAATAAGTGGACCATCCCAATGTATGAAATTTTTTCTTGAATGGAACACAAACTTGGAGTCATAAACCAACACATGCATACCTAGAGAAAAATTCTTATTCTTAAAATTCTAAGCATGCCAGGTATTTTATTTCTATTTCTCCACTCCTTGAGTCTAATGCACTAGAAAATGAGTTTTATCTAACTATAGTAAAGCATCTAGGTGCACTTTCAAGGATTCTTCATCATCAAATTGATGAATACATGCAATACATAAAGAGGGTACAAAGAACTCAACTGGGAGAATGGCTTTGACATCAAAGACAATATTAAAGGGAGTACTCTTGTTCAACCATTTATATATGGTCTGTTCTGCCCATAATACCACAAAAATGCAATCATCCCAATGAGTGTGACTAATATTATAAATATTTGTCAATGTATGACCTAAGGTTTTTTTAAACACTTTAGTTGTACCATTGTACTGAGGGTGATATGGTGTAGTCTTGTGGTGCATAATCATGAACTCAACCAAAAGGATGAAGATTGTCTCATTAAGGAAATTAGTTCCATGATCACTATTCAAAATTAACATACATCCATACCTTATAATAATATTTTCCAAAATAAATCTAATAGTAGTGGCAATTGTACAATCTTGGGTTGGCACTACTTGAGCCCAACGAGTGACGTAATTAATGGTGGTAATGATATAATGTGCTCCATTATGCATCCTTAATAGAGTAATGGGCCACAAAAATCAACCCATTTCTTAAAGGGATCATGAGCAAGTATTGGATGAAGGGGCATATCATACCTTCGATTCAATTTAACCATGCAATGACAGATATCACACTAGCATGCATAAGCTTTGACATCCTTAAATAGAGTGGGCCACTATAACCTAGCTAACAGAACCTGATGCATTGTATAATCACCAACATAATGTATTTAGGTAACACCTTCATGAATCTATTGAATAAATTCAACACATTCATGATGCATCATGCACTTATATAATACTTCATCTCATCCAATATCATAAATATCACCCCAATGAACTATAAAGGAGAAACACAAACAACCAACTGCTTTATCTCTTAAGTGTTGAGGTGGGATAGTGTTAAACCTATATTAAGAAAAGTAGTGATATCCTTCAATTCCTCATGTATGTGTGTGATTTTAAAAATTTACACATCAAGTAAGTCATCCTCTATGGCATGCACTATTTCACCAATTTCATGCATGATATGTGATTAGGTCCATAATTATCCTTACTCAATTTTACGATTAAAAAAAAATGAAATTCTTAAAACAACACAATTCATCAGCAAATGTGTCCATGCAACATCAACTTATTCATGAGGTATTTAAGTGTTTCATGGTCTATAAATAAAATGAATGGGGTGGCTAATAAATATTGACAAGATTTTTGAAGCATGTATATCATGGACAAGGCTTTGCATTATGTAGCCAATTAATTCCATTTAACTAGAGTGAGCTTCTGACTAGCAAAGTAGATGGGATGATTAAGACTACCCTCAATAGGTTGAGCAAGGATAACACCTAATACCATGGATGAAGCATCAACATGCACATGAAAGTCCTTCATCTAGTCTAAAAACCAAATAATGTGGGTAATGATTAGCTTATCCTTAAGAGCTATGAATGCCTATTGGTGAGCATCCATCCATAAGAATTGGTCATTCTATTTAAATAGTTCATCCAATGGCATTGTGATCTTATCATATCCCTAAATAAACTTTTTATAGTACATGTGTTATAGGAAGGTGTATACCTCTTGTTAGGTGGTCATTGCTGGAATGTGAACAATGATTACAATCTCAGCTGGATCCACTAGGAATCCATCATGATAAATAACGTGACCTAATAAAATTTCAAATGAAGTATCAAAAACACACTTCATATTTAAATAAATTTCAATTTATTTTCAACACTCAATCATGAGGTGAATATTAACATAATGATCATGCACTAAACCATAGATGATCTAATCATCCAAGTACACTTGAAGGAACTTATGAATAAAATCCTCTACCATAATAGGTGAGAACATGGCTAGAGAATTCTTCAAACCAAAGGGAAACACATTATAAGTGAATGAACCCCATTCAATTTCAAAGGTGGTATTCAATTTATCTTCTTCTATGATTTGAAATTGATGATATTTAGAAAAACCATTAGTGAAGGTATAAATCTCGCACCAAACTACTCTTAAAATTTATTCAATAAAAGGCATCAAAAAAGGGTTAGTTATGTAATCAACATTGAGTACTCGATAGTCTACACAAATATGAATTTGGTCATCCTTATTGATACTAATCAATATGGGACTCACCCATTCAGATTCATCAATAGGATTGATAACTCCAATGCACAACATACTATCAATATATTTTTTAACCTGAGTTTGTAGATTAAGATTCATTCTATAAGTTCTCTTTTTAACCAATCAAGCACCCTCAACTAACTTGATGTGCATATTACCCAATGAATAATCATTAATTTCATCTCGGTGTAATTGTATGGAAAAATGTCTTGATACTCCTTTAATAGTTCAAAAGCCTTGGTGATCTCAGTATTAGACCATTAATTCCCCACAATGTCCATCTTGGGTGCATTCTCTATTCCAATATTAGATTTAACCATTTATCAAGGCTCTAAATATGGTTTTTGGTCATTCCATATGGTATATTGGACATTACATGCTCCATACTCAGTATGCAAAGCCAAGTGATCAATGGGTAGTTGTGTTGAGTCAAAATTAGTACCTTCATCAACTTGATACACAAAATTTTGTTTGCCTTTCTATGTTGGTTCCCTCAATGCATGGTCCAATTGATAGTAAATCAATGAAAAAGGTGAATCTTTCATATCATATTCTTGGAAAATGGACAAACTATCATCATGCATGCCATGTATATGTCATATGTGGTCTTCAACTAGTGTTGTATCACCCATAATAGTTTGATTCATTACTTACAGGGTTAGAAATAAATCCATGTGAGGATATGAGTAAGATATCACCAAAATAATATTACTTCAAATGGTACTCTAAGAATCCATGTCAAAACATAATTTTTGATGTATATACCATGTTCTAGCCTAGATGTGTAGAGTATCATAGAACACATGAACCCATAAATAACCAAGCAAAGATGTCTCATTAGCATTCCAAAAGTTTTGAAGGCATCGAGATGAGATTATGGAGCACTAAAACCATCGTAACTTAGAGTGTTTAAAACATGACTATCATGATGAAAATGATAGTGCATAATAGTGTGCACTCAGGCCCAAGAGAGTAAATTATGACAGTGAGTTTCCCACCATCAAGTAGTTATACCTTGAAAAACATGTATAAATGAGATAATTCATTTATCTTCAAACACATAGAAAGATTTCAACTATTGCACAAACTCCTGGACTTCCATTTGACCATGAAACCTACATGCTTCATCTAACTACAAGGGTGGTCAATCCATCATACGTCCATAAAGAATGAAATCAAACTTATGGAATTTAAGCTGCTTGTATAGAGCATCCTCTCGACTACTAATGGTGACACAAATTCATCTAGTAAGATTGTACTCTTCATGAGCCTAATGTTCATAAACATTGTTAGTAGTGTCAAAAATATATTGTGTGTCTACCCAACATAATATACCATTTGGACTAGGATCAAGGTATTCAGTTCCCTAAGCTATAACATTATAGATATGATTGATGTCCTCATTAACATTAACTATCTCAACAAAATGAGGTCCTTAAGCATGGTCTAAGGGAATCACAACATGATGATGATCATTTTCAACATTGATTTAATTATTTTTTAATTTCAAGTCATCATTGTTTGCATAACACCATGGGCAACCCAAAATAACCAAAAAATCATCATCTTTAGCCAACTCAATTACTTCAAAATTTAGCCTTGAAAGTGACACCTAAAATTTCAATGGTGGCATCCTTAATAAATCCTATGGTAAGTGCATGAATCTTATTAGCCATTAATAATACATGAGGAGAGGGATGTAAAGGAAAACTCATCATCTTTCTCCAAGTATCCTTGGTGAATACATTCACCTCTAACCCAGTGTCAACTAGTATATCCTGATTGATTTAACCATTAATAATTATGTTTACTAATATTTATTTATCACACTATGTATTGGGTTAGACATGAGCCTCTTGTAATTGTGCATGGTCCAACTTATGATCCTCTATAAGCTTTGATGTTTGATGACTTAGCCAATTCCTCAAAATGGGAATTATGTCTTCATCAAGAAGTCATTTGCATAATTCATGGAACCCATCACACACCGAGTCTTGAAGATATGAATATTTATGAATTTCAGTGCACATAACATTATCTCTATCCTTAAGGAACTAGATTTCACCTTACATATCCTACACCAAATTCATTATGTCATGTAATTTTTTTTTATATTGTTGAGCATACATGTAATGATTTGTATGAGGCTCCTCCCATTGAAACTTGTCATCAGGTTGATTTGGAATAGACTGGGAAAGAGCACCACTTCATATAGTTATATTTATCTTGGAACTAGTTAGAGTAATAGGAAATAATCTCTATTGAATAGTTGGATTTTTTTCAATTCATACCATTCTAACACCCTTTTCATTTAGCTCTTTGGTGATGGCTATATACAAGTTTAGGCATTACTCTAGATGATGCTCATTCTTACATAAGGTACAATTTGGATAAACTGGTCAGTCACATTAATAATGCTCTAAAAATCTACACTAATAGTAGGTTCTAGGCATAATACTACCACCTCTATATCCATTAATGCGACCTCTTTAAGACTGGCCTCCACAATAGTCTTGGTTATTGGAAACATAGGTCTGATGAGTACCACATGCATGTGCCTCATGAAACTAACTAATAAGGTGGTAATAATTGGTATCATAAGTATATACATAACATATTTTAAAATATGGTGATACCTTATATTGAGTAGTGTGTTGAAGTAAGGGGAAATCTCTCACATTATGGTCTTCTTGGTATATCTCATAAGACTGATTTACCAAAGCATGAATACTCTTTATAGGATAATTATTCTTATTATAACCTTTAGTTTCATAGTCAACACAACATAAACCACTACAAGTATCATGAGTACTATTTGAATTGAGATTTTCCAACTGAGATTCCATAGCAACAATCTATACTTCCATAACTTAACCATACCTATATATATACTTCCAATGGCTTTGACATGATGGGCAACTTCTAAGGACTTGCATGGGTCATTGAAGGTCTTTTGGGACAATGTGCATCAGAAGGGAAGTAAAAATCCTCCTACAAACCTCTTTGCATGTTATGTTGCATTTATCTCAAATTATAACTTAGAAAAAAGCATTTTAAAATGTGCATCATACTTGCACACACTCTGTGAGTTCTTTTTTAATATCTTTTAGGGAAAAAAAACTTTGTTGTTCAAATTATGGGATATCAAATTCATGGATAAAATATAACTTCAAATGCTTATAATTTACCATAGTTTATTGTGGATCAAACTTCTAATACCACATATGTGTGTGATTTAAAAGGGTAGTGGCAAATTGAGTTTCTTTCCATTCAATAGAAGTAATGCCACATGCCTGCCAAATAAGTTCACACTTACGGACATGTTTCCTAGATTTTTAACATTCTGATATTTAAGTAGGTGGAGCATCATCTCATAATAAATTCTAGGACTAGTTATTGGAAATGGATATTGTTTTGACACAATTCTAGTCCCTCCTAGACCTTTTTGGGGAGGTCCACCAATGCCTCCTACACCACCTCCAAATCCTCTAGCCAAACCACCATTGGTACCACCTCTTATGCCTCTTATGGCAATAAACTCACCTGATACATTGGGTGTAAAAATAGGTTGATTAACTATGAAAGTGTTGTCACTCTGACCACTATCTATACTTGGTCCACCAATAATTCCAAATTGAGCCATAAGGTTGACTTATAATGGAAAATAAATTAATAATAAACTACTATCTAGATCATGTACTGCAAAAATTTCTTCAACAAGTTCAATCTCTTACTCTACACTATATATATCCCAATTTATTATAATAACATTGTATAACTCAAGGGTATAGGCATGCGTTATAGGTGGGTAATTGGGCGTATCCATATTAGGTTCTACAATCACCAATGCTTAACTTATTTATCCCATGCATACATATGCTAGTATTAGGTGTGGTCCTATGGTTTGGGAATCTTCATTATAACTTTCTACCTCCCTACGGATCCTCATGGCACTTAAAAATATCTCCCAAACCCTCCCTAGATCACTTCTAATCATATCCCTTCACCTAGCCTCATCATACTTTCACTTACACAAATCCCACTGATTGGATGCCATGTTGAACCAACAATATTATGTTAAAGTATGCCCCTTTATTTCCCACCAACTATCTTGTTCACACAAGAGAGATTTTATCCATCCACATGGAAGTTTTCAAGTCCTAAATCAATTATAATCTTTTTAATCTGTAACAAGAACTACTTGGGATATCTTCCATGTAGCTCCTAGAGGAATTTAAACTAGGCTTCCTCTGGACAAGAGTACATAGAGACCATGTATTCCAAAATGTAGTTATTTAGATTTCCTCACCACCAAATATCCACCATGTGCATCTAGGGCACTCCCAATTTTTCCAAGGCTAATTGATGCTCTACTGACCAGAAGATCTTTCATCCATAATTCCTTAAATGGTCTTGCATGTACATCAAAATCCAATCATGTAAGTGAATAGACACTTATAAAAATAAAGCTTCATAAAGTGAGTCATAAAGGTTTTTTTCTACCCATATGCACATAGAAATTATTGGTTCAAGATGCTGAAGTACAAAATTTTATTCTATAGTAGTAACCCAAAGTTTAGCATTTTCTAAGGATAAACATTTGAACATCTTCAAACCATCATTCAAACAAGTGTTATGGTTCCTAACAATTGAAAAAAAATGTCAGGCTCTTTTAATTTAGTCTAGCATATCTTTTCCCTAATTGTGCACCTAAAAACCAAGAGTTCTAATGAGCTAGCATGCTGGCATATCATGCAATAAAAGGTTCTCATGCGCTCACCCAAAGTACATAGCTTAAGACTGGTTCCCATTGCTTTTGTCACTTGAAGGTGTATTCATTTACTTTCATAAGCTAGGATGCTCAAACAACCACTTAGTTCTAAATTAATACTTAGTTCTATGTCTAACTCTTAACTAATCATTTATTATTTAACCAAATAAAAATAAATTGGATGCAAACTAATAATAAATAATAATAAATCCATTATCATTATGAATAGATTACACAATTATTTCATAAACACAAGATTCCTTTCATTACATTAAAATATCATACCCAAGATTACAATGACTCCAAGATTATAGTGATCAACAATAATACTAATTAAAACAAGGGATTATTTATATATGGTTTACCCCAACCATGTAGTTACATAAGTAATTAAAAAAAGATGACTCACCAATGACCATTAACAATAATGAGCAGTGGAAAGGAGTTTCAATGAATTCCTAAGGACACGGCCTAACTGCCCCTATATTCTCTCTCTATCCTAGATCCTTGTCACTATGTGCCTATCTTCCTATAGGCCAGTTCTAGATTCATGCTTGACTATTATTATCTAATGTTCATGCAAACCATTCCCTAACTATCTTCACTTTCCACACCTTTCCTAAGTTTTTTTTTAATATCTAAGTCCTAAGTTCTCTGGTTCTCCATATTTCATGCTATTTTTGTTCCACATGACTTGCCTCTTTTATGTCATGGTCTTTCATGTCATGTCTCTCCTAATCCTATGCTTCCTTCCATGCTACTTGTCTTCAAAAATTACTTATCTAATATTTATCTAAAATGGAGGGTCAAAGAAACATCTTAAGCAAGTTCCTAATGAAAAATGCAATATTACATATTTAGATTTAGTTTTCAAATGTTCCCACTAATTAATCAACCATGTGATATTTGGAGATAACATATCATTATCAATAGTCTCATTTCACCTATCAAGAATTTATTTTGACATAAATTGTGATTCATTCACTTGTCTTGCACATAGAGCCATTTATCTATAGAAAGAAGAATTAGTCAAATCTTAAATCCAAATATCAAATACTAAGGAATACAACAAACCTAGTATTCATAATTCAACCAAGGTTTCATCTATTTTCTAAAGTGAATGGAAAAATAGCTCAAAATATGGACATTTTACACCACTAAGTCCACATACTTTTTTAAAAATCAATACATCATACTCAATGACCAGTTGGAAAACAAAACTTGATCAAATTTCCTACAAGGCACAACCAATTTTCAAACCATAGGCCAAAATATTACAAAGATAAATATTTTTGGTGATATCATATGAAAAGAGGACATTCAAAAAATATATTCACTACTCTAAGAGATAAATTCATGAGTAACTGACTAAGGCAAAATCATGCTTTCTCATCAAACTTCCCTAGGAAATGACACCTTCTGGAAATAAAATCAACTTCTTAAGTGTGCTTCAAAATCAACAAATTTAGATAATAATAATGAGAAATATCAATGCAATTAAAAATTCAATGATGATGATGATATATTTAAGGATCAAACATATTTTGGGTATACATATGACCCACACTACATGGACTGATGCATCACAAGGTGTATCATTGACTTCATTGCATACATGTTATGCCTTTTATTGTACTTTACTTTTTATTTAAGTTTTTTATTTCATATAATTTCAATACATTTAGTCATCTACATGAGAGTTTTATCTAATCCTTAGAGTTCCACTATATATGACATATAAAAATTGATTCTTAATTCTTTTAAGTAATCATTGGCTCTCAGCCTCATCATTTGTGGTGATCCTCTTATTTATGTACTAGGTTTTCTTCATTTATTACATGACATTATTTTTGACACTTAGTTTTTCCTATCTATACATTGATGACTATGATGCTATTATCACCTACAACAAAATAATAATAAAAATTATCACCTTACACTATCAAAATTACATATATCATGTATCTAATCAAAATTTAACAAGAAAGTAACAAAAATAAAACTATAATCTAAAATTATTTGAAAGTCTTAGTAAGTAACCAAATCAAAACAAAATATGAATATCCAAAAACAACTAATTATCTTAAGCCTTATCGGATGAATTCAAGTCAATACAATGGACACAATATACTCAATGTATTCCATTAGAGTAATAAGTATCTCAATACGTGCCAATCTCTTGATTTGTTGTCTACTTCCAACTTTGTCTCCTTAAAGATGTGTATTACCAAAAGTAGGATTGAAGGGTTACTCATGTATTTGTGAGTACAAGAAGAAATATTATTAAGTATATCAGTAACATTAGGATCTTCCACTTTTATCATTGCATTGATTTTTTGTTAATGGATTAGTAAGTATGACAGTTTCATCAGAGACATGATACATTTAATGAGAAGACATAGTTTGTGAACCATATTCAAAGGGATGAGGTCATCAATTAAATCTTTGAGGACTCACCAAGCATGAGTACTTTAAGGTCTAAAATAGTTGAGGGGCATATTTTTAAAAATATTTTAAAGGGGCTATTAGTATTAAAATATGAGAAAAGTCAATTTTCATAGTTAAAACCTCGCATAAATGTATTAGTAGCCTTTCGAGCTCTAGAGGGTTTCCCTTGGTATGTACCACATTCATGTAGTGTATATTTTTGGTCATCTTTTTCTCAATCATTATTTATATTAGAATTAAATTAACCTAGATTCTAACATTACATTTTACCTTAATTTGAAAAGAAACAAAACTTATAAGGCACCATCAACTTGAGAATTCCAAATTTTCTTCAATGAACAGACTGTAATGAAAAATGATATGCGAAACCATGTTTTTTTTGTGTTTAAAATATTGAATAAAATCAAACAAATTAAAACAATAATCTTTCATTTTTTCATTTAGTTAACTATATCAACATTTAAAACATGATTGAATGCATAACCACCTTTTCAATGTGTAACTAAACACAAAAATTCTTATTATCATTATCAAAATTTGAGAAGACTTCTTAAAATACTATAATAATAAAAAAAAATTGATATTGAAAATGTCAAAATTAAATTCTCAAGAAGTCATCACATACACAATAAGTAATTCAAATGCAAGTGTATCTCAAATATTTTAACTGACCTATTATTGGAAATACATTGTGAAACAAGCAAATAACATTTTATCTCAACAAATTTATCTAAACATAAAAATATTTAATGCATTTAGATTGTAGTTATTATGCCCATATTGTAGTAATGACATCTTCATAATAGTATTTAGTTTTTCAAGGATTAAAATGACATTAAAAATAATCACTCTTTCATAATAATCCTTAATACTAGTATTAAACAAGTTACAATAAATATTATGTGATGTAATGGATAACTCACCAATAAAAGTAACATTTTGTATCTCAAAAATATATTATACTCAAATTATAATTTAGAAAAGAAATTAAATATATTTTGTTTCACACAACATTAGGATTTCAATACAATGAAGAGTTCTTAAAAATAACAATTGGTAGCATTCAAGTCTAAATATCATTTCATGTACATCTGTGCTCATGTATCACACTAAAAATTTCCATTGTGCTAAAAAAATATCATTTGTTTATATTGATACATTAAATATTATATCAAAGAAATAATCTCGAACAATATTGCTTTGTTTTTTACCAATCCATAAGCATTTACTATATAAACTATATCATCATTTTTTTCAACTAAACAATCATAATTATTTATAATGATCGTAAATATTTGAAAATAAAACTATTGTTTATTATCAAAACCTTAGTCTAAGCAGAAAAATTTAACTCTATCCCAAATTAATTTATTCTAAAATTATTTCAGCCATTTTTACTTGAATTTAATCCAAGAGTGTACTAAAATTTACCAAAACCTTCTCAATATGAAAAAAAAATCCTTTCTTACTATGAAAACAAAAATGTAGGGTTTCATTTTAGAGTGAGAATAGTTTATAATGATATCATTTTGTTATATTACCAAGAAACTTGAAAGCATTTCTCATAGTAATGAACCTAATATTTATTGCATTCATTATGCAATCTTAGGATGGAATCCATAATCACAATCAAAAGACAAGTTTTATGATTCAAACATATCTATGACAAAAAATATCATTCTTTACTTCAAACTCTTGGAGCCTACCCAATAATAAACATATCAATATTAATTTTTACTAGAGACCTCAAGAAATTTTTAAAAAGTTGTTTCAATGCTAAGAGAAACTTTTTCATGCAACAAAAATGAAACACGGTGGATACAAATTGAAGTTTAACCCCAAAATCTCATCCATAACAAAATATTTTAAATTGAAAAACCATAAAAAACTTAATATATTCATCCTTGCAAATATCTCCATCTTGACAATAAAAATCATACCATGAATTAGGGTCTTGAATACTTGCATCCAAAATAAAGAATGTCTACAATTAAATAATGTCATCTATTTTTTCATTTGAAACTAAAAAGTCATTAATAAAGTCCTTGTGAATAAAATACTATCTTTCATGTGAATATATAAAGATGATTGTTAATACTAATTGACTACCAGAGATCATTGAAGCTCAAAAACCATTTATCTCACCATGTAAGAATAAACCACTTGACACAGTCAACTAATGTAATCATCGTTAATTAATTAAAAACACCATTTTATTCATTATTTTGTATTAAAACTCATAAAATACTTCAACCAATGAAAAAAATGTCAGGATCTTGCTCCACCACAATAAGAGCACATATGATTACTTCTTGTATTAGCAACTAAACACGGAATTTAACCAGAATCAATAAGTAACTAGAAATATGAAACAACACAGGATATAAGAGACAATACACAATTGTATTATATACACAGAAGAAAATACAATAAGGAAGATGCCACTTCTTCCTCCACCTCAAAGGCTCGCCACACCTCAAGACCTTCTTCCCTCTCTCTCTCAGTCCCAACAATCAACTCCAATATAGAATTGATGTTCACCTCTCCAACCAGTCAGTAACAACGCTGCCAGTTCACCAAGCACACAACCGTACTCCTTGTAGATCTCCCATGAACCTTCAACCTGAAATTCAATAGACCATAATCAAAATTGTAGATCTCTCTACACCCCTGAAGAACCCTTCTTCAACCAGTACCCCGGTGGATCAACTCCTTGACCTTGTAGGCCTTGCAACTCTCCCTGATCAAACACTCTCAGCACCCCTTTGAAACTAGGAGGAGCTACACTAGCTCTCTCTAAAATCTCTATGGCTTTCTAGCACACACTTACAATACAACCCATGAGTCCATATATAGATCTCATGCTTACAATAATTAGACTAACCTAATTACAATAATTAGACTCACAACTCAAGACTACGACTAGCCTTCAACATGCAAACTAGCAGTCCAAAAATAGACTCTCCCAAATTCACCATGCAAACTGCCTGTTCTCACACAGGCTGCCGACGTCTGCGCTTCCATGACCGATGTCGGCCGACTAGTAACCGACGCTGGTTACTTCCTCTTGCAATCTGACCGACGTCGGCTGATTAGACTGACGCCATTTTTCCTGCAACTGAATCAGCAACTCCCTGCAACTCTGGATCCTCCTTAACTTCCCCTGTTTGCATCCTGGTGAAGCTTTTAGCTCCACAACATAACAATCTCCCACTTGGAGATAAATAGCTACACCTGTACCTGTACCTATACACCATCTAAATTATTCCCTGGCTTGTATTCCTCTTTAAGATCAATCCTGAAGACCGACCACCACACAACCTGTGATGTTACACCTGTCATTCAAGTAACCTGCCGCATCCGAACCTACATATCCATGTGGTGAAGAACTTGACCCTGCATAACAAGAAACCCTGCTGTTAGTCCCACTAAACTGTCCTCCAGTACTCCTTCCCCGAAATTGGCTCCATACTTTCTGACAACCCCCACTGCTTGGGAAAACTCAGGTCTACACTAGACCTCATGTGATTTCGAACCCTGTTTCAAGCTAAGCTTGAACTGTCCAGCCCTTGGTGTGCTTTCAGATTCTACATCCTGCATCATGAACCCTGCCAACACCGTCTTCACATCAGCTCCCACTGGAGATCAAATCTCCATGTCTCTTATGCCAAAGAATTTTGCTGCTTCAAATTCTTTATGACACACCTCTGAACTAACCTTACCTTTAGCTCAGCAAATCCCTGTATGTACAAACCTACTAGTAAATCACCCACATATAGTAACAAGATGATGTCATGACTCATCATCCACCTGGTAAGACAAAACCACAATAGTTACACTGACATTGACTGAAGCCATGCTTAGTCATCCACCTGTCAATACCTGTACCACTGTCCTGCAACTTCCTCAAGACCATATGCCTTGGCCTTCCGTCTCTTGTATCCATCCACTCTCTTCTTTAAAATGGGAATCCATTCCATCTCTCAGTGCTAACTTCTAGCTGACAACTCTACCAATAGATACCTGTTTGGTTCTTCTCCAAGGACTCACACTCCTTATCCATGCCAAGCTCCCACTGTATCTGGACTCTACCTACATTGCCTCTTCCATCTTCCTAGTTCTTGACCATCAATAAGCAATATAAATAAGGTGAACAATGAATATGAGGTTCACTTACTCTTTCTGACCTCAACATGAGCATTTGAGACTTGCTATCCGCCCACTATCCGTACCAGTGACCGATCTCGGCCATCTCCCAGTCTGTTTTCGATCGATGTCGACTTCCTGTACTGAACCTGACTGCAGACATCATTTCCCTGGCCGACGCTGGGGTCCCTGCTATCGACGTCAGTTCCTTCATGATCGACGTCGGTCTTCCTGTTGCTGACGTCGGTTACTGTATAACTGACGCCGATACCTGTGTTCGTCTGTGAGTGACAACTTTTTACCTGCAAGCTCTCCATGGATCAAAATCCTAATCAAATCAATCCTGCTCTACTCAGAATAATTTAGTTTCCTCACCTGATCTCTGTCTATCATCTCCTCCATGAACACCAAGGCTTTCCAGTTCTTTAGCTTGTCAAATACATTTGACCTCTGCTTCAAAACCTGCATTCCCCTCCTACATATGTGGCCAAGCCTATAAAGCCACATCTCTGCAATAGAAGGTGAATCAGCAATGTAAGTAGATAGATAAAGGATACCTACTTTCTTACCACCATCTAATTCAAGTGTATCCACTGTGAGAGTTACAGTGCATCTCTCATCACCCAAATTTTTTGAAGAAATTAGACTCATCTCCAAGACTGGTACCTGCATGACTTCTTTCAACCACTGTGAGTCATCCGTCTGCACTTTCAGCTTCACTTCCCCTTCATCAATCATCTGACAAGGCTCTCCAACCCCTAAATAAATCTCTCCAAAGTCTCCAAAGACATACCCATGAAAAGATGCTCTATTTTGGGCTACATGGAAAGAGGCAAAAGAATCTGTAAACAAAGATTCCACTTTATCCAGAACACCCTGTACAATATTACCTGCAACATGTGCTTCCACCAGCTGATCTTCTACCTACCAACGATCTCTTTTAACCTACTCTTTCTTTCCATCAATCAGACCATTCATGCTATTCATTTTCTCCATTCGTAGCTTACTTTCTTCTGCCATTGCTATACTCCCACTCAATCTGAAACCCCTGTGAGTGACCTGTAATCAACAAACACTACCAGATCTAAAACCACCTGTTAGTCAACCCAACCGAAAGCTCTGATACCACTTGTCAGGATCTTGCTCCACCACAATAAGAGCACATATGATTACTTCTTGTATTAGCAACTAAACACGGAATTTAACCAGAATCAATAAGTAACTAGAAATATGAAACAACACAAGATATAAGAGACAATACACAATTGTATTATATACACAGAAGAAAATACAATAAGGAAGATGCCACTTCTTCCTCCACCTCAAAGGCTCGCCACACCTCAAGACCTTCTTCCCTCTCTCTCTCGGTCCCAACAATCAACTCCAATATAGAATTGATGTTCACCTCTCCAACCAGTCAGTAACAACGCTGCCAGTTCACCAAGCACACAACCGTACTCCTTGTAGATCTCCCATGAACCTTCAACCTGAAATTCAATAGACCATAATCAAAATTGTAGATCTCTCTACACCCCTGAAGAACCCTTCTTCAACCAGTACCCCCGGTGGATCAACTCCTTGACCTTGTAGGCCTTGCAACTCTCCCTGATCAAACACTCTCAGCACCCCTTTGAAACTAGGAGGAGCTACACTAGCTCTCTCTAAAATCTCTATGGCTTTCTAGCACACACTTACAATACAACCCATGAGTCCATATATAGATCTCATGCTTACAATAATTAGACTCACAACTCAAGACTACGACTAGCCTTCAACATGCAAACTAGCAGTCCAAAAATAGACTCTCCCAAATTCACCATGCAAACTGCCTGTTCTCACACAGGCTGCCGACGTCTGCGCTTCCATGACCGATGTCGGCCGACTAGTAACCGACGCTGGTTACTTCCTCTTGCAATCTGACCGACGTCGGCTGATTAGACTGACGCCATTTTTCCTGCAACTGAATCAGCAACTCCCTGCAACTCTGGATCCTCCTTAACTTCCCCTGTTTGCATCCTGGTGAAGCTTTTAGCTCCACAACATAACAATCTCCCACTTGGAGATAAATAGCTGCACCTGTACCTGTACCTATACACCATCTAAATTATTCCCTGGCTTGTATTCCTCTTTAAGATCAATCCTGAAGACCGACCACCACACAACCTGTGATGTTACACCTGTCATTCAAGTAACCTGCCGCATCCGAACCTACATATCCATGTGGTGAAGAACTTGACCCTGCATAACAAGAAACCCTGCTGTTAGTCCCACTAAACTGTCCTCCAGTACTCCTTCCCCGAAATTGGCTCCATACTTTCTGACAACCCCCACTGCTTGGGAAAACTCAGGTCTACACTAGACCTCATGTGATTTCGAACCCTGTTTCAAGCTAAGCTTGAACTGTCCAGCCCTTGGTGTGCTTTCAGATTCTACATCCTGCATCATGAACCCTGCCAACACCGTCTTCACATCAGCTCCCACTGGAGATCAAATCTCCATGTCTCTTATGCCAAAGAATTTTGCTGCTTCAAATTCTTTATGACACACCTCTGAACTAACCTTACCTTTAGCTCAGCAAATCCCTGTATGTACAAACCTACTAGTAAATCACCCACATATAGTAACAAGATGATGTCATGACTCATCATCCACCTGGTAAGACAAAACCACAATAGTTACACTGACATTGACTGAAGCCATGCTTAGTCATCCACCTGTCAATACCTGTACCACTGTCCTGCAACTTCCTCAAGACCATATGCCTTGGCCTTCCGTCTCTTGTATCCATCCACTCTCTTCTTTAAAATGGGAATCCATTCCATCTCTCAGTGCTAACTTCTAGCTGACAACTCTACCAATAGATACCTGTTTGGTTCTTCTCCAAGGACTCACACTCCTTATCCATGCCAAGCTCCCACTGTATCTGGACTCTACCTACATTGCCTCTTCCATCTTCCTAGTTCTTGACCATCAATAAGCAATATAAATAAGGTGAACAATGAATATGAGGTTCACTTACTCTTTCTGACCTCAACATGAGCATTTGAGACTTGCTATCCGCCCACTATCCGTACCAGTGACCGATCTCGGCCATCTCCCAGTCTGTTTTCGATCGATGTCGACTTCCTGTACTGAACCTGACTGCAGACATCATTTCCCTGGCCGACGCTGGGGTCCCTGCTATCGACGTCAGTTCCTTCATGATCGACGTCGGTCTTCCTGTTGCTGACGTCGGTTACTGTATAACTGACGCCGGTACCTGTGTTCGTCTGTGAGTGACAACTTTTTACCTGCAAGCTCTCCATGGATCAAAATCCTAATCAAATCAATCCTGCTCTACTCAGAATAATTTAGTTTCCTCACCTGATCTCTGTCTATCATCTCCTCCATGAACACCAAGGCTTTCCAGTTCTTTAGCTTGTCAAATACATTTGACCTCTGCTTCAAAACCTGCATTCCCCTCCTACATATGTGGCCAAGCCTATAAAGCCACATCTCTGCAATAGAAGGTGAATCAGCAATGTAAGTAGATAGATAAAGGATACCTACTTTCTTACCACCATCTAATTCAAGTGTATCCACTGTGAGAGTTACAGTGCATCTCTCATCACCCAAATTTTTTGAAGAAATTAGACTCATCTCCAAGACTGGTACCTGCATGACTTCTTTCAACCACTGTGAGTCATCCGTCTGCACTTTCAGCTTCACTTCCCCTTCATCAATCATCTGACAAGGCTCTCCAACCCCTAAATAAATCTCTCCAAAGTCTCCAAAGACATACCCATGAAAAGATGCTCTATTTTGGGCTACATGGAAAGAGGCAAAAGAATCTGTAAACAAAGATTCCACTTTATCCAGAACACCCTGTACAATATTACCTGCAACATGTGCTTCCACCAGCTGATCTTCTACCTACCAACGATCTCTTTTAACCTACTCTTTCTTTCCATCAATCAGACCATTCATGCTATTCATTTTCTCCATTCGTAGCTTACTTTCTTCTGCCATTGCTATACTCCCACTCAATCTGAAACCCCTGTGAGTGACCTGTAATCAACAAACACTACCAGATCTAAAACCACCTGTTAGTCAACCCAACCGAAAGCTCTGATACCACTTGTCAGGATCTTGCTCCACCACAATAAGAGCACATATGATTACTTCTTGTATTAGCAACTAAACACGGAATTTAACCAGAATCAATAAGTAACTAGAAATATGAAACAACACAAGATATAAGAGACAATACACAATTGTATTATATACACAGAAGAAAATACAATAAGGAAGATGCCACTTCTTCCTCCACCTCAAAGGCTCGCCACACCTCAAGACCTTCTTCCCTCTCTCTCTCGGTCCCAACAATCAACTCCAATATAGAATTGATGTTCACCTCTCCAACCAGTCAGTAACAACGCTGCCAGTTCACCAAGCACACAACCATACTCCTTGTAGATCTCCCATGAACCTTCAACCTGTAATTCAATAGACCATACTCACAATTGTAGATCTCTCTACACCCCTGAAGAACCCTTCTTCAACCAGTACCTCGGTGGATCAACTCCTTGACCTTGTAGACCTTGCAACTCTCCCTGATCAAACACTCTCAACACCCCTTTGGAACTAGGAGGAGCTACACTAGCTCTCTCTAAAAGCTCTATGGCTTTCTAGCACACACTTACAATACAACCCATGAGTCCATATATATATCTCATGCTTACAATAATTAGACTAACCTAATTACAATAATTAGACTCGCAACTCAAGACTACGACTAGCCTTCAACATGCAAACTAGCAGTCCAAAAATAGACTCTCCCAGATTCGCCATGCAAACTGCCTGTTCTCACACAGGCTGTCAACGTCGGTGCTTCCATGACTGATGTCGGCCGACTGGTAACCGACGCCGGTTGCTTCCTCTTGCAATCTGACCGACGTCGGCTGATCAGACCGATGCCATTTTTCCTGCAACTAAATCAGCAACTCCCCGTAACTCTGGATCCTCCTTAACTTCCCCTGTTTGCATCCTGGTGAAGCTTTTAGCTCCACAACATAACAAAAAAATCACCAACAACAAAAAAAATAAAGTTCAATAAAGAACAAGCAATATTTTTCACAAATGTGTACCTCAATATTTTTAAGTAGTTCAAAATAAATATCACAACTTATTTATTTTCCATAACAACTCAAGACACTTTAAAATAATCACACAAAACCAATATGACATTGATATTATAACTAAATAATAAGATATAGTTCTAAACTAAAGCTTAACCATGTTATGAAAGCATTACAACCAAATATCTCATTAGTCATGCATTTTAAAAACTTCCATGCAACCCCCCCCCCCCCCCGACAACAAAAAAAAAAAACATCACTCAAACTATTTAGATTCATTCTTTTCTCAAGTTGTGAAAGGATAAAATATTATACTTTGATAAGAAATAAAATTTTCACCTAGAAGTTATATGCCTCAAAATCAATCAACACATATTTTCTATGCTCTTAAAATCAAATTAACACAATTTTTCTACACTCTTGGATTCTTACATTATCATTTATATGCTCTTAGAATCAAATTAACATAGTTTTTCTATACTCTTGGATTCCCACATTATCACAAAATGAAATGAATTATGAATGAAATTTAAGAACCATCCATAAATGTAAATGCCAAGATGCATTTAATGCACAACAAGGTTTTTTTTAGGGAGGGTATTTCATTGAATGTGGTAATGTTTCATGTTTTATTTTCCCAAAAATGGAGGTGAGTGAAAAATCACTAAAATTTTATACAAAACCTTCCAAATTTACAATATTCAATTCAACTACCTTAGCTCAAAACACTTTGAACTTTAAAAATCACATTTACCAATGTTATCAAAAAAGATTTAGCCGAATATGGTGACCATGTTTCCAATTTATTCAAACATGCTAACAAGAGTGACATCAATATGTTGTTAGGGTTCTATGAACTTAGACCCATTACGAGAGTGATTTCTTGAATTATTTTGAACCTATGGATGAAGGTCCTTAGAAACATTTTAACATTTTAAAACTTATAATTATAACATGGACCAAGGAAAACTTTCCAAATTAAGTATGCCACAAATTAAAATGCTCATCATTATATAGGAAGAAAACAAAAATAAGTCAAGTACACATTGACGATCCATAATTGAAACTTACTAGTTGAAACTTAATTGGTATTTACTTCTTTATCATTGTGAAAACAAAAAAGTTTGAAGTTATGTAAGACTACATTGAATCTGACCATTCACATGTTATACTATACTCAAATCTTATATAGCCTTATTATGCTTTTATTCAAATTCACATCGACAAGCCATAATTGAAATTTACTGGTTGAAACTTAATTAGTATTTACTTCTTTATCATTGTGAAAACAAAAAAGGTTGAAGTTATGTAAGACTACATTGAATGTGACCATTCACATGTTGTACTATACTCAAATCTTATGCAACCTTATTATGCTTTTATTCAAATTATGCATCACTGTTCAACCAATATTATATCATTTATCATTTTTGAAGCTATACAATAGTGATTATGGTTTGAAATTTACGTCTTTTACAAATTATGATAGATTATACAAAATCAAAGATTACTACACAAACTCTCATTTTTACTTTTAAATGTAGAATGATATTTGAATGACAAAACAACTCTTTACAATGTCATTTTGTACACAAAATAATATGATCTTTGCATTACATCATCATAAAAATGTCTCAACTATTAGTTATAATACAAATCAATCAAAATTTAAGCACTAAAAATAATCAAATGCATTAGATCATAACAATCACAAGTAACTATGTAAGTTATCCTTTGCCATATACGATGCAAGTTCAACAAGATACAACATAGTGTGTTAAAGATAATTTATCATAATTTGAATTTTTTAGTGGAGGTATAATATTTTATGATAAAAACTCTTCATAGAGATTGTTTGAATTATTATTTTATTTATTTCACATTGGCACTTGCTTTCTATTTTCATTGATATTCTTCTAGACGTTTGTGTCATGTTTCTTCCTAGATTTCACTGGCATTTTCAATTTTATTGTTGATCCTTATTATTAGCACTTACATTGGTTTCTCAATGATGATATCATATTTATTAGTGCCTTCAGTGATAACATGTTTTGATATTTTAGGGAAGTCATAGGTTGCTTGCAATCCTCCTCATATCATTCTTCTAGTTGGTGAGCCTTACTCCTTTCTTTCTCATGTGCAGCCACGTGCCTTATTATCTTACTTTCCTTATTCTTATATATAAATATTTAAAAAAAAAAAACATATTAATTTTTTCCTTATTGATCATATTTTTCCCTGTGGGGATATCATACCCATATTTTTCCTTATCAATCATATTTTTTCTTAAGGGGTATCATGCCCATAATTGTTCCTTTTTAACCATAACATATTTAGTAATGGGGGCATGGTACCCATGATTTGTATATTGTATAATATTTTCCTATGGTGGAATCATACCCAATCATGTTTCTTATTAGTATATATTTCATATAGAGTCTACAATACCCATTTCATTTATGGATCTACCTTGTTTAATCATATTCTAGATCTTGCATGTACCATGGTACTCTATAGGTTATCACTCATGGTACATTTATTGAAATATATTTCTACCATTGATTTTTCTTACATTGGATGGAATATTGTCTTCCCCATTACATCATAATCACTATATTAGTATTTAATAACTTATGGGCCTTGCCATATATTCATCTATATAATGTTATCATGACACTTTTCTATTATCTTATGATTGGGGGTTATTCTACATGTGTGCCTTACATTATTAATTTTTTGATGGGTTATTGTGCCCTACACATCACTTCACATATTTTCACATTATGTCATACTACTATACATGTGATTTATAATTTTTACCCATTAAAAAGGTAAGATTTCATTCTAAAAAAATTAAAAATTTAAAAATATTCAAAAATTCAAAAATGCAAAAACATTACAAAATTAAACAAATAAAAAAACATTAATTTATGATGAGAAAAATAAAAACATCAATTAACTTGATGTAATTATGATTTTATATAATGAAATTGGATCATCTAAGGAGTAGCCATTTGACTTATTGATCCTACTTCTTTCACTAATTGTCAACCCAAGGTGTGTATTTGGAAAGATGTTAGTAATGTTTATATAACACTAGTTTTTTTTTTGAGGTTGAGGTGCTAAGGTGACATATAAAGAAACACACTTGCATAAATTAAAGTAACACACTTTCATGAAATTAAATAACAAGAAATTAAATAACAAGAAATTAAATAACTAGAAAGTAAATCTAATGCTATTTTAGAAGTTCCCTCACACAGTGTTGAATTAACTTGCTGAAATGAGAAATGCTTATGTAGAATAGTAGAACAACAATGATTATTCATGTTCAATCAAATAAATAATTCAATAATCTTTGTAGAATTGAATATAAACTAATAGATAGGATATTTACCATAATCCTCTCAAGTGGGTCTGACCTCATCAAAATTGTGTCACAATCCCTTGTGCTATAGTTATTACTTCAAATTACTTAAAATTCATTAACTAACCATTAAAAATGTGAGTATTGATATAGTGAAAGTACATATTAACCAAATAGGATTCAATCTCTTCTCAATAAATATTAAGGATTATTATCTATCTACTAATTACTAACTTATGCCTTGTTACTTCATCATTAGATATAGAGGGCATGTTTATTCTGATCATCTAATTACAATAGAAATGAGAAACTTAATTTTATTTGTTAAAAAAATCAATGAAAATAGCCTACACATGTTTTAATTTATCTTTAGATATAGAGGGCATGTTTATTCTGATCATCTAATTACAACAGAAATGATAAACTTCATTTTGGTTGTTAACAAAATCTATGAAAATATCCTACATTTGTTTTGTAATAGATATACAACTAACAATCAAATAATAGCATAAAAGAGAATTTTTAATGGTTTATTTCATGGTTACAATAGTTTAGAGACATGGTCCAATAAAGGAGTGATGACAATGCATTCTGATATTGACCTAGCCCTTTTCTACATTATAAGATCTACCTTGTTCTTTGCACTTTCAAATAAATCCACCTCACATTGTCTACTAACCAATACAGTTTCATCTAGGTGTAAAAAGTGTTATGGGTTATAATTAACTGCTACAACTACTGATATGGGTTAGAACAATTGTCATGTCTATTTTTACAAGTTGAAATATATAATTATGTTTTTGTTATAGGTTAGAATAATTATTTCTATCATTTACATGGGTTGGAATAATTGTCTTTATAGTTTCTATGGGTTGGAACAATTGTATATGTAGTTGTTACAGGCTAGTCACCTAGCTACTACACATTGGCCTATCTAATTGCTATGAGATATCTACCTAGTTGATATGGGTTAACCCAAACTAATTTCTATGGGCTAGCTACCTAGTTTTTATAGGTTATCCTAGCTAGTTGTTATGGGTTGGCTGCCAAATTCTCCAACTGTGTTATTCCATTTCTATTGATACCTACTATGTTTCAAAACTTGTACTTAGGATGTATATGTAGTAAATCCAAAATAGTAATGATAATAAATGATACAATCTTATTCATAAAATAAACATTGTAATCACTAAAACCAAAGTTATGTAAAATATATTCATTTAGTACTATAAATTAGAAAGGAGTATAAAAGGCTACTTTGATATTACATGGATGATTAGAAAGTCTCAAATGAAGGGGGTTTTTGAATGTCTTTCAATGTTGATTTATTAGCTCATCAACCCCCCAGTTAACTAGTTCTCATCCTTGAGTAATTCAATTCTTAAATAAAACTATTCATACATTAAAGACATGTTTGTTGAAAAATTAAAAGGTTTAGATGAACCTTCTCCTTGCCTTAAGTATAACCCTTTATTTTTCTCCAAATTTTCCATTCTTTTAATTTTTACAAACTTGTCTAGTTGTTCCTCCCTTGTCCAATTAAGGGTAAAAAACCAGAATGGTGGAGGATGAAATCTAATAGCTAACCATTCAGTTCACTATCTCATAGCTACCTAAATATATTTGTACACTATTTTAAGTGCTTCCCTTATATTATATCTAGATAAATGATACTTCTTTATCAATTATGGATTTAATTCATCCCACATTTTTGTGCATGATGTAATATATTCTCTACTAGATTAATTTGGATATGTGAGATGCTAATTTTGGGCTTGAACCTAATTTATAAAAAAAATGATCTTGTCATTAGGGTATCCCACTCATCAACTATCTCATTTATCCTAGTGGCCTCCCCCCTTATCATTAACTTGTCCTCTTTTTCATTTCCATGATATTTAGTCATTTCCTTGTCTCTCTTTTTTCATTGGAATAATATGAAGAAAAATATTTCAATAGTACATCATGTTATGCTTATTTTGGACACCCATCTCTTTTTCTGAAAATTTGAAAGTAGTTATACATTTTTCCATATCGATGATTTAATATCATAAATTCTAAAACTATTTCTAGGAGTCTAAGTCATTTAATTTCATTTTGAATATGTATTTTTATGTTAAACACTATTAATGACTATCTTATTTGATGAAATTTTTACTAGAATGTTAACAAGTGGTTTCAAAATCGTAAGTGGTGACTTATGAAAACACATTCAATATTTATATGATTAAGATGTATATAATGGTAGTTGTTTGCAGTTTAACTTGGTCCTTTGAGTAGTGACACTTGCTTGTTTCACTTTGTCTATTTCAATTATAGAGGATGAAATTTTATCCATTAATGTTGTTATATATGAAGAGTGCATTATTTTCTCTATTTTGCATGAAAAGATTGATCAGTGAAATCTTGATAAGATGCATATTCAATTTCTCTTATGTAAAGGTATATTTAATTTCATTGGCTTAATTTTTCAAAACTCATAAAGGTTAGTAGTTAGGATTGAGAATGATATATTATATTGATATCATTTCCATTTCATATACAAAATAGATTATTATTGTGTCCAAGATGATAAGGTTATCTATTTGATTTAAATCTATTACATATAACCAAAGTTTATTGATATGCCTAATTTTTATGCGAGTACCTAAAACTAAGTACTAAATCAAAAATATTGAGTTGCTAAGTGATATAGTTATCATGACATAATTGGCTAGGTGGTTTATTAGAGGGTTTATGGTAAATGAAAATTCATATATACTATGAATGGATCATGTTTTGAAGATGGGTTTTGAATCTAACTCGAGTATTATGATGCTACCACCATATATGTTTTAAATAAGGTGATGTTAATGCATTGATGTGGATTTTGTGTGAAGATTTCTTATGGATTTATTAGAAGCCAGGACATTTTATTACATTGATTTTTAGGTACTTACATTGGTTTTGATGTGTCGACAAGATATCAGGAGGAGAGTTTTAGTGATGACATAGTTTGACCATGAAATCTATTGTAACTTATATATGAATAACTCATGTTTACTCTCATGATTTTGAGTTGTATGGATAGGGTGAAAAATAAGGTTTTCTTGATTATTATGTGTGTTTTGCAAGTTATAAGAGGTTCTAAGAGATGAAATAAATTTTTAAGGAAATATATAGACTTTTAATAACTCAATATGGTAATTTTATTCCAAGTAAAAACTCCTAAGTTTCCAAACCAGAGCTCTCATCTCATCTAGTCAAAACTGGCATAGTGAACATAAGGGTGGGAAGTGTGAAAACCAAAAGTGGATGTCCTGTTAAGGTGAACCTAATCAATATAAATCCATAGAGGGTATTTAAAAGTTTCATCCACTACATCCCATATATTTTCATGGAAAATTTATGCTAATTTTGAGGCCAAGTTTGAGGGGTGATAGAAAAGTAGAGGTTTTTAGACTACAAGTAGTGATGGCTTCCTTCCAGGAGTTTCTAGATGAGTAAGATTGTAAGCAATGAATGGAGAGGCATGTTTGAAATAATTAAATCTCATACCAATCATTATAAATATACATATTCAGTTTTGGGACTTCAAATAGGTCCAAATCATGAAGGTAGTTTTTTGAGCCAAGACAGGGAGTTTTATGCCACTTTTCATAAGTTTCATGAATTGTATGGACATTAGACCTCCTAAAATTTCATGGTTAATTTCAACCATATTTATAATGCATTTTATCCTCTTTTATCATATGTAAAAGTGTCCAAGTGACCTTTGGAATTCCTTTGTCTTGCTCTTCTCTGAAAGGCTATAAACATTGACTCTTTTGACTCTTTTTGGCAACCTCTGTTGGTTGATGGTGAAACCCTAGCCAATTTTGTACTTTAATTAATATTTATTAAATAAAAAATTGATTTTTCCTACTTACATGTTTCATATTTGAGTTTGGTTTCAAATCTTATTATTCTTTTCTAGTGAAAGTTAATCATTTCTAGCATGTGTCTTTGATTGTCCACCAAGTATGCAGAAGAGATATTATTGTAGGTCTTTGTTAGTGTTCCTCCTTAGTGTATGAGGGTTTTATAAGTGATTTATGATTTTATTCTTCAAATTATCATTCATTATCCTTCTTAGATATCAACATACCTCTTAAACCTAGCATATGAAACATTGATGCAATAATCTATCTTGAGTTGTGAGTTTTGTGTGAAAGATTTTTTTTTATGCTCTAAGTAGTATAAGTTTAGTAAATAGGGGAAATTAAATATTGGTGAATCACCTTTTATTTTTCTTATTTTTTATTCTTACCCCTTTTCATGTTAATTTGATAAATAGAAGAGTGTTTCAAAGAGTGCATCAAGGAAACTAGCCCTTTTAGAGATTCATCTCACCAAATTGTTACCCACAATAAGAGATATGTTTCCATTGTGCCACTTGGATGAGGAAAGATAGTAATATAATTAAGGGGTGAAAATTCAAGTGACAACATTTTTTGGCATGCCTAACAAGACTCTAAGTCTTAGAAGATTGTCTAAGATTGGTTCTGGTCTTGGCATAATTACAAGTACAATAACATCTAAATTTAGAGTGACTCTAATAAAGTTTTTAAATATTTAGTTTCTGATCATTCCTTAATTTCCATTCCAATACTAACCACTAGGTCTGCTGCTAAAGGTATACCTTTTGAGTTTTTGCAATTGCCTTTGTATTCTGTCAAGAGATTTAGATTTGTGAATACTCATCCTTAATCAAGGGAGTTGGTGTTTAAGAAGTCTAGGTTTTTTCTTAGCTAAAATCCTAATACTCATAAGCTACATTCTAATATGGCTATGCCTTTTCCTTTTGTCACTTTCACTGGATCATCTCCTTTGAATCTTGCTCAATAAGACCAAATTCTTGGAGTATCCCTTAAAAGTGTTCCATATTTTAGTGGAGAAGGTCCTACCACTCCTATTAAGCATATTAGGAACATGGAAAACTTTTGAAACATTCATAATATCACCCAAGAAAATGTGGCTATTAGGTTATTGGCATTGTCTTTCAAAAGGAATGCTTTAGATTGGTATGGGACTCTAACTAAAAATTCTATTGCTTCATAGTGTTAGGTTGTGGAGCTAAAAGCTTCACTAATGCAAACATGGAAATGGAGGTTGCTAAAGTGTCACAGTAACCGACATTGGTTAGGCTGATTGACGTCGGTCAGAGGTGGATAGAAAGCTACCGACATCAGTCAAAGATCAGCTGACATTGGTTGTCTATGGACAAACAGTGACTGACATCGGTCACCTATGTGTGTGCATGAGTTTTCATGCATTTCCAAAATTAGACTTGGTCTATTCCAAGAAGGTCCAAGTGTTTGCATGTAAAGACAAATTTAAGTCTTGAGTCTGTATGTCTAATTATTGTTTGTATGGGATCTATTTAAGAGACCCATGTGCTGTATTGTAAACTTGAGGGATCACAGAAGAGATCCTCCAAGAGGTAGAATCATAAGGACTTGCATAGGCAAAGACAAGGGTTCTTCCAAGTGTGTATGATCTAGGTTATTAGGTGTGCAAGACCATGTTGATCTGCAGGTGTGCAAGATCATGTTAGATCTATATGGTGTGTAAGATCAGTTGATCTACATGTGTAAGTATTGTCTCAATTGATCTATAGGTGTGTGTGTGTGTGTGTGTGTGTGTGTGTGTGCAAGGTCAAAGGAGATCTGCGTGGCAGCAAGATCAAAGGAGATCTACAAAACAACAAGGAGCAAGATCACTGAGATCTACTTGGATTACATTGAGTACTTGGGACTGGAAGTAGGCATCAATGGTTGTGTTGATTGTCACTTACTGGTGGACTGGCAGTATTGTTACTGACTGGTGGAGGTGAGAAACAATTCTATGTTTGAGTTGTTTGTTGTGATCATAATTGAGGAGAGTGAATTCTTGAAGGTGAATTACTGTACACCAGGTGTGGGAAGCCTAAGAGGTGTGTAAGAGTGTGGCATCTCTTCATTGTATTTCCTTTTGGAAGAGTATCAATACAATTGGGTATTTTCTCTCATATTCTGTGTTATTTCTTATTTCTAGTTACTTGTTCATTCTGGTTAAATTTCATGTTTAGTTGCTTATACAAAGGTAATCATGTGTGCTCTTATGGAGTGGTAGATCCTGACACATAGGATGAACTAGGGGATCTATTATACAAGAGTTTTGGAGAGAAGAGTGATTATCTATCACTAGCTGAGTAATTGAACACTATAAATAGGCCTCCAAAAGATTTTATGTAGGATTTTAACACTATATTTCAAAAACATGGGATAGGATCCCAACCCTTGACTTATTATAAATTATGCCTTCTTTTACTATCTAAAAGCATTGAAAACTGATGTGTCCATGATGATTCAATCCATGGGTGGGAATACACTACCTGACACCAATGAGATACCCATTAATTATAATAATTGTCTATTTTAAGTGGGAAAGATTGATCCTAGGCCACTAATGCCATTTTCCCCTGATTTGTAGCCTCTTAGTCAAGTTGCATTACCTACCTTGGATCCTTTACCTAATAGTCAAGAAAAATCTGCCCTTGTCCCTACCAATGAGATTCATGAAGTCAAGAGTTTGATTCAATGTTTTACTAATGAATTGGTTTCTCTTAAAAGTCAAAAATCTCAAAGTTATAGGCCTTACCAATCCTATAATCAGTTTGGGTAAGCAAATAGGCCTCCATTTCAAGGTAATGCTCAAGGACAAGGCCAAATCACTCAAGTTAGACCTTACCAAGGTTACAATCCTAATGCCCCATAATATTATAAATCCCTTGTTCTAACTCAAAATAACTTCATTCAATAACAACCATACTATCCTTCTTATGAACAAAATCAAGACCAAGTTGTATATGCCAATGAGATGCATAATCAAACCATGATAATGCAAGGTAGTCAAACATCTCAAGATTCCATTTTTGAGGTGCAAATGTAAAATAGAATGAAAAATGGACAAACAAAATCTGATTCTATTCTTATAAATCATTTGGAGGGAGAGTTTTGTGTCATCAATCATTTGGGGAATGAAAGTAATATGAATGCTAGTGTGTCCTCTAACACTAGGTCTAAAAAGAGGGTTGTTGAAGAGGTATAAGGGGATAATCAAGGACCTATTTTGACTCCTAAACCATATCTAATGGTAGGAGGGTATAACTCAGCTCATAAAGTATATGAGAATCAGACATTTCAAAGTTCAAAACTAGCTCCTACACATCCATCTTCACAAGCTACACCACAAGGTACTAGTGCTTCTAAAGAACCTTTGAAGGTGAGAAATCCTTCTATCAATGTTTTTGATTAGATGAATAAGTTACACATTAATATTTCATTGTGGGATTCATTTAAAATATTGAGACAAAAATATATGGTTCAAAAATAATTGCAAGGACTAGGTAAGCAAGTTGGATCAGCTAGGAGTGAGAATGTTGTTTTGGTGAATGGAACTTAGCGCATTGATGGAAAAGTAAATAAAATTGATAATAATCCTCATTTTTATCTATCTTTAATCATTTTTGATTGAATAGTTCATAAATACATCATAGATAGTGGGGCTAGTACTTCAGTTATGCCCAAGTTAATAACATATAAACTAGGTCTCAAGTATGAACCAATGGCTAAAGGAGTTATACAATTGGATGGATCACAAATAAAGATCTTGGGATTAGTAAAGGATTTGAATTTGATTTTAAATTATTTTCCTTTTTTTTCCATCCCTCATGATGTGGTTGTGGTAGATTTTACCCCATGCTTTTCTCTTTATTTATCAAGAGAGTTTATAGCCAAGATAGGTGGATACTTGGCAACCAATTGGTCTTATATGGTTTTTAGGACAAAGTATGGTACTAAGGTGAAGATTGAATTAGATATTATTAATCACAATCATTTATATACCTACATGCTTAAATTTTTAAATGTCAATTATGTAATTCTTGATGAGGAAGAGATTCACGTGGACCAATTTCCAACCTCTTCTCTTGAAGGAGTTTTTGATTTGTATTCAGATGAATGGGGAGCTGAGCATTATGAGAAAAATTCTTAAAAATTCATAGAGGCAACTGGTCTTGGAGTGTATTGCATTCATGATGAGGGATATTTCATTCCAAACTTGATGAAGCCAAGTGAAAACATGGATGGTTTATGGAAACTATTTGTTGATGTATCTAGAAGCAAGGTTGGAGTAGGTGGTGGAACAATGTTGGTTTCACCATCTAAGGAAAGTTACTATTTCATTTTAAGATTTCACTTCTCTTGTACATGTAATGTGGTAGAATATGAGGACCTCATTCATGGCCCTGAATGGGCTAGGAAAAGAGGTGTGAAAGAGTTACAAGTGTATAGTGATTTTGAGTTAGTTGTGAATCAAATAAGAGGCCAAAATTTGAATAATAACTATTTGCTTAAGTCTTATAATCATAGAGTGTGGGATCTTGTGGAATATATCCAAGCATTCAACATCCAATCTACCCCAAGAGAGGACAACAAAAATGCTAATAAGTTGGCAGCAATTGGAGCTCAATTTGATGTTCCAAAAGGGATAGGATAAGATAAGAACCAAACACATCTCCAGGTGATTTTAAGGCCCTCCATACCTGATAATGTCACTAAGTGGAAAGTGTTTGATAGTGACCAATAAATGGAATTTTTTATACAAGGGGATCCTGAGTTTTCTTCCAACAACCAATCCAAACTACATTAGTAATATGGAGGGCATATTGTTCAATTGAAGACAAACAAGATTTCTAAAGGCTTAGTCACACTTGAGAGCATCTTCAATGATGATTATCAGTTGAATAAAGAGAATTTAATCATGTATACTAATAAATAAAACTATGAAAGATTACAAATCTTCAAAGATAAGCTACTTGCTCTTGGAAAGGTATGTACTAGTGAATAGAAACATGCTTTCATTGAGTTATGCAAGGAATTTTTTGATGTCTTTGAATGGGAATATAGTGATTTATAGGGATTTGATCCAAACTTAGCTCAACATACCATAGAGATAGATGAGATTGCTAAGCCTATCAAGAAAAGACAAAGGCCAATCAATCCTAAGATTTATCCTATCATGAGAAAGGAGCGTACAAATTTGATTGAGTTTAAGATCATTTTTCCTATTAAGCATTCATCTTGGTTGACAAACTTAGTCCCTGTAAGGAAGAAGAATGGGGAAATCAAGTTATGTGTTGATTTTAGGGAATTGAATAGAGTTTCCTTGAAGGACCATTATCCTCTTCCTTCCATGGAGTGAATTTTACAAGTTGTGGTAAGTAGTGAAAGGTTTTCTTTCCTTGATGGATATTTCAGGGTATAATCATACTTTGGTAAATGAAAGTGACCAATATAAGACAACCTTTACTACTAAATTGGGTAAATATGCTTATATAAAATGATTTTTGGCTTGTCTAATGTTGGATCTATATTTAAACATGTAATGGATATGGATTTTCATGGTCTAATAAATGACATTGTGTTGGTGTATCTTGATGATATCATAATTTTTTCTAAGGATGCAAAGGATCATTTTAATCACCTTAGACATGTTTTTGAAATATGTAGAAAGTTTGGAATCTCTCTTAACCAAAATAAGTGTGTGTTTGATGTCTATGAAGGCAAAATTTTAGGACACATTGTCTCAAATAAGGGCCTATTCATATATCCTGAAAGGGCGAGTGCAATCTTGGCATTGGCTTTATGCAAACACAAGAAAGGTTTGAAAAGTTTCTTTGGAAAAATAAATTTCATAAGGAGGTTCATTTCTAATTTTGATAATTTACTCAAGCTTCTAACCTCTATGCTAAGAAAAGATGAAGTGTTCACTTGGACAAGAAGATGGAACGAGAGTTTTGAAGAGATTAAACAAGCTATTGTTCAAGCTCTAACTCTTGCAAGTCCTAATTTCTCAAAGGAATTAAAATTTTATACCTTTGGAAATGATGAGGTAATTTCTATCATGCTCACTCAATCAAATGAAGAAAATTTGGAACAACCTATTTCCTTCTTTAGTCAAGGATTCAAGGGCTAAGAGGTAAGATACACCTATGTAGAGAAGTAAGTACTTTCAGTTGTTACAATTCTAAATAATTTTATGTATATGTTATCTAACAACAAGATTCACATATTGGTACCTCATCCTAGTGTCAAGGACTTCCTTTTTAGTAGAGATTTGAATAAAAAAGGGCTAGTTGGATCACAAAAGTAATGTAGTATGATTTAGAAATCAAGACAACCAAGCTAGTGAAAGGAAAGGGGTTATGTGAGCACCTTAATTTAGATTTAAAGGAATAAAAAGAGGTTGTTTTAGCACTCCATGATGACCCTATGATAGCTACATCTTCATCAATGAGGAGGTGGACATGAGATATGATCTATTTTATTCGAGCTGATGAGTGCCCACAAGGCTTCAATAGAGATAAAAGAAGGTACAAGTTTATTGACATGTTTGATACAAGTGTATTTAAATGTTTGATGAAAGAATACAAAGTTCATAGTCATGGATAGTTTTCATACTACTCATATTAAACTCACAATTTGTGTACCAAAATATCCACCTATAGGTGGCTAAGCAGGGGACTAAGATGTTTATATGTAGAGGATGAAACAAATAAACACCTCCTTAAGGTCTTGGTATGATAATCAAGCCATGCCAGACCCATATAAAGTGTCAAAAAGGAAAAAGGAAGTGTGCAACCATGTTGAAGAGATAAGAGACTAAGTTTAGAGAAGCTTTCCTTAAAATACAAAAATAGAGATCCCAGGGGTTTTTGTAGGAACCATATGACATGTTTTTAAATAGTCATAAAGCATCTAAATAGGTGATTTAGATAGCCTCTAGCATGTAAAGGACTTGTGCCAAGGATAGAGGTTAGTGCTGGAAATATTATCATTGATGTCAAAGGTCTAGCATTATTGGTGATAAAGGCCCCATTACATTTAATGGTGTTTTTAATATTCATATTTTGGATAATGTGTGTTAATATTTATTTAATATTAATGAATATATTTTTATTTTTATATAAGTAAAAAGGGGGCCCATGGAGAAGTCAAAGGGTCATGGGGTAAAAGACAAAAGAGGAATGGGACGTATTTTCTAATGAAGAGTCATCTTGAGGAATTTCAAGAGTCACCATGTGAAGACAAAAGAGGGTATGACACATTTTTCCCTAAAGGGACACTTTGAGGAATATGAGAAGTCACCAAAATAAAGACAAAAGTGGAAAGGATGCTTTTGCTTATGAAGGTTCACCATATGACTTTTCAAATGCAAAAATATGAAGGGTCATACAAGTTTGGCACCATTATCCATAAGGATTGAAGGGTCAAAAAGGGTGCATGCCAAAATTCATTTGGAAAGTTATATATAAAGGCTTGAGAAGCCATTTTTAATATGTAATAGAGTGCATGGTTTTTATTTATTTTCAAAGAGAGGAAACTAGGAGATATTGTAGAGTTATATCATTTGTTGAGTAAGCAACATTGAGAGATAGTTGTGTTTTATACATAAGAGGGGCTGGTGCTCCTATGGGTTGGTACTCATAAATATTTGCAAGGGGTTGGTGCTCATATGGGTTGGTGCTCACAAATAGTTACTATGTTGGTGCTCAGCAAACAGGTTGGTGCTCCTACAAGTTGGTGCTTACAAACTTTGTAATTTGAGTTGGTGCTCATTCATATACTTGAGATTGTTCATAAATTTTTCCACTTTAGGTTTCTATGTAAAAATTTGGTCTCTCTCTCTCTCTCTCTCTCTCTCTCTCTCTCTCTCTCTCTCTTGTGTGGTGCATATTAATATTTTAATTTTATTGCATATCTTGAATGTGTGGTTAAGTGGTTAAAGAAAAGGAATTTGATTAAGAAATAAGATATATAATATATTAATTCAGCCCCCCTCTCAATATATTTTGTGTTTAATAATTGGTATCATAGTAGGTTCCTTTGAAAAAGTTTTATAGCTTGAAGGTAGATCGACACCTTTGTTTGATGGGACAAATTATGTTTTTTATAGCATAAGGATGAAGACTTATTTGATGGCCCTTATATTCGACATATGGCAAGTAGTGGTAGAGGAATATGAAGAGCCACAAACACTTGTAACAACTCTGTTAGAAAAGAAGGCATGTGAAAATAATGCTAAAGATTTAAATGCTATTTTATATGGTTTATGTGAATCAAAATTTGTTAAAGTTATGCAATGTAAATCTATTCATGAAACTTAGGTAAAACTTGAGAATATTTATAAAGGTGATGGAAAGGTTAAGCAAGCTAAGGTTAAGACTTTTAGAAGATAGTTTGGAAGTTTGAAGATGGAAGAGGAAGAAAATATAGCAAGTTATCTTTTATGGGTTGATCAAATAGTTAATCAGATTCAAGGTCTTAGAGAAAAGTTAAAAGAATCAATTGTAGTTCAAAATTTTTTGAGATCTCTACCATTGAGATATGATGCAAAAGTTTTGGAAATTGAAGAGATGAAGAATTTAGCCAAACTAAAGATGGACGAGCTACATGGTATTCTTATAGCATATGAGGTGTGGACCGAATAAGAGAAACCCTCAAATAGAGAAGTTACTTTCAAGACATCAAAAAAAGAGAAGGCTAAGATTCAAGAGTCAAGTGAGAGTTTTAGCGATGATGAAGATGACAATGAAGTTCCATTCATTTGCAAGCCAAAAAAGGGCACAGGTAAATATCAAGAAAAATTACTTTTAAAATGTTTTAATTATGGAAATATTGGACATTTTGTAGCTAAGTACCCAGATAAGGGTAATGGTGACAATGAAGAAGAAAAGTCTACATACAAGAAGAATTTTAAAGGAAAATTCAAAAAGAGATTCAAGAAGAAGAGTTCATATTCTAAAGATCCTAGCTCATCTAAAGATAGTGGAGTGAGTGATTCAGAAGAAGAAGAGATTATATTTATGGCCATATATAAAGATACCTCTGCAAGTAAAAGTAAAGATGATCAAGAAGAAGAACGGGATGAAGATGGAGTGAATTTGGAAGGAGAACTCATTTGTGGATTAAAAGAGTTAAAGGCTCTTGAAAATAAGAATCAAAGATTAAAGCTCCAGATAAAAAAAAAAGATCCAAAAGAAATAATTGAAGATCTACAAAGACACTTCAAAGAAGCCAATAAAAATAAAAAATATCTAACAACACAGTTAAAAATAGTAAGTAAAGAATGTGAAAGTTATGTTATTGAAATTGCTTCTTTAAAAATAGATCTTAGGAAAAAAAATAAAGTAATAAATGATACAACAGCCAATGATTCAAAATTTGAGAATAACACTAATATATTGAATAAGATATTAGAAAATCAAAGATCAATTTTAGATAGGATAGGTATTAGATTTCAAAAAAAAAAAAAAAAGAGGCCACTACTTTCATAGACAAGGAAAAAGGAAAGAGCTATGATGAAGCTCTTACAAAAGAAAAAATAAAAAGGGAAGAAGTGAAGAATACAAAAGACATATCAAACAAAGTAGGCTAGATGGAATAGAGATAAAAAAGGAAATCACATCATAGATACACAAATATGTTCTATTTTTATGGTTACTATTTTTATTGTATTGGATATGGTTATAAGAAAATAGAATGTCGAAAAAGGGCTAAAAATTTTAGAAATAAGGAGAAGGAAAGTCATGTAGAGTCAAGTAGAAGCCACAACTCTTTTACTTCTCTATTAAGATTTAATGAAGAGGCCATAATATGTTATAAGTGCAACAACTTCAGGCATATATCCTAATATTATAGAATGTATATGAGTTAGTCAATAAAAACTAGAGTTTCAAGGCTACATTCATCAAGAAGAAAGTTCAGGCAGGTTCATGGTAGAAGAAACAACCTGAAAAATCTTTGTTGGTGCAGATAGCTTTGCATGTAATAAATGAAGAAAATCCATGGTTCATTGATAGTTAATATTTGAGGCACATGACAGGAGACAAAAATAAGCTCATAACCTTGAAGAAGATCAATGATGGCACAGTGAAATTCAAAGATAATACTACTACCAGAATTACTAGAAAAAGGTACACTAAGTTTGGATAATGGTAGAACTAAAACTGAAAATATTTTGTATTTAGAAAGTATTAAGCATAATATTTTAAGTGTATTTCAAATGTGTGATTAGGGGCACACACTAAAGTTTTATGTAGAAGGTTGTGAAATTAGGAGAAAAGATTTAGATGCGTTGATTGTAGATGCTCAGAGAATAGGTAATAATTTGTATATGTTATCAGACATCAAAGGTCAAAGATATTTTTTGATTCAGATTGAAGAAAGTTGGCTATGGCATAGGAAAATGGGTCACATAAATTTTGAAAATCTTGTCAACATCAGCAAAAGCAAGCAGTTAATAATATTTTAAAGATTATAAAGCTATTTGACATGCTTTGTGAACCTTGTTAGCATGGGAAGCAAGCTAGATGAGGCGGTTCAAAATAAAAGAGTACTCAACCAATTAGATGTTAGAGATTATTCACATTAAGATATGTGGACCTATATAACTTAAATTACTCAAGGTGAGAAATATCTCATGTTACTTATTGATGATTTTTCACGTATGATTTAGGTAGTGTTTTTAAAGAAAAAATTAAAAGCTTTCAGACATTTCAAAGCATTCAAAGCATTAGTTGAGAATAAAACCAGTTTGAATATTAAGTGTCTAAGATCATATCAAGGAGGAGAATTCATGTCAGATCAATTTATTGAGTTTTAAGAAGACCATGGAATAAAGAGACATTATTCAGTAGCCAAAACTCCACAGCAAAATGGAGTAGTTGAACAAAGAAATATAACAGTTTAGGAGATGTTGAGGACAATGCTAAATGAATCCAAAACACTAGATAAATATTGGAGAGAGGTAGTTGCTACAATAGTGAATATTAAAAATAGAGCATTATTGAGAGTCAATAGTGACAAGACTCCTTATGAGCTATGGAAAGACAAACTAACAATAATTGATTATTTCAAAGGTTTTGGTAGTAGATATTTCATAAAGAGAATCGATGAAAAACTTGGGAAGTTTGAATTTAGAGCAGATGAAGGTATATTTCTTGGTTATTCTTGTAAAATTAAAGCTTATAAATGTTATAAAAAAAGAACTAAAAAAATTATTTAAAGTGTAAGTTTCAGGATAGAAGATGGAAGACAAAGAATCAGTGATCTAGTAGAGATCTCTGAAATAATTGAAGAGGAAGATTTTGAAGAATCAGATGAAGACGAGAAGAAGGAAAAAATAAAACTAAAACTCCATACAAATATGTTCAAAGAAATCATTATGAAAATGACATTATCAGGGACATAAATGAAGGAATCGCACTCGAAGAATGATGGTAAGTGAATATGAGCAAGTTAATTTATTTTTTTATCCAAAATTCAGCCTAAAACATTTTCAGAAGCTAGACATGATAAGCATTGGGTTAAGGCTATGGATGAAGAATTAAATCAGATAGAAAATAATGATACTTGGGAATTAGTGCTTAGACCAAAAGATCACAATGTGATAGGAAAAAAATGGGCTTATAAAAATAAGTTGAATGAAAATGGAGAAGTGACCAGGAATAAAGCAAGATTAGTATGTAAAGGATATGCTCAAATTGAGGGAATAAATTTTGAAGAAAATTTTGCACCAGTGGCAAGGTTAGAGGCTATTAGAATATTTCTTGCATATGTAGTGTTTAAAATTTTCAAAGTGTTTCAGATGGATATTAAATTTGCCTTCCTAAATGGGAATATAGAAGAAGAGGTCTACATTGAGCAGCCTGAGGGATTTATTCTCTCAAATATTAGTATCCATGTATATAGATTGAAGAAAGCTTTGTATGGATTGAAATAAGCTCCCAGAGCTTCGTATGTAAGACTTGATAAGTACCTATAGGATTAAGGTTTCAAGAAAGGATTTGCTGACAATAATCTCCACATCAAAAGAGAAGGTGAGCATCAATTGATTATTATAGTATATGTTGATGACATCATTTTTGAAGAAAACATTAAAAAGATGACAATTTTTTTTTCTAATAATATATAAAAATATTTGAGATGTCTATGCTTGGAGAATTGTCATTTTTCTTATGATTGCAAATATTTCAATCAGATAAAGGAATTTTCATATTTCAAAGTAAATATGCCAAAGAAATGTTGAAAAAATTTGGTTTTGAATATTGTGCACCAATTGACACACCAATGTTTATAGGAAATAAGATGACTAAGGATGAAGATTCACCTATTGCAGATCAATTTTTGTATAGATCTATGATTAGTAGTCTTTTATATTTGACAACATCAAGGCTATACATCATACATGTAATAGATATGGTTGAAAGATATCAATCATATCTAAAAGATAGTCATGTTCAGTTGGTGAAGAAAATATTCAGATATATCAAGGGAACATTAGATTATGGATTTTGGTATCCCACAGGGAGAGATTTCACTTTAGTTACTTATATAGATTCAGATTGGGCAGGTTGCGTGGATGATAGAAAAAGTACAAGTGGAGGAGCTTTCTTTTTTTGGTGATAGCTTAGTATCATAGCTAAAAACAAATAGAATTCAATATCACTTTCTACATCTGAATTAGAATATATTACACTGGTATTATGTTGTACTCAAGTGCTTTGGATGAAGCAAACTTTGGAAGATATCAAGATAAAATGTGATGAATCTATTTTTATTTTTTATTACAACACAAATGCTATTAATATTTTAAAGAATCTAGTGATGCATTTAAGAACAAAAAATATTCCCATTAGATATCACTTCTTGAGAGAGTAAGTTGTAGATCAACAGGTTAAGATGGAATATATTAGTACTACAAAGTAGATTGTAGATATTTTCACAAAGGCACTACCAAAAGACATGTTTGAGTATCTATGAAAGAAGTTGGGAGTAATTTCTTTTACTTCCTATCATTGAGGTTCAACATTAGTTGAGGGGGAGCTCAGTGTTAGTTCCAAGTAGGCCCTTTGCCATTGATGTCAAAGGGGGAGAAAAAAAAAGGTACAGGTATAAGTGCAAAAATAGGTGCAAAAATAGGTACAAAGAATAGGTATAGATTGCTACAGTAAGGAGAAGTTACTGTATGTTTTTTTTTATGGCAGTATGTGTAGGTTTTAGGATGTGGTAGTTTCAGTTTGAGGTTGCCATCAATGACAAAGGGGGAGATTGTTGGAAATATTGTCATTGATGTCAAAGGTATAGCATTATTAGTGATAAATGCCCCATTGCATTTAATGATGTTTTTAATATTCATATCTTGGCTAATGTGTGTTAATATTTATTTGATATTAATGAATATATTTTTGGTTGGATATAAGTCAAAAGAGGGCCCATGAAGAATCCAAAGAGTCACAAGGTAAAAAACAAAAGAGGAATGGGATGCATTTTCTAATGAAGAGTCATCTTGAGGAATTTCAAGAGTCACCATGTGAAGACAAAAGAGGGTATGGCACATTTTTCTATGAAGAGACACTTTGAGGAATATGAAAAGTCACCAAGATAAAGATAAAAGAGAAAATGATGTTTTTGCTTATGAAGGGTCACCATATGACTTTTCAAATGCAAGGATACAAAGGGTCATCAAAGTTTGGCACTATTTTCTGTAAGGATTGGAAGGTCACAAAGGGTGAATGCCAAAGGTCAATTGGAAAGATATAAATAAAGGCTTGAGAATCCATTTGTAATATGCAAGAGAGTGACTGGTTTGTATTTGTTTTCAAAGAGAGAAAAGTAGGAGATATTGTAGAGTTATATCATTTGTTGAGTAAAAAACATTGAGAGATAGTTTTATTTTATACATAAGTGGGGTTGGTGCTCCTATGGCTTGGTTCTCACAAATATTTGCAAGGGGTTGGTGCTCATGTGGGTTGGTGCTCACAAATAGTTGTTGCGTTGGTGCTTGGCAAAGGGGTTGGTGCTCTTGCAAGTTGGTGCTTGAGAACTTTATAATTTGAGTTGGTGCTCATTCATATACTTGAGATTATTCTCTGTGGTTTTTCCTACTTTATATTTTCACGTAAAAATATGGTCTCTCTCTCTCTCTTGTGTGGTGCTTATTATTGTTTCAATTTTATTGTATATCTTGAATGTGTGGTTAAGTGGTTAAATAAAAGGAATTTAATTAAAAAATAAGATATATAATATATTGATTCACCTCCCCACCTCTCAGTATATTTCATTCTCAATATTTATAAGATGAGTAGAGAATATAAGTTTCAAGCCTAAAATATTCCATCAAAAACATTGAAATATCACATAAACATCTATAGGTTTGTACTTGTAAATAACTTTTGATACCCAAAATTGTAGGCAGTGCATTCCCTTATGAATTGAATAATCCCATTGATTGAGTGATTTATAAATAAGCATAGGGATCATCATCATGATGTTTTTATATGGTTTTTTCAACCCCTAAGGACACCTACATGTGTCCTACATAAAAAGGTAAACCTACAACAAGATAAACAAATAGTGACTCTGACAATGTGTTTTGATTGTGTTTTAACCATCCCAAGGTGAATCTAAGATGAATACAGATAATTTGTGACCTCAAGTGATTAAAATAGGTTTTAAAACATCACAATAAAGTCTCAAGGAGCTATTACATACCTACAATAGGGTCTAAGGGTAGGGTGTCTCAGTCTAACAGGGAAGGACTCCGTTGAGAAGTTCAAGTGCATATGAAGGGTATAAGTATGGTGTAAATGACTTATATGATTTATAAATGACTTTGAAAATCTTAAGAGGGTATTTTACATTGTTTTATATACCTAAAATATACAATTTCACCTATAGGTGCCTATTCTAAACATAAAACATAGTTAACAATTCATCAAGTTGAAAACTAAGGCTTATCTCAAGTATTTAGTAGAGTTGGAGTGATAAGTGATTTGGAAGTAATTTCATTATAGTTTAAATAGTCTAGTTAGAACATCAAACATCATGAAAAAGGTCCAAATGAGCTGATATGCACCTACATGGGTCAAAGGCAGGGTGTCTTAATCAGAGGATAGTGGAGGACTCAGTTGTAACCAAAAGTGCATATGAACGACAAATGGGAGGTTTGAATGATGATAAAAATAAGTGACCACCTATATGAGGATAATTATCAAATTCATGAACTAAAAATAATGGAAAAGGCCTACTCAAACCTCTTGGAACATTGTATACACCTACAATAGGGTACAATCTTGGTGAAGGTAAGGTAGGAGATGAACTTGTATAGGGAGAAGAAGAGGGTTAGGTTACAAGAAATGAAAAGTGATTCATGATAGGTAAAAAGGTGTTTTAACAAGCCCAAGACTCTACCAAGATGATCATCTACCTTTCCTACTTGGTCAAAAGTCATCAGTCTGTACAATGAGCTAGGAAACCTCTTTGCTCAATAGATAAATATGAGGAATTCAAAGAAGAGGAATTTTTTGGGGTGAATAACAAGATTAAGTATAATTAATTGGATATGGGTAACATGTTGAATAATCATATGAGCATTGTTTTATCATGGACATGTTACTCTTAGGTGGATTTGAGGAAAATGTAAGAAAATAGGCTTTTTAGAGGACCTTTTTGGGCATTTTAAACTAGTTAGGCACCTAAATCAAGGAATCCAACTAAAAAAATTTGGTAAAAAGTATAAGTAGGACCTTTAAAAGATACAAAAAATTTAACTTTTCCTTGGGGATGAGGGATATACCTCACTATTTTGTCCCAGAGGTCAGCCAGTCAAGGAAAATCAGGTTTTGGCAAAACAAGCTAATGAGGCCAAAAAGGGATAAATAACTTGATGGAAGGTTTTAGAAACATCTAGAAGAATGTTTTTAGGTGTATTAAATTATAATAGATTATAATAATTAATAATTAAAGATCAGACATTTCAATATGACCAAAATACCCCTGCACATAGTCTAACTAGGCAAGCTTTCACTAGGCCTAGTTGGTGAATGAGAGAAAAGTAAGAAGAAGAGTTATTGGGAGGTTATGTGGTGATATTATAAGCTTGAATAAGGTGTGAAGATGCATAAAAAACCAACCCAACCATTGAAAAATTAGTCTAAGTAGACAAAGCTAGCTAGGTGCAGGTTAAGCCTATTAGGCCTTCAAGGGACTTAGAACCAATTGGGGGTCTACCTTCATTTCTAACTCTTGATGAGATATCTAGATGATGGGGGAATGCTAGGGAGATGTAATTATACATGTTTTAACTTTTAGTATCTAACGAAACCTACAATAAATCTACTTTTAGTTTAGAAAGTATTCAAACATGGAAGAAAGGTAGAAACAAGCTCGATGGGGTGAATTCAAGTGTTCATATGTCTTATGAGAGTTTTAATGGGAAAAAAGAGTTTATAAGGGTTATTAGGGTTCCTCAACATTAGGTTTTTGGTATTTTTTGGCAAGTTGAATGTCAAAACATTATGAACAATGCTTAAGACTAAAAATTGCCTAAAACCCTACTAAACCCTCAGTCAAGACCCGATGGAGAAAAATATATTGGAGAGATATCTAGATGACATAGTTTGACCATGAAATATATTGGAAATTATAGAGGACTCACTCAATCTTCCTCCCATGCTTTTGAGTTGTATGGACATGGTACAAAACAAGGTTTTCTTGACTATTTTATGTGTTTTATAGGTTCTAAGAGGTTATAAGAGATGAAATCAAGTTTGAAAGAAATATATAGAATTAAAATAAATAAATATGATCATTTTATTCCAAATAAAAACTCCTAAGTTTCCAAACCATAGCTCTCATCTCAGCCAGTCAAAACTGGCATAGTGAACATAAGGGTCAAAAGTGTGAAAACTTCAAGTGGATGTCCTTTTAAGGTGCACCTGAGAAGTATAATTCCATGGAGGGTATTTTAAAGTGTCATACACTTCCTCCCATATATTTTCATGGAAAAATGATGCTAATTTTGAGGCCAAGTGTGAGGGTTGATAGAAAATAAGAATTTTTTAGATTGCAGGTAGTGATGGCTTCCTTTTAGGAGTTTATAGATGAGTAGGACATAAACAATGCATAGAGAGTAATTTTTTAAATCTTTCCCTCTCATATCAATCATTAAAACTTCACATATTTAAGTTTGGGACTTCAAACAGGTCCAAATCATGAAGGTAGTTTTCTGAGCCAAGACAGGGAGTTTTATGCCACTTTTCATAAGTTTCATGACTTGTATGGACATTTAGACCTCATAACATTGCATGGTTAATTTAAAACCTATTTCTCATTCATTTTTAACCTCTTTGATTATTTTGACAAGTGTCCAAGTCATATTTAGACTTCCCTTGTCTTGTTCTTCTCCCAAAGGCTATAAATATTGACTCTTTTGGATATTTTTTGTAGACTCCATTGGTTGATGGTGAAAACCTGGCCAATATTATACTTGAATAAATATTTAAGCAATTAAAAAGTGATTTATCCTACTTATATGCTGTATATTTGAGTTTAGTTTTAAATATTATTGATTTTGTCTAGTGAAAGCTAATCTTTTCTATCATGTTATCTTTGATTGTCCACCAAGTATCCAAAAGAGTAATTACTGCAGGTCTTTGTTAGTTTTCATCCTTAGTGTTTGAGAGTTTTAGAAGTGATTTATGACTATATTCTTTAAATTATCATTCATTATCCTTATTAGATATCAACACAGCTCTTGAACCTATCATATGAAACATTGATGCAATAATCTGTCTTGAGTTGTGAGTTATGTGTGAAAGAAGATTTGTTGTGCTCTAAGTAGTATAAGTTTAGTCAATAGGGGGGAATTCAATATTGGTTCATCACCTTTTAGATTTTTAGTTTATCTTCTTACCCCTTTTCATGTCAAGTTGATAAATAGAAGAGTGTTTCATAGAGTGCATCAATGGAACTAGCCCTTCTAGAGATTCATCTCACCAAATTATTACCCACAGTAAGCGAGATGTTTCCATTGTGCCACTTGGATGAGTATAGATATGAATCTCCTCAAGGGGTTAAAATATAAGTGAAAACACATACTTTATACATATTCTAATGATGCTATACCAATGGCTATCTCTCTGAAGAAAGAGGTTTCAGGGCCACCCATCATTGAGATGGGGCTTTTGGATGGAGATCCTTTGGAGAATAAGAAATATGTTGGGGTGGATATTTAGATGTCAAAAGGGGGTGGACAAATAATTAAAATAGACTTGATCCCAACCTAGGTTATTCACACCATACCCAAACATAAAAAGAGATTGACTAAAGTGGGGCTTCATAATATGCAGGAACCCCCTTCTAAAAATAAGGGCAAGGAAAATAAAGTTCTGGATTATTTTACCAAGTTGTAAAATAGTGGGGATAATCCCCATGGTCAATTGAATTGAACTATGATCACTCTCCCTAGTTATTCATGTGGATTTTTAGTTGGAATATAAGAGGGCTAGAATCTCTGGATAGAAAACTAGTGGTAAGATAGTTTAGACTCTCGAGAGACAATCTAGACTTTCTCTTCTTGCAAGATGTAAAGGCTATCAGTACCTGACTTTCCATGGTCTTGAAATTTATCTAGCCCAATGATCCTCATTTTTTTACTAATCATCATAGAGGTAAAGGGGGGACTCTATCATAATTAGTCCCTTGTGGAAATATTATATTATCAACCATGGTAGTTCTCCATGTAACAAAATGGTCTAGGTTTTGATAGAATATCAAAATTAGACCTTGGGCTTGTGTAACATATATTACCATAATGACTACAGGGAGTGTGTTGACTTGTGTAATTGGTTATACACTAATCTTAAAAATTTCCCTTGGATATTTGGTGGTGACTTCAACATGGTGGAGGATATAGAGGATAAAATTGGAGGGGACCACCTTACATGGAAAGGAAATGAGTGTTTCTTATAGTCTAAGTTCAAAAGAATTCATAAAATTCTAGATCCTCTCTTGAAGGGTAAGAGCCTTAGTAGACGAATTTGGTATACTTGGATCAATAATTATAGCAGTAATAGGAGACAATATTCAAGGCTGGATAGATTCTATTTGAACACAGAGTAACTAGAGGTTGATGTGGTCATGAGTGGTAATGTAGTGACTATGTTACCCTATACTATGTTTGATCACCACCCTTCTAGTCAGAGAAGATAATAAAGATTCAATAGAGTTCAAAGGTCTGTATAAATTCAATGTCTGACACCTAGTAGAAAAAGTATGTGTGGAGGGGATACAAGCTTCTTGGAACATTGGTAAAGTTGTTGATAATTCTAGTTCTAAAATTGACCATTAGAATTCCAATATGAAAATTTATAAAAACTTTACAAGAAATTATGGATAGATCAAATCTAAGAAGCACAAAAAACTTACAAGGGATACTCAAGAGAAGCTTATCCATGCAGAAGGCTTGCTATAGCTTGACCTGACCAATGGGGTTCTTCTTGAAGAACTTAACTCATTAAAGCACCAAGCTCATTAGACAAAATAATACATTGATAGAGGGGCACAAGTCCAATATAGGATTACTTGGCTTAAGCTAGGTGACGAAGGGTCCAAAATTTTCTTTAAATTCTTGAGAATTAAGCATACTAAAAGCAAGATTAAATAAATTGAAGTCAATGGACAAACTATACAAGATGTTGCTAGTATAAAAGGAGATTTCTTTGAGTTATATTCTATTCTTTTCTCTTTTGATGGATCAAATGAATGTATTGAACATAATAGAGCCTTATGTGAGGCATGCATTCATAGGAAGGTCTCACAAACTTAGGCCTCTTTTCTAGAGGCTATCATCTCACTTGATGGGGTTAGAAACACTATTGACTCACTAAAAGATGATAAGGCTCTAGGGCTGGATGGCTTCCATACATAATTCTACAAAGTCAATAAGGAATGGATTGCCAAGGACTATTCAGAGATATTCAATTAGGTAATTACCTCTCGTAATCTTGGCCTAGACATAAATAGAGGGGTGATCAAGCTTATATTGAAGGATGGTAACTTGTTATCAATTAATATTTGGAGACTAATTACCCTCCTTAATGTCTCCTATAAGCTTCTAGAAAAAATCCTTGCAAGGAGAGTGTCCTCACTTTTGTCCTCTATTATCTCAAAAACTCAGACTAGATTTCTTGAAGGGAGATATAGTTTGGATAATCTAGTCAGCAACTAGGAAGGTATGTATTGGGCAAGAGATTCAAATCAAGATGTTGGAATGATCTTTCTTGATTTTGAGAAATCCTATGATAGAATTGATTGGCCATTCATTGAGAGAATGCTGCAAGAGTTTGGGCTTTAAGATAGATTCTGTAGGATGGTCAATGTACTCTTCAAGGATGCTTCGATGGTCATTGAAGTCAATAGTGAACTAGCAGGCTCCCTCATACTTCAATGCTCCATAAGGCAAGGTTTTCCAATTGCCCTATCACTCTTTGTATTATCTACAGAGGCACTACATTACCTTCTTAGGTTTTCAAATATTGGATCTCTGATTAAGGATATCTCACTGCCTAATAATGAATCTCTTCTTGACATCTTGTTTGCTGATGATACTTCAATATTTGTTACCTTGGATGAGAATAATTTGGAGTGGGTTGTAAAAAGGATTAATATCTACTACTCTGCATCAGGTTCTAAAGTTGTAAAATAAATCACACATTCTAGGGTGGAATGATTAGCCACTTGATTTGTTGACAATGTTTGGTTGGAAATGGAAAGGATCTGATGAGACGGTTAGATATATGGGGATTCCATTTTACTTAATCCCATCCTTCAAAATATGTGGGATTAGGTCTTTGATAAAATCAATAAGAAAATTGGTAAATGGTAGGGCCACTTGCTATCATAATAGGTAGGATCCAAATTTTCTATAAAGTTCTTTCCTCATACAACATATACTATACCACCTGTTGGTTATTTGGTAAAACACAAGTCAACATGATTCATAGAATTATTAGAGATTTCCTTTGGTCAGATGGAAAAGGGGGTAAGAAAAGGCATGTGTTCTCATGGCAATTTTGCTTCAAAACCCAAGAGCATTGGTGAACTAGGTTTAAAGGATCATCAGTTGCAGGGGATAGCATTGGTAGTTAAATGGATTTTCAGAGCCTCTATTGGGAATGAGCCCTAAAAAGTAATAGTTAGGCATAACATCATGAGAAAATTTCTAAAAAGGAAGCCAAATTGGAAGGGATTGAATATTATTGATCTACTCATAGGGCCTTTCACAGTCAAAGTTATTGGATCTCCTATATTTGCATCCATTTGGTCTACTTGGGATTCAACCAAGCCTTTCATTAATACAAAATAGATCTTCAATTGGTATGAAACTTTATGTCAAGGCTATAGATCTATTTGGTGGAATTTGAGTGTCAACATGACTCCATTGGCCCTCACTAGGGGATGTTCTACCTTTGATTGGTACACTAAAGGATTCAGGAGCTTTAAGGATCTCTATTTCTATGGGCATTGGGATTCATGTTCAGAACTTAAAGATAGATTTCAGCTCTTGGATTCTCAACAAAAAATGTTCACCCCTCTCTAAGTAGCTCTCAAATGGAATAACAATGTGGTATTTATGGAAGATGAGGATGAGTTCTAGGATAGTGTGAATTGGAAAAAAGGCCTACCTCTACTTGAGTACTCGATGAGATGCTCTACAAGAAACTTTCCTTTTCCAATGTCCCCTACCTTACCCTCAATCATATTTGGTCTGTGTTTGATTCTTTGCACGATTGGTCTTTTAGGTTTATGATAATTTGGTCATCTTATCTTGAACCCAAAAAGTCTTATTTTCATTGGTTAATAATGTATAAAAAGTTGGTTGTGGGTGGTGTTTTGAATAATTATGGTCTTGCTAATCCCTTTTGTGCCTTTTATAATGATGTTGAATTTGTTGAACATATGTTTTATTCTTGCCCGTTTACTATTAATCTATGGAAAAAATGTCTTAAACCTTGGAATATTTTATTCAGGTATGAGCTTGAATGGTAAAACATTGATTTTGGATATGCTTGTCCCAAAATTAAAGTCCATCCTTTTTTTCATAAATTCTAGGTTGTTTTTTCTACTAAAATTCTTTGGTTTTTGTGGAAATAAAGGAATATAGATGTTTTTCAAGGTAAGGCTAGAGTGCTTACTAAATTCATAATTGAAGTCATTCTTTGGTTTTTATCCTTGTAGATTTTCCTTTAGTTGAAGATTCCATAAGACCAGCTTGAAAAGTTTCTAAAGATAAGTTTGCTCAAGATGACATTGGACTACTTGATTGACTCAGGAGGGTACCCTAGATTGAACCCACATATAGACTGGCTATGTCTTACCCAATAAAAATAAAGGTACAAATTTATAAGTTTGAATGGGATTACATCAAAGATGCCTATTTTGACCAGGCTGATAATCCAGTGAAGGAATGGATCACCCCATTCGAGTTAAACAATAATGGTATTAGTGAGTGGGTGGCTGAAAATGACAATGCTCTTCAAGATTTAAGTAATGAGGAACATGGCAGTTACATTATCCAGGCAAGGGAAACCTTCACACTATTTGACTTGTACCTTTGTCTAAAAATAAGGGATGGGAATGTAATGGTAAGTCCCTTATCTCATAGTCCTTTTCCAGATAATTCTCCTCATGGAGCATATGAAGAAATTTGGCAATAGATTGACGAGTACATAAACACCTTCTCTAGCAAACTAGAGAAGTTGATTGAAGGTGGCAGTTCAGTGGACATGGAAGATGTACTCAATTATGTAAGGCAAATCAATATGAAAGGCCTCTTATAAAAATTTGATCATTAGCTTGCCAAGTTGATCCTAGGACATAAGTTGATTGGAAATGTTAATGATAGAAGCTCCTCGAAGGGGCATGCTTCGATTGGTTTGGATGGTGGCTGTGAGGGGAAAACACTACTTGTAGTAGGGCACTGGACCCATATCTATAATTTTTCCACATGATGGGTGGCCTCTATTTACTTTGTGTTTGATCTCATTATATTTATGTGACTGGTGTTGTACTTTGTTTGGCTACCTATTTGGTGTTATCTGGGAATATTGTTGGTTTTTCATTGACTGCATGGTTGGTACCTTTTTCGTTGATACTATTTATCTTTTTTGTTTTTGGGGGATACCTATTTGGAGTCATTTTTATATTGAACTATCAATTATTAGGACTGTAGGTGGGGGATGCATCACTGCTGATTTTTGTTTTACTTGATACTATGTATATTTTTAGCATTTAGGATGCATATATTAGTAATTGATCCTTAATATAAAAAAATCTTCTTAGGAAGTGCTACATCCCTAAATTTGATTAAACACCTTTGCATGAACTAAGGTTGTCATTAAGGCCAATGCTTCTAAATTTTTTTACTTCTATGATGGTATCTCCTTTGCATCTTGCAGTTTGATGGGTTGATAATTACTATCATAGATGTTGAACCACAAGTCATTGAAGATAAGTGTGTTCTCCACCTATCTAGACTATTCTAACTAGGTATATTTCACGATTAGGTTTGTGTCAATAATATTTTTTATTGAATTCATGTTTTTTGTATCGATAAATATAATGATTCTTTATCACTCTAAAAAATATCACTTTTTTATATACCCCCAATAGATATACCAAACCTCTTTGTATGCTCATCTTTTCTATATACTCGTCAGTACATGGAAGAAGCTCATCCTTTCTATATCCCTAACAGTACGTAAAAGAGATGTTAAGACATTTGAGATCAAAATGGTACATGGTACCTAGGTAGTACATGAAAATGATTTGCTTTATATATGACACCTGGTTAATGAGAAATCTTTGTATGTAGGCATAATCATTGATGGCATAATTGATGAGTAACTGCCAGTTGGTCGGTCACTCACTAGTTATTGCCTCTCATGAATAACTACCACTCAAATCCATGGTTTTTAAAAAAAATTCAATTGTTTTTTACCTAGTGGGTAATTGTTGGTTTTCTCCCCACGTTGTAAAAATGTGGGATTCCCAGTAGAACACTCCAAAACATTGCAAAAATGAAAGATTGATGTGAAACACTACAGAAATACTATAAATACACTGTAAATATATGGAATTTTGTCTTATAAATTGTCAACACCCTATATCATTTTATCCATACAAGATTTGGAGCATTCAAGAGAAGATTTGAAGGGGAATTAAGCAAAGTGATTTTCAAGTTAGTACATTTTTAAAAAAAAATTATTTCCAAGCATGTAAATGAATTATAATTTAATTATAAACATAATTGGTAAATATTTTAAATTTTAATAGTTAAATTTAATGCATTCCATTCAAATTTCATGTATTTCATTCAAATTTCATGATTTCTATTAAATTTCAGTGTTTAGTATTAACAATTTATGCATATTTTTTATAATCTTTAATTAAAAATGTTTTTTTAAATCTCTAGCATTATAGTTAGTTTTTGTTTATCCTTATAATTTATTATTTTTTAATGAATTCCATTCAAATTTCATGTATTCCATTCAAATTCCATACATTCCATTCAAATTTCATGTATTTCATTGAAATTCCATACATTCTATTCAAATTTCATGCATTCTATTAAATTTTAGTGTTTAGTATTAACAATTTAGGCATAGTTTTTTATAATCTTTGATTAAAAATGTTTTTTTAAATCATTGGTGTTATAGTTAGTTTCTATTTATCATTATAATTTATTTTTTATTATATTTCAATCGCTATATATAATAGTTTTCAATTAGTTTGTTAAATCAAAATATATTTTAGTTTTCATTTAAAATTTTATCATTATAACTTATTGTATTTTAATTTGTATTAATTGTTTTAATTTAAAAAAATTTAATGTGTTTTCAACATGTTTGAATTTTGTAGGTTATCCATTAGCAAACAATAGCATCCGCTAGTGTATCGGGGATATATTTAGTCAGTCGTAGTCAATCGACTCCCCTTAATGTTTGCACTGGTGATTAAAAGTATGCCATCCAAGTTGGAATGCCCCAAACGATTTCAATTTGCAAATTTTACTCAAAGATAATGTTAGGAGGCATAAATTTCATGAAGTACCTCATTTTATGCATTCCTTACTATAATGTCTTGCCTTGTCCTAGTGTCATTGAAGAAGCAAAATAAGAGATAATTTTGGATCTTAAATTGTTGGATGAAAAGAAACTAGAGAGGGCAAGGATGAAAGTAACCTTAGCAGTGACCATCGCTCCTACATTGGTAGAGGAAGAAGGGGCATTGATGACAAAAATTATGGGCTCTACTCATGGTCTACACAATTTCCATAGTATATCTTCATCGGCTTTGACTTAGTTACACTCTTTTTTTGTGCCTATAAACACACTTAGGGCATAACCTTCACTACAAGCTACATAATGGAACAAGCAGGCACAAATATCTCTATTTTGAACACTTTGTGTAGCCCATTGCCTTGACATTCTTTTGAAGGACATAAGCAAACTTTATTAGGTGCATCCAATTGTATAAGAAGCTAGAAAAATAACAAAATACATTTAAAATCACCCTTGGTTTCTCAACTTGATGAGAGAGCACATCAAGAGAAAATAGCTTGTTTGGATAAGGGTCACTAGGTTTATAATGAAATTTCTTATGTTGTAAAGTATTTTAAATTTATTGATTTTTTTGAAGCAGATGTTTATGTCTCAAGCATGAGTGGAGTCATCATATTCCAAGAAAGCTAATGGAGTGAAAGTTGGGAAGACATTTTTTAGTGATGCCTTCAAAATAAGAACTACAAAGATCGTTAAGGTAACTTGAAATTGCAATTTAAATTTCAAGTTGTTTCCCTTATTTTTAATTTTTTAAACTTAGAGTATATATTTTATAATTTATCTATAAGTTTGTAACATTAACTTTACTTTGTTTGTAACTTTGTATGTGTTTGAACCTTTGGTTAAGGTTTTACGATTGGTGGATGGGGAGAAAAATCTAATGGGTTATATTTATGAGGCTATGGACAGGGTCAAAGAGGATGTTCAAAACTATTATATAAGGGATCATGTGATATTTGATCCCATTTGAGATTTGATTAATCAGAGGTAGAAAAATCAATTCCACCAACCTATCCATGCAACAGGGTACTACCTTAACCCCAAATTTTCTACTCTGATGGCTGCACAGATGTTGGTGGAGAGTTTATGGAGGGATCTCAACATGCATTGAGAGTATGACACCTGACGTTAAGGTGAGGGAATTGGTGGTGAGATAAGAAAGGGTGTGTGAAGGGAAAACATCAATCTCAAAATTAATGATGTCATATCAAAGTTGATCAAAATACTTGTAAGCATGATAAATTCTTTTTTCCCCAAGTGGGGGTAAAAGACTTTTTCTAAGGATGAATTTCTTCTCTAAATTGGTTGACATATCAAGTGATGTACTATATTTTCTAACCTTAAAATATAATCTATCATGGGTTCATCACGATCTTGTTGAAGGTTTTGGAGGTGTTTAAATGTTAACTTAGGACTCATATTAGTGTTAAAATTAGATAAGAAAGCCTTTTTTAGATTTAATAAAATGTATATACACCCACTAAATAGGGTGTAGAAATAATTATGCATGACCTTTTAAACATTAGTGAAATTTAATTAGTAATATTATATCATCATGTGCATGTTTTCCAAGGTAAGATACAAAGTGTGAAATGTGGGCATGTGAATCTCCATATCCATTGAATAAGTGAATTTTATGCATGACAAATCTTAATGGATATGTTAAACATGAAATATACTGAGAGGGGGGGAGGGGTGAATCAATATATTATATATCTTTTTTTTAATCTGATTTCTTTTCTTTAACCACATAATCACATATTCAAGATATGCAATAAAATTGAAACAATAACATGCACCACAACAGAGAGAGACACATCATATTTTTACATGGAAACCCAAAGTGGAAAAAACCATAAAAAACAATCTCAAGTATATGAATGAGCACCAACTCAAATTACAAAGTTTGCAAGTACCAACTTACAGGAGCACCAACACAACTATTTGTAAGCACCAAATCATAGGAGCACCAACCTCTCGCAAAGATTTGTGAGCACTAACCCACATGAGTAGCAACCCCTCTTGTGTATAAAACACAACTATTTCTTAATGTTTCTTACTCAATAAATGATAAAACTCTACAATATCTCCTACTTTTCTCTCCTCTTTCTTATATAAAACAAATAAAAACCATGCACTCTTTTGCATATTATAAATAGATTCTCAAGCCTTTATTTATAGCTTTCCAAATGACCTTTGGCATTCACCTTTTATGACTTTTCAATCGTCATATAAAATGGCACCAAACTTGTATGACCCTTCATATCCTTGCATTTGAAAAGTCACATGGTGACCCTTCATAAGAAAATGCATCCTTTCCTCTTTTGTATTTATTTTGGTGACCTTTCAAATTCCTTAAGGTGACTCTTCATGGAAAAATGCACCATACCCTCTTTTGTCTTCACTTGGTGACTCTTATAATTCCTCAAGATGAATCTTCATGAGAAAATACATCCCATTCCTCTTTTATCTTTATCCCATGACTCTTTGACTTCTCCATCGGCCCTCTTTATGAAACCAAAAATATATTCATTAATATTAAATAAATATTAACACATATTAGCCAAGATATGAATATTAAAAACACCATTAAATGTTATGGGGCCTTTATCACCAATGTTAGACCTTTGACATTAATGAAAATATTTCCAATAATCTCCCCCTTTATCATTGATGGAAACCTCAAATTGAAATTACCACATCCTAAAACCTACACTACACATGCCAACCTACACATACTACCATCTAAAAAACATATAGTAACTCCCCATTACTGTAGCAACTTATACCTATTATTTGCACCTATTTCTGCACCTGTACCTATACCTATTCTTGTACCTATTTCTATTCTTATCCCCATTTGACATCAATGACAAAGGGCCTATCCTAAAGCTAACACTTAGCTCTCCCTCAACTGATGTTGATCCTCAATGGTAGGAAGTAAAATAAATTACTTCCAACTTCTCTTGTAGATACTCAAATATGTCTTTTGATAGTGCCTTTGTAAAAATATCTACAATTTAATCTATAGTACTGATATATTCTATCTTAACTTGTTGATATACAACTTGCTCTCTCAGGAAGTGATATTTGATGGGAATATGTTTTGTTCTTTAATGCATCACTAGATTCTTTGAAATATTAATAGCACTTGTGTTGTCACAAAAAATATAAATAGGTTCATCATATTTTACCTTGATATCTTCCAAAGTTTGTTTCATCTAAAGCACTTAAGTACAACACAATACTAATGTAATATATTCTGCTTCAACTATAGAAAGTGATACCAATTTTTACTTCTTGCTTAGCCATGATACTAAGTTATCACTGAGGAAGAAAGCTCCTCCACTTGTACTCTTTCTATCATCTAAGCAACCTGCCCAATCTGAATCTATATAAGCAACCAAAGTGAAATCTCTACCTATGGAATACCACAATCCATAATCCAATGTCCCCTTGATATATTTGAATATTTTTTTTACAAACTAAACATGACTATCTTTTAGATTTAACTAATATCTTGTAACCATACCTACTGCATGCATGATGTTTGGCCTTGATACTATCAAATATTAAAGACTACCAATCATAGATCTAGTGAATCTTCATCTTTACTCACCTTATTTACTATACTCATTGGTGTGTCAATTGGTGCAAAATCTTCAAACCAAATTTCTTCAATATTTCCTTGGCATATTTACTTTGAGATATGAAAATTCTTTTATCTGACTGAAATATTTGCAACCTTAAGAAAAATGACAATTCTTCAAGCATATACATCTCAATTTCTTTTTGCATATTATCAAAAAATTATTTTATCATCTTTTCAATGTTTCCTCCAAAAATGATGTCATCAAAATATACCATAATAATCAATTGATGCTCACCTTCTATTTTGATGTAGAGATTACTGTCAACATATCCTCTCTTGAAACCTTGATCATGTAGGTACTTATCAAGTCTTTCATACCAAGCTATGGGAGCTTGTTTCAATCCATACAGTGCTTTGTTTAATCTACATACATGGCTACTAAAATTTGAGAGAATAAATCCCTTAGGCTACTCAATGTAGACCTCTTCTTCTAGATTCTTATTTAGAAAGTCAGATTTGACACCCATCTAAAACACTTTGAAATTTTTAAACATAACATATGCAAGAAACATTCTAATAGCATTTAACCTTGACACTAGTGCAAAATTTTCTTCAAAATCTATTCCCTCAATCTAAGCATATACTTTACATACTAATCTTGATTTATTCTGAGTCACTTCTCCATTTTTATTCAATGTATTTCTATAAAGCCATTTTGTTCCTATCACATTATGATCTTTTGGTCTAGGCACTAATTTCCAAGTATCATTATTTTCTATCTAATTTAATTCTTCATCCATTGCCTTAACCCAATGCTTATCATGTCTATCTTCTAAAAAAGTTTTAGGCTAAATTTTGGATAACAAAGAGAAATTAACTTGCTTAGATTCACTTACCATCATTCTTCTGGTGCGAATTCCTTCATTTATGTCTTTGATGATGCCACTTTCATTATGATTTCTCTAGACATATTTGGATGGTTTTTAGTGTCCTTTTTCTCTTTCTTCTCATCTTCATTTGATTTTTCAAAATCTTCCTCTTTAATGATTTCAATAATGTTTATTAGATCACTGATTCTTCGTGATCCATCTTCTTCTATCTTGACACTTGCACTTTCAACTATTTTCTTAGTTTTTTTGTTATAACATTTATAAGCTTTACTTTTGCAAGAATAACCAAGAAATATAACTTCATCTTCTCTAGATTCAAACTTCCCAATTTTCATTGATTCTATTTATGAAGCATCTATTGCCAAAAAATCTAACGTAATCAACTGTAGTTGGTTTGTCTTTCCATATTTCACCATTAATTCCTCAGGTTATTTCTTTGTACCATGATAGCTAAAAAATACATCCCTAATTGTAAAAATTATTAAGAGATTTTTATTTAGTGGCTCATGAAACAATATATCTAGATTTCACTCTTAAATTTAAATTTTAAATTTTTATTTATTATGAGCCAATTTCACATAAAAAGTTGGTGTACAAGGTCATTGACAATATCAAAAAAAAATTTACCCTAGTGAAAACTTAAAATTTAAAAAAAAGTCATAATGTGTTATTATGCTTCGTCATATTCACCATGTGACAAGGTCCAACTTGTGCATTTACTTAGCTTGTTATGATCTAATACCTTGATTTCTTATCATGATTCTTACATTTGATTGTTTTCTATTGTCATTAGATTAATGAAACATTATTTATATTATTTTAATAAATTTGTTTTATTTGAAATTTAAACTAAATAGAACCAAAAATGAAAGTATCATTTGGTTCATATTGAAAGAGATAGCACATTGTTTTGATCTGTAGATTGTGTGAATTTCATAGTTACTATAGTAAAGTTCCATCTTTAACAAATTTTGATAGCAACAATGATATAAATTTTAATAGAGAATACACATAAAATCATGTTATTATTATGGACTTGTTATTTTGCAATCAATTGAAACACATTCAAGATTTGATTTTATGCAGTCGAAATTATGTCCATTGCATTAAGAACAAGTTTATTTTTTTTACTTTCATAAGGTCTCTAATGAACATTTTACCTAGACCACATATCATCAAGGAAATGCTGAAGAAACAAAGGTTTGTCAAACTCATGATCATGGAAACCACATAACATTTAAAATAACAATAAAGTATTCAAATCTAAGTCTAATTTGATGGAGGTGTAAATATATAGCATTTATTGTAGTCATTGTTTTCAAATAGACCTTATCTCATGAACTCAATCTTAGCATTGATAGGATATTTGGTGTTGATGAACTCAACTTTCACATTGATAAAGTTTTTGATTCGTTCAGTTGTGAACTTGAACTAATATTCGTAGCATACCTTTTTGAAAATCATTTTGGTTTTTAAAATTAATATAATGTTAAAATAGATAAATCTAAAGTGGTAAAAATATATTTTAGATATTTTCCACTATTATTCATGGTTCAATCATACCTACATTCAATGGGGCACTCAATTCATTGGTTTTGGAAAATATCATCTTTATCTTTATTTATCTTCTCATTTGACACCCTTTTAAAAAGCACTACGTGTAAGTAAATTCTTATAAAAAAAATTAGGGTTATTTTTGAGGCTGGATAAAGTTGTTTGGTTCAGTTTGACTAGGTATGATTTTCTATTAGTGATAGTTTCATTTTAATGAGTGATAGTTTCATGGAACATTTTTCAAAGAAAATGGAAAATAGTTTGAGTTCTTAATGATTTTGTAGGTATGCATAAACAATGGATTTTTTTCTAGAATCCTACATGCATCGTTTCATATTTTATTTCTAAGTTTGGGTATTAATGGCCTTTGTTAGTAAAAGAGTTTTGATTCTAGTGGAAAGAAAAACAATAGTATGAAGCTGATAAACCATCCTCCTATTCTGTAGCTACACAAATTTTGTTTTTGAAGCCCACTACACAAGAGTTTTTAGTTTTGAGTTGGTTTATGTTTCTATCTAGTTGGTATTATATAAAAGGATTTCTTATGTACACTGTAGCCAGTCTTCCAAAATGATTTTTTTGTGGTTGACATATATAACACAAATAATTTTGAAGCTATTTTAAGATAGATGATTTTTTATTTGAAGGAAATAATTTGGTCGGTCTGCATAAAATATATTCCCTGGGTTAATATATATGAGAGATTAATGTTTTAAATGTGGTTTTAGAATAAAAGATATCTTGAAAGATATAGTGTGGTCATTTTATCTAAAAACCCTATTGTATGAATTCATTATTCTTGCACTAAAAATGCCTTCACAATAGTCATTCAAGGCTTGTTTAATATTTAGTGATTAATTTTGTTGCATTCTGATGATGTGGTCATTTAACTTTTATCTATTCATTATTGTGATCTCATTTTCAGTGGAGTTCTTGAGATTTTCAAATACACGAAGTGGTTTTGCATTAAGGCTAGTTTTTTATTTATGTTGTTAAATGTAGCTTAGTTGTAGTCCTTTAATTATCATAAAAGGATTTTATTTACTGAAAGAATATCCCTTACCTAATTTTGAAGATTGCTAGATATATTGATACATGCATTGTGAACATTGCATTAAAGTTTTACCATACTGTGTAATCTAGATGAAAACATTGAGTTCAAGTATAATATACATACTATGTTTTCTAGCTCTAAAGAAAATTTTGAATGCATTATTATATATATGATATATAATTTTGAAATATGCATCAGAGAATATATGATATTTTTTCATTTAGGTTTGAGGTAGCATTTTCGTGAGTCATGTATAAGTTTTCATCAAGGTCTAAGGTAATGTTTTATTAAAACATACATAGTTTTTCTATTGAAAAAAAATGACACTTTTCAATCTTAAATTAAAATTTCAATATAATGGTATGTGTCTTGTGGTTGTTTTGTCTAGGATGAAAAGTTTTCAATTAGGTTTAAATTTCAGTGAAGAAAGATTGAGTTTTATTTTTTTAGTTTTCAAGATCATATGAGTGTGGTATATCTTCATGAAGGTAGTTCTATTTATACAATGGTTATTGTGTTGAATTTAGTAATCATCTTTCCTTACAGGTATTTTCAAGATTTTGTTTCTTGTTTAATACTATGAACATGATAAAAAATGATGTGATAAATGAAATACTTTTTATTTGAACTCACTAGTGTACTTATATTCATTTGATTTATAAATTGGAAGGTCATATTTAGATTTTTGTGAAATATGTTGCAATGCAGACTTGTTGATTTTGTTGGTATGGCCAAGAAATTATTATATATGGTTTTCTTTTTAGATTTGTAATTACTTGTCATTTGACTACTTGAAAACAAGTGATGTTTTGAGATTTGTATTTGAAAGGAATTTGGGTTCACTCAGTTATAATAGAGTGAACCCAAATATAATTAGATCGTCCATTACATAACACTTTATATAAAATTTATTTCTCAAAAAAAAATTGACTTCTTTTTTGACATTTACATAGTTGAGACTATAGTATATTATAGTTATATATACTATAAATATGAATATAATATATGATATAGCTTTACAATTAGACTTTGAAAAATAAACGTATCTAATTGTTCAAAAAGGAAGTCTATAGTTGTATATGTGTCAAAAAGGAAGTATAATTTTTATTTGAGTTATAATAGAGGGATGTTACATAACCAACGATAAAACTTATCAATTACAACTCTTGATCTTCACTCGTCCTAGTTCAAATAAACATTCTATTCCCTACAATATTACATCACAAAATTTCTCAATGGGCCATACTTCCACATGTTTTATGCACTTTGGCCACATAACTATAGTTACAGTCTTCCCCCATGCTTTTCCACTTCTGCTACAAGCTTTATGTTACCATCTCTCTTTCTTCTTCAAGGTGTTATACCTTGCACCTTATTTATGACAGTTTATTTCCTCCTGGGGTTTCTTTACTAGAATAGTTATGAAATATATAATATTATAAGGTGGCATTAAACTTATCTTAAATAGAGGATCGTAAAAATAAATAAAAATGTCATCTAAATAATTTTCATCATTATGGTTGTCTTTGATGTATAGTTCATCCCTACAAATAGTATGTACTCGTCTAGTGTTACCAGGCATGGTGCACATAGTTCTCATGACCTCCACAATGTTTCCAATTTGACTCCCCAATGCCATGCCTTTCACAATACTCTATAAAAAATAGAGAAAGAGTAAGAATAAATACAAAAAAGACTCAATGATATGAAGGAGTTATCATGTTTTCTCTGTAAGGAGTCAAAGTAAAGTATTGTTGTGTCATAGCTGGCATATTATGTAGACATCCAATTCCTATCACCATTGTATTGAAATTGTCAATCTTACTCAAAATTTTGTGACAACGCACAAAATCAATAAAATGTGCTAAATGGTTTGAGATTATCATATAAAAGTGCCAATTTAGGCCAATGTATCCTGAATTGGGCAATGAATTTTATGTGATTATCTTTTCTCAGATCATTTTGAGTCAAAATGAAAAAAATGTAATTTGATGCTCTAAACCATTGAATTCTTATAATTCAGAAGCACATGACATGTGCATGTGTTATTTCACATACATAATGCTCTAAATGAAGTATTGGTCCATATGCAACTGAGACCTTTTAATTATACTCCAATCAAATTATGACTTAGTAAATTGACATTTCAACCAGTTTGATTAAGTGAAAAACTAATTTCCAAAGAATTACATAAATTTAATTAATCTCACTTAAGCAAATTAAACTAAATCAAGGGCTTAAATGAGAAATCCATAGATGTTATTGAAGATATATTAATTGAAAATTCATTTCTAATATCTACATCATCTAGTGACATCATCTATGGGGTGGCATCTATAAGCCATAAATGAAACAAATATCTGATCTAAACCCTCCCATGCTTCATTAATGCCCCTTTCTTCAAAATATTAATGGAGATATATATGGATTGAGCCTCCAAAATTGAATTTATTCATGGATACACATCTTGATCTCAAGATGGATGGTCATGGATGATTTTGATTATTTTCAAAAATCTATAAATACAAGGGTCCTCACTCATCCTTTCAAGCTCTTTTTGTGTAAACTTATTATGCAAAGTTATCTTCACAAGCTATTTTTGTGTAATGTTATTATAATGAATTTGTAATAGAATAGCCAAATCCCTCATGGGGTTTTGGAAATGAAATATAAGAGATATTGAAAGGAGTACAACCATAAAACCTTATCAAGAGTATCCCTCCTCTAAATGCAGCTCAAAAATGTGATTTTCCCCTTGAATGGTGCTCTAAGCCTTTATCGATGATGAGTGGCTTGCTCCTCCATAAAATCTCAATGCATAAATAAATTAGGATCATGAAATTGATCAATCTTTGCCAATGGTTGAAGATATTCTATTGTAAATTCATCATAATAAAATTACACAAAAATAGCTTGTGAAGATAATTTTGCATAATAGGTTTACACCAAAAAACTTTGAAAGGATGAGTGAGGACCCTTTTATTTATAGATTTTTGAAAATGATTAGAATCAACCATAATCATCAATCTTGAGATCAAGATGTGTGGTTATGAATTAATTTAATTTTGGAGGTTCAATCTATAAATATCCCCATTAATATTTGGAAAAAAGGGGCATTAATAAGGCATGTGAGAGCTTAAACTAGATATTTGTTCCATTTATGACTTATAGATGACTTCCCATAGATGATATCATTAGATGATGTAGATATTAGAAACAAATTTCTAATTAATATATCTTCAATAAATTCCATGGATTTCTCACTTAAACCCTTGATTCAGTTTAATTTGCTTAAGTGAGATTAATTATTTTTTTGTAATTCTTTAGAAATTGGTTGTTTACTTAATAAAATTAATCAAAATGTTAATTTACTAAGTCAAAATTTGACTAGATTATAATTAGAAGGTGTCAGTTACGTATGGACCAATACTTCATTTAGAGCATTATGGCTATGGATTAACATGTGTTATGTGCTTTCAAATTAGAAGAATTTAGTAGTTCAGCATATCAAATTGTATTTTCATCATTTTGACCTAAAATGATTTGAGAAAAGATAATAATCACATAAAATGAATTACCCCATTCAAGGATACATTGTCTTATACCAACACTTGTATGTGAAAAGCTCAAACCATTTAGCACGCTTTGGTGATTTTGGCCCAAATTGTGATTTTCACATAATTTTGAGTAATATTGACAATTTCAACATAATGGTGATAGGAATTAGATGTATACGTTTTCCCCTTATTTGAGAAGGCATGATGAGACATTCATTCAAATAATTTTTTTTTCAAATAATGAAAGAGTTGTCAAGAATTAGTGGAAGGAAATGACCCAGGATGCCACCTCAAGAGGACATGTTAGGATGAAAGAAAAAGATGGACTATAAAAAAAAAGAGCAAGAGAGAAATTAACCCATGGATGATATTATATCTATATGAGCTAATGATTACATGCATTGAATCCAAATGATCAAAAATATAATAGAATATAATGAGCCCCAAGGAGGGGTGAAGTGGGAAGGATGTAATTCCAAAATATAAGCGACACATTTTAACACACCCAAAAGAGGGTGAAAGTTGCTGGGTTAGGTAATGGTTGATCTTAAGATAAGTTGCACACTTTGAAATTGCCAGAAAGAGGGCAAAAGTTGTAGATCTTGGAATTAGAATAAAAATGAGAGCATTGCTTCAGAGAAAGGAAATAATAACTACCCCAATAGAGCTGATTTGATCAGTTGATAAATTGATGTTGCCCAAATAAGGATGATTTTGATCACTGATAATTTATTTTTGCCCTAGTAGGGCTGATTAAGTCAAAGATTAATCAAAATATTGTGCCCCAATAAGGTAAATTGGCAAGCATAGCTCAAGAATATAACCTAATGCATAGATTAAATATAAGCAGATGCAAATGCATTTGTAAAGGTCCTAATGACTAAAAAATTTACAAAAAATAGGCATATGAGGATGCCAAAAGTGATGAAAGAGACAATCAGAAGATTAAAGGTGGCTGAGATGACCCAAGATACATCATGTATCTAAGCATTTCCTATATAGTTTAGATAGACCTCAGTAAAATGTAATTCTCCTAGGAGTGAGAGATAATGGACTGAGGAAAGAAGAATAGAAGAAAAGTAGACCACCACTCAATTAGACTCACAGTATATGCCATGAGATACACCTCTTACATAGATTCTTGTTTTAGGTATAGTGCATTAAGAGTTGATCTCCGAAGCTGCATTGGCTTTTGGACTTGGAATCCAAATCACTTGGTGTTTACTATAGCAAAATAAAACAATCCATCATAAGTATGAGTAACCTATAATGACATTGTATTTCAATTGTGATGGGTTGGTTTAAATGTGAATACTTATAACTAAGGGTAATGATAAAAAGTAACAATAACAGAGTTACAGGTATTTAAATTTAAACAAAAACAACAAAAACAAAGATAGAAATAATACAAAAATTTAATCAAACATGAAATCAAGATATGAACAATCAAGATTTAAGTAGGAACAAGAATGTATAAATAAACAACATGACAACAATATATGAATAATCAAGATCCATGTGTAGTAACAAGATGTACTTGGATAACAAAATAAAAGAGCAAGCCAAAATAGTAACACAAAAGACCAAAACACCAAGAATAAACAACAAATGAATAAAAAAGAACAAAAGATGAAAAAAATAAATGGAGAGACAAGAAATCATAACAAAACAATAATAAACATCAAATAAACACACATAAACAAGATTTAGTCACAATGTTAGTGAAAATAGAAAATAATTATTTATGTAAGTGTAATAGAGGCATTACTCTTTGTGACAAGGTGACCCCTAATCTAAGAAATAACAAGACTAGCACAATAGAGTAAGAACAAAATAGATAAAGTCTCCCCCAAGTGATAGGAGAATAACACAAAATAAAGTGAGATAAAAAGAAGATAAGGAAGGGGTGGCCGAGCTGACTCCAGATGTATGAGATAAGTGGATGCTACCTACATAGTTCCATGAATCGAGATCCAACATAAACTTCAATCCAAATGTAGTTCTCCTAGAAAATGGGATAGAAGAAAAGTGATGATAAGATGACAAGATTCATGTTGTAGAGGAAATAAGAAAATGGGCTCACAAAATGGTGAGTGCATTCAACTATTTGTTCAAAAAATGAGGAAAGAATGAGATTAAGATAAATTAAAGTGTAAGATAATATTTTTGTTTGCTTTTATTGATCAGTTTCTAATTTTTTCGTGTTTTTGAGATAAGAAACATAAATGAAATATTAACACAAGGCCTAGGGAACTACCTAACTTAAGAGATGCACTTTCATAGGTAAGAGCTCAAACAATAGCTAAACTAATTGTAATGAGGATCATGAATATATAAATAATGGCATAAGAAACCAACTAATAAAAGAGATGCACATCTAAGAGTAGAAGCTCCAATAATAGCTAAAGCTAGCTGCAACAACCCAAGATCATAAAATAGTGAAAGTGTTGCCCTACTAAGACAAAAATGCCCACCAAACAACATCAAAATAATAATAGAACAATATGCAGTGTGAGATAAATCTAAAATTCCATTCATCAAGCAAAAACCATGTGTTATTGTATCTGTGTTCACTTGTCTATGAGAGGAAACTATAAAATACTATTCATTCTGAACTACTTTGTAAAACTGGCATCAAATGTGTCTGGAATGCTTACGAGTCATAATCATGATCATAATTGGTCAAGGGATAAAACTATCTAGGTTAGAATGGTCAAGGGTATAAAAATAATATGGTTCTAAGGAGAATAGTCCCTAATAGAATGAGACAAAATAAATAGGGTCCAAGATAGGATGGTCTAGTGTGGGATAAAAAGAGTCTGGTTGGGATAGAAATGATTCAAAGTGCCAACAATCCAAAGTTTCAATCTAATAGAGTCATAAAAGCATATGGTTCACATGATAATGGTTGAGGATATAATAGTGGGATAAAATGACTGAAACACAAGTTTCCCCCAAGTAAGGGGTCTTGTAGATAATGGTTCAAAAAGGCTATCAAGCATAGAACCATTTGAGATGCATAATGTTCATGGTCTCTGTGAGTTCTTCACCACCTGGAGTAGCTAGTTGATATGTCCTAGATCTATAATTCACTATGATCACATATAGGCCTAGCCAATTGGGTTGGAACTCACCCTTCTTTTTGTGTTCAACATTAGTGTTTTACTGATTCTCTTTTAAGACCAAATCACCAATTTCAAACTCCTTAAGGAGAATGCACTTTTTATAGATTCGATGCAATCTATTATGATAGGATTTCAAGTTGTCTAGATTAGCTAAACACTTTCCATGAAGGATTTATATCTCTTACAACCTTGAAACTCTATAATATTCATCATCTTCAATATTCTCTAAGGATACTTGCAATGAAGGCAACTCGATCTCAATCAGGATAATATCTTTTGTGCCATAAACAAGGGAGTATGAAGTGGTTCTTCTGTGGGTTCAATGACTAGTACAATAAGCCCAAAGGGAAAGAAAATTTTTCAAGTGTCAATTATGCTAGTGTCATTGACAATCTTCTTGGGTATTGCAATAATGGTTTTGTTTGATGCATAAGCTTTAGCATTGCCTTTAGGGTTATATGGTGTGGATTTATTATGCTTGATTTTGATTTTTTAATAAAGGGTTTTAACATCTCTATTTAGAAATGATCCACAATTATCAGATATAATTTAGGCTGAGATACCATATCGACAAATGATATGGTAATAAATGAACTTGACAATCTATTTTCTAGTGACATAAGTGAGAGGAATAACATCAACCCACTTAGTAGATACTCGAGATCAGTGAGAATATGTTTATGGTCATCAAAAGATGTGGGGTTTATTTTATAATGAGATTGAGGCCCTATGTAGAAAATGGCCATGGTGTAGTAATTGGTTGTAGTGGAAAGGAAGGTGTGTGTATTATAATACCATGTTGGTGGCATGCAACACACTTCTTAACAAAATTAAAAGAATTTGTCTTCTTCTTTGGACAATGGTAACTTGTTCTAAGGAGATTTTTATATAAGATTAAACCGTTAGTGTGGGCCCCACACATTCTTTCATAAACATCCTTAAGCTCTAACTTGGATTCTCTAGAAGATAAACAATGAAGTATCATTCCATCAAAGCCTTTATGATAAAGCATGTTTCCAAGGTAGGTATAATGAGTTATGCGATAAAGGAAAAGTTTTTGACAATTGTTGGAAAGGTCAAGCGGAAAGACTTGGTCATGAAAATAATTATAAATGTCTTGAAACCAAGGTAGTTTAGGTGGGGGATTGGGACCAACAATGGTGCATACCTTTTCTAAATATGGCAATACATGAGCAGGATGTAGAAGATTTTTAATGAGAAACTGATACTCTTTAATACTAATGTCAATCTATATCATGACCTAATTATCACCATTACATCAGTGGATCTATTATTGGCCTGTGGTACCTATTCAAATTATGGGGATTTGAATGAGTTTTGAGATTATCCACAATATGCTTGTAGGGTACAAGCTTATCATCTCTAGTTTAATACTAATCTGTGATTTGATTGATAATCAATCAGGAATTCCCATAGACCATTAAGTGTTGGATATCCCACTGTACTACAAGATGAAGTCCTACAATAAGTTCTTCATACTTGGCCATATTATTGTTACAATGAAAATTAATATTAAATGCCTTGGGAATCAAATCCCCCTACAATGTAATCAACAAAATGTTGACCACCCCTTCCTTTTCTTCTTTTTCCCTCATTTTATTTTGTGTTGTTCCCCTATCACTTGGGGGTAACTTTGTCTTTTTAATTCTTGTTACGTTGTCCCAGTCTCATTATTTCTTAGATTAGGGGTCAACCTGTCACAGAAAGTAACACCTCTATTACACTTACATGAATAATTCACCTTTTTATTTGTTTCCACTAACATTGTGACTAACTCTTGTGTGTGTGTGTGTGTGTGTGTGTGTTTATTTTATTTTTGTTGTTTTATTGTAATTTCTTGCCTCTCCATTTATTTTGTTATTATTTTTATTACTTTATTGTTTATCCTTGATGTTTTGGTCTTTTGTGTTACTATTTTGTCTTGTCTTGTATTGATTTATTCTTTTAAGTTCAAATACATTCTATAAATACTTTTAGTCTAGTTTCCAGTTAGGCTTGATTTGTTTAGAGTTATAATTCACTTGTTATTTTGTTTTGTTTTCCAAGTACATCTTCTTAATGTACATGGATCTTGATTTCATGTTATTTATTAAGTTGTTCTTTCTTTGCTTTTGTACATTCTTGTTCCTACTTTAATCTTGATTGTCCATATTTTTATTTTAAGTTGGGTTTGCATTTATGTATCATTTCTTTACCATTATTTTTATTTTTTTAAAATGTAAATAGTTATAACTCTGGTATTGATAGTTTTTATCATTATGATTAGCTATAAATATTCACATTTGAACTAGCTCATTGAAATTGAAATACAATGTCATTATAGGTCATTCATACTTAGAATGCATAATTTCATTTTGCTAAAGTAAGCACCATTGGATTCCAAGTCCAAAAGTCAATGACGGTTCAAATATCATCTCCAAATGCACCATCCCTAACATTAAAATCTATGTAAGATATGCATCTCTTGGCATACACTATGAGTCTAATTGAACAATGGTTCATCTTTCTTCTATTCTTCATTCCTCATTCCATTTTCTCTCACTTCTAGGTGAACTACATTTAGCTTGAGGTCCATATGGACTATTTAGGTAATGCTTAGATATATGACGTATCTCAATTTAGCTTGGCAACCCTTTTGCTTTCAATCATCTCTTTCATCACTTTATGCATCTTCGTATGGCTAGTTTTTCATGGCTTCTTTAGTCATTAGACCCTCACATCTATGTTTGTGCCTACTCATCATTTAATTATTACATCAGGTTATATCATTGGGCTATGCTTTCCAATTTTCTCTACTAAGGCACAATATTTAGACTAATCATCGATCTAATTAGTCCTATTGGGGCAAAATTAATTTTCAATGAACAAAACCAACCCTACTGGAATAATCAATTTATCAACCAATCAAAACCACTCTATTGGGGCACATTATTATTTTTTTATCTGAAGTAATGCTCTAATTTTTATTCTAATTTTAATTTTTGTAGCTTTTTTCCTCATTCTAGCAATTTTAAAGTGTGCAACTTGTTTTAGGATCGATCATTCCCTAAGTGCACAACTTTCACCCTCTTGTGGGTGTGTTAAAGTGTGTCGCTTATGTTTTGAGATTGTATCCTTCCCACTTCCCCCAACCTTGAGTCCCATTATATTCTATTTTTAATCATTAAGAATTAACACATACAAGCATTATCTTGTATAGATCTAATCTCATCTAAGGTTTAATTTCACTCTTTCTCTCTTTTCGAGAGTCCATCCCTCTCTTTCATCCTAGCATGTCCTCTCAAGGGGGCATCATGGATCATTACCTTCTAAATTATTCTTGAAAGCTCTTTCATTTTTAAAAAATACATTGATTCGACAAAATGTCTCACTATGGCTTTTAAAATAGGGGCAAAATGTAGATATCCAATTCCTATCACCATTGTATTGAAATTGTCAATCTTACTTGAAATTATGCGACAATACATAATTTGGACCAAAATCACTAAAATGAATTAAATAGTTTGAATTTGTTATATACAAGTGCCAATTTAGGCCAATGTATCCCTGAATGGGGTAATGCATCTTATGTGATTATCTTTTCTCAAATCATATCAACTCAAAAGAGCAAAAATGCAATTTGATACTCTAAACTATAGAATTCTTATAATTCAAAGGCACATGACATGTGTATGTATTATTTCACATCCACAGTACTCTAAATAGGGTATTGATCCATATGTAATTGACAACTTTTTTCAATTATACGTCAATCAAATTACAACCTAGTAACTTGATATTTTGACCAATTTGGTTAAGTGAACAACCAATTTCCAAAAAATTATAGAAAAATTAATTAATCCCACTTAAGCAAATTAAACCAAATCAAGGGCTTAAGTGGACACTCCATGAAAGTTATTGAATATTTCTTAATTGGAAATTCATTTCTAATATCTATATCATTAGGTGACATTATCTATGGGGTGGCATCCATAAGCCATAAATGGAATAAATATCAAGATTAAGCCCTCATATGCCTCATTAATGCACCTTTCATCTAAATATTAATAGAGATATTTATACTCCAAAATTGAATTGATTCATAGCCACACATATTGATCTCAATATGGATGGTCATGGTTGATTTTGATCATTTCTAAAAATTTATAAATACAAGGGTCCTCAATCATTCTTTCAAGCTATTTTTGTGTAATGTTATCATGTTGAATTTACAATAGAATAGATTCAATAATTGACAAACATTGATCAATTTCATGAGCCTAATTCATTTGTGCATTGAGAGATTATGGAATAGCAATCCACTCATCATTGATAAAGACATAGAGCACCAAATCAAGGTAAAAATCACATTTTTGAGCTGCATATAGAGGAGGGATGATCTTGAGAAGGTTTGATGGTCGTATTCCTTCTTTAAATAGATCTTAGATTTTATTTGAAAAACCCCATGAGGGAGTTGGCTTATTTTTATTTTGAGTTTTCACTACTAATGCATGATCTGACTCACTTTGGATTTCTATCAAGCCAAATCAAAGGCTCCAAAGTGAGTTAGATCATGTATTAATAGTGAAAAATCATGTTTTTGATTTACATTTGGAGGAGGGACACTCTTGGGAAGGTTTGATAGTTTATTCATTCTTTCAATAGATCTTATATTTCATTTGTAAAATTCCATGAGGGATTTGGCTTAGTATGTTATGTCCTTTATATAATGTATGAATCTAAAGTGAGTTAGATCATGCATTAGTAGTGAAAACTCAAAATAAGCATAAAGAACATAACATACTAAGCCAAATCCCTCATGGGGTTTTACAAATGAAATATAAGAGCTATTGAAATAAGGAATACAACCATCAAACCTTCCCAAGAGCATTCCTCCTCTAAGTGTGGCTCAAAAATGTGATTTTTCTTTTGATTTGGTGCTTCAAGTCTTTATCAATGATGAGTGGCTTGCTCCTCCATCATCTCTCAATGCACCAATGAATCAGGATCATGAAATTTATCAATGTTTACCAATGGTTGAATTTATTCTACTACAAATTCAACATAATAACATTACACAAAAATAGCTTGAGAGGATGAGTGAAAAACCTTATATTTATAGATTTATAGAAATGATAAGAATCAACAATAATCATCTATATTTAGATCAAGATGTGTAGACATGGATCAATTCAATTTTATAGGCTCAATCCATAAATATCCCCATTAATATTTGGAAAATAGGGGCATTAATGAGGCATGGGAGGGCTTAAACCTAATATTTGTTCCATTTATGGCTTATGGATGCCACCCCACATATGATGTCACATAATGATGTAGATATTAAAAATGAATTTACAATTAAGAAATATTTAATAAATTTCATGGATTTCCCACTTAATCCCTTTATTTGGTTTAATTTGCTTAAGTGGGATTAATTAATTTTTCTATAATTCTTCAGAAATTGGTTGTCCACTTAATCAAATTGGTCAAAATATCCAACTACTAGGTCATAATTTGACTAAAGTATAATTGGAAGAATATGCCACTTGCATATGAAATAATACAACATTTAGAGTATTGTTGATGTGAAATAACACATGCACGTGTCGTATGCCTTTAAATTAGAAGAATTCAGTAGTTTAAAGCATCAAATTGTATTTTTGCTATTTTGAGTCAAAATGATTTGAGAAAAGATAATAATCACATAAAATGGATTTCCTCATTTAGGGATATATTGGCCTAAATTGACACTTGTATATGACAAGATCAAACCATTTAGTGCATTTTAATGATTTTGGCCTAAATTGTGCATTGTTGCAGAATTTGAGTAAGATTGACAATTTTAGCACAATTATGATAGGAATTGGATGTCTACATATTAAATCTCCAAGCAAATAAATAAGCACCAAAATGAATTCTTGAGCTACGTTATGTACATATGCAGACTCTCATATAAAATTGGGAACATAAAAACATAATAATAGATCACATCAATGACAATCTAGTATTTTTCCTATGGCCTAGTCTCATCAATCACAATAGTGCCAATGGTGGCAAAAAATTATAAGGGAATCAAAACCATCAAAATAATGACTAGTTAGATCCTATCAACCACACCAAATGTTGAGTGTAGTTTAGACAAAGTTGAAAAAACTAGGTTTGCATGCTAAACATAATGATGGGAATCAAATAAATGATAAGTGTTCATAAGAAATAACAAACTAATAAGAGGAGAAGCAAGATGAATAATAATAAAATGATATCTCCATTTATAAATGGACAAGTGATTCATTTCCATCGCTGAGAGGCCATGGAATACATTCTATTCATGCATTTGCTTATTTTATTACTTGCCTCAGCAAAATATCATTCCTTTATAGCTCAAAATTGATTTTTAGCTTCTGCAACTTCTTTTCTTCTCGAATAAATTTTTGAATTCCTTTTTGACACATATACAACTAATTCCTAATTTATTACAATTTATACAAAGATATATGCCTATGATAACACTCACCTAGAAAAAAATAGGCATCTCTCTCCAAGACACTTAGAGAAAATGCCCTTTATAATCAATTATTACAATTATGTTCTATTATAATGGATTCACAATAAGAAACCTAACTAATCTAATCCCTTACTCTCAAATTAGTCTCACCCTCAATTTTTGGACCTTTCTTTCTCTTTAAATAGTTTCAGCCTAAATTTTTGGACCTCTTCTACTATCAACATTGGCCTCTCATGCTGATTTTCCATACTCTTCTACTGTTGCCCTTGGTCTCTCATGTCAGGTCTCCATGCTCTTCTACAAATAATTATCTATACAACCTCAAATGTATGTTTAATTTTAAAAAAATCATAAACAATTTTACTTTGTTTTAGACCTCATTTTTTAATGCATAGAATTCATTTTTAACATTTAGGTCCATGTAAAAAGCTTCACAAAATTCCACCTCTCAACTTCCATACTAGGCATCAAACTTTCTGTGTTTGGTATGAAATTGGAATTGATTATCAAATATAAGTAACACATTTTTAAAAAGGGGAAATAGATCATCCATTACATAACCAATGATAAACCTCATCAATTATAACTTCGAGCTTCATTGGTACCAGTTCAAATAAACATTCTACCGTTTGAAATATAACAACAAAAACTTGCTCAGTTATCCATACTTCCACATGTTATTTATGCTTGGGCCACATATATGTAGTCACAATATTCCCTCATGCTCTTCCACTTCTATTACAAACTTTTTGTTACAATCTCTCATTATTCTGTGAGGTGTTACACCTTGCACCTTATTTCTATCATTTTCCCCCTTCAATGCTTCTTTACTAGAACAATTGTAAAATATGTAAATTTCTAGGTTGACGTCAATCTTATATTAGATAAAGGATTATAAAATAAACAAAAAATCCATCCAACTGATCTACATCATTATGATTGTGTCTGACATATAGTTCATCCCCACCAATAGTCTGTAGTCACATGATGTCCCTAGGCATGGTGTACATAGTTCTCTTGACTTCCAAAATATTTCCATTTTGACTCCCCAATGCTGTGTTTGCTCTACAAAGAGTCTAAATAGAGTTTTATTGTGTCATATCTGGAATTTTAAATCTCCCAACAAATAGTTACGCACCAAAATGAATTCTTGAGCTACATCATGTACGTATGTAGCCTCCTACGAATCATTGATAGACCAAATATTTGGGAACATAAACACACATCAATGAACAAGCTCATATTTTTCCTATGGCCTAATATCATTAATCATAACAGTGGTAATGAAGGAAATAAATTACAAGGGAATCATAACCATAAAAACAATGACTAGTTTGAATCCTATTAGTTACACCAAATGTTAACTATAGTTTAGATAAAGTTGAGAAAACTAGATTTGCATGCTAAACATAATAACGGGAATTAAATTAATGAGAAGTATTCATGAGCAATAACAAACTCATAAAGAAAAAAGAAGTAAGATGAACAATAATAGAATGATATCTCCATTAATAAATGCACAAACTATTAATTTCCATGGATGAGAGGTCATGAAATAATTTCTATTCATAAACTTGCTTATTTTATTGTCTACCTCTTCCTTAGGAAAGCTTAATTTCCTTTATAGCTTAAAATGGATTTTCAGCTTCTGCAACTTCTTTTCTTCTCAAATTATTTTTCAAATTTTTGACACATATATAATTAATTCCTCATTTATTACAATTAATACTAATCCATATTCCTATGCTAACATTGAAAATGGTATAATGGCATATAGATAACCTCCATCTAAATGATATGAGATATATTTCATATGTTTACCATTATCTGATTCTTGAGGTTGTTTTTGGAATCTTGCTACTTTCATTTGAATAAAATAATTTTAAAGATTAATAGTTTTGTAATTCATTTAACCAGTTGGAAGATATAGTTATATTTTCCATGTGTATGTCAGTATCATGTAGTTGTTTAATCATTGATTTTATGTCAATAATGAATATTGTTTTGAGCAATGATTCTAATTTAAAAGTTACATTCTTTTCAAGTAAATGCAATATGTCAGGTTGGAGTTAGGGATATTATATCTCTAAGATAAATAATGTTTGGAATGAAAATAATCATCCAAGAAGAAATGTGCCACCTACACATTATACTTACAAAGGTAGACTCTTTAAGGCCTGAAGGGCCACTTGCTTGTTTACATGAAGTTTTAGTTTTGGTACTCTTATTTCCTTGCATTATGATCTTAATTTTAAAAGTTACATTCTTTTCAAGTAAATGCAATATGTTAGGTTGGAGTTAAGGATCTTAGATCTCTAAGAGAAATAATGTTTTGAATGAAATTAATCATCCAAGAAGAAATGTACCACTTACACATTGTACTTACAAAGGTAGACTCTTTAAGGCCTGAAGGGCCACTAGCTTGTTTACATGAAGCTTTAGTTTTGGTACTCTTATTTCCTTGCATTATGATCTTAATATTTCCCCATTTTGAAATATATTGAACACTGTGCCTAATAATATATTTGTGCCTTGTGATCTTCACACTAGATGAACCCATCTAAGAGGTAATTGGACAAGTACTCCTTTTAGATGCAGTTCACAACTATTTATACTCTGCGAATGTAACCTATGTCAAATGAAACCATTGTACATGTTGATTCACCACATCAATAATGATATGCTTTGCCTAAAATCTCCTAAACTTGATATTGATTCGATTAATTTTGCTTCTTCTAGTCTTAAATATCTTAGTATCCCTTCACCCCTATCTATAGTAACTCATGTTATTCACCCCTATCTATAACAACTCATGTTATGAAAAAGATCAAACTTGAGGAAGAAGATGAATGAGGTGGTGTAACATGAATTGAGATGCCTTCGACACTTATGGATTATACTAAATATCACACATAACTAAGCATTCCATTTAGTGATTTGATCTCATATGATGAATACAAAGGAAAATAATGATGTGTGTGTGTGTGTGTGTGTAGTTATTTGAATACAATTTTAGATTAGAACTTTGATTTTGATGATATTTTTAGTTCTAGTTTACATATTGTAGACTTTCAACAGTTAAGTAGTGTCATGAACTTTACTTTAGTTTGTTTTCACTTTCATTTTTCTTAGTTTGTCTCTCGAATATATGTAGTATTTGATAGTTTTTATTATGAAAATGGTGAGGTTAATGACTAGTTTTTAATTTCAAAGTAGATATATCAATGATCTTTTAGTGTTTTGATGATGATATCAATTGTGATTGGTTGAAATAGTAATTTTCAATGGGAGTATTCACTTAGCAACAAATATTAAAATAATTTTCATTTTATTTAATTACTTTAGAGATAATATATGTGTTGGTTTTTGATTGCATAAAAAATTATTTAGTGAGTTACTAAGCATAAAGTAGATTTAATTGGCCTCTCACCTATGAGATATATTATATTATTGGTTTTATTAAGATGTTCTTATGTTTTTATTTAAGTACACTTCATAAAATTAACTTATTATTATGAAGCCTAATGAGTTCAAAAGTTAACTAACTTTTAATAAATAATAACTAACTTTATTTTAGGTTAATTAAAGTTAGTTATGATTTAAAATGTAACTAAAATTTAAGTGATATATTTAAAAGGACTTGAAGGAGATCATTTGAAAGGGAAGTCATATAGGTATAAATCTTTATTTTTTGATTTCATAATGTGTTTTATGTTCTATTTAAAAGTGTCTGAGATATCAAACATTGATTATATGGAAGATTAAAAACACAAGTATTCAACTTAGCATAGTCAAGTATATCCAAAATTTATATTTATTTATAAATAATTTATTTAAAAAAAGTTAAAGATTTAAATTTTAATACATACATAATATTATAGATATATGTGTAGATTATATTTGTACTTCACCTAAAAATAAATAACACTTCATACATTATTTGACATATTGATTGAGTTAATATTCATATACAACTTCTTGTCTTAAAATTATTATTGTAATTAATTATGAAATACATCATGATTTTTAAATAAAAAATATATTTTATTTTAAATGACCAAAAATATTTCTTTTATTTTTTTTTCCTATACATATAATTAATGTTTTTTTCTTTTTTCTTTTTTGGTACTCTTTTCTTAGATAGTAATAACTTTCAATTTATCTTTTCTTTGTTAGTATTTATCTTCTTTCATTATTTTTCATACGTAGTAGCTTTCAATGTTTAATTTAAGCCTTTTGTTTGTATTAGTTTTTTAACAATTTTTATTTTTTAACTTTCTTTCTTTCTTATTTATTTTATTTTAATGAGAATCATTCGATAAGGTAAAAAGATACATTGAAATATATAAGAGAATAAGAATGTTTGATCCACCAAGGTATAACCTCTCTCATAGTTTTTTATCTGTTAGATAGGATTGATCATACTTTTAAAACATATATATATATATATATATATATATATATATATATATATATATATATATATATATATATATATATATATATATGAATATATATATATATATATGATAAATAAAATGGAAATTATTTGATGATACATATTAGTAGTAATAGTTTGATTGAAAATATTTATTGATATTTGTTTTATATGTAAAATCTGAGTCAATGTTGATTAAAAGAGAGATTATTTATTAAATTTTTATTATATTTTAAAGAATAATATTTATATTTAAAGTAAATATTTCATTTCCTAAAATTGGTTAAGTCTTTAAAAAATCTTATATTTTGATTTTTGACTAGTAAAATACTCATTTTTCATGCCTTAGAACTAAATATTACTCAAAATGTCTTTATATTATACTGGTATGATTTAAATTTGAATTTTGCGATAAAAGAAAAGGTAAATTAGTTGAAGTAACAATTTTAACCATCCACACACCCCAAATAACCAAAATCCCATCCACGAGTTCTAGCTCAATGGTAGAAGTGAAGCTTTCTAGGAGAAATTTTAAAAGAGTTCTTGGCCTTTAAAAAAAAAATTATACAAAATATCCAAGAGCAAAATCACCCCAAGGATTTTCTATTTAAAAAATTAATATCTCCCACCTAAACTATTAATTTAATTTCCCTATACATGAAAAAAATAAACAAACAAGCCTTATGATTTATTAATATAGTCCCTTCTCAAGCCTCTTTAGACCCAAAAGTAAAAAGGAATAGACTAATGATTGAAAATATAGCATATTTCCTTAGCAATGAGAAAATGTACAATGAGGTCTTTTGAATGTATGAGGAACAAGGAGGAAACCCAGTGAGAGCTGAGAAAGAAAAAATAGAATTGCATGGTTATAAGGAGGACTGCAATCTCCAAAATCTTGAGCATGAGGAAGAGATTACATATAATGTAGGACATATTGGCCAACAAGATGAAATATATTTGGTCATTTGTAGATTGATTGAAAATGGATATTTAAAAAAATTATAGCTACAATGGGTGATTACGAAGGTTAATCCCTATCTAATTTTGAACTAGAATACCTTCTAAAGCTTTAAGAGAAATTATTTTGATAATGATGATGATCTATTTTATTTTTATTTTTTTGACAAAATTGTTTTATTTGTTAAGATAATAGAGATGAAGAACATGAATAAGAAGGCTTATTGCAAGAATATAATAATGCGCCCCTAATTTTATTTTGTAATTATCAAGTAAAAGAGGAGTACCAAGATAAACCTAATTATAATAATCAAATAGAGGAATTCAATACTTGGGAGAATCCTACACGTTTTTCTTACAAAAATGGATGCCCAATTAGGTTGTGTGGAAGTCAATATCAAGAAGAAGCAATCTATCATGCTCATCTTAAAGCATGAGAATGGACATAAGACTATACTAATTTATCCCAAACATTAATTTAGTTTAAACTAGAAATTCAATAATGAGTAGTGGGTGTATTTTCAAGCTAATATTGAATGTATAAAAGAAGAGCCTAGAAGGCCTGAGATTCTATTGTATTTATAGAATCTCACATATTTTTTCTACCTCAGAACTAGCCCAATGACATATTATAATTAGGAAAGGAAGTTGATTCTCCCTTATAATTGCTATTTTTGTTTAAAGCTCACTGATATTTTGTTAGAGTAGGATTTCCCATTTTTCAGAATAATATGCTTTGTGTCAACCTGTATAGACTCATTTGAGCATGTATGTGTTTTATTTTCAATACAATTTTTTTGAGAAGGGCTCCAAGATGAGAATTTCAAATAAAAGGTAGAAAGTGGAAGATAATGCATGTTTAATTTTATTAAACTTAAGAGCAACCTTGCCTAGCTAAGAAGGATTGAGCAAGAAAAAGTTATGGTAGCCAATATATAGAGGTGTAAGTACGTATTCTATAGAATTTATTAGAGATGAATAGGTTGAAATGATATAAATGAAATCTCTAACACTATATTGAGATCTATTAAATAATAGAGATTAAATATAATACTAAGCTACTCAGGAAAATGAAATAATATATCATTTTTGCTCAGAAATGAGCGAACAACAAAAACTCAAAAGAAAGACCTTTTTATTCAATAATTGAATCATTGTTAATTATCTTGATATATAGAAAAAAGGAGTGCTATAATAATGAGTTTAACAAGCACTATAATAATGAGTTTAACAAACATTTTAAAATAATAAATGTCATGCAAACTAAATGCATGGAGTAAATAGTAGTCTATAGATAAATAAAAATAAATATCATGTAAATCATGCAATAGAACATGCTAACTAAGCATTGATCATGCATTCAATTCAAACATCTCCTCCTAGATGATCAATGGGGATAATACCCCACTAATGTCTTAAATCAATAAAACTAGCTATAAGAAGAGCTTTGGTAAAAGTATTAGCTACTTTGTTAGATGTAGGACAAAATTACAATTCCACTTGCCCATATTGAACCAAATCTCAAATGAAATAATGTCATATCTCTATGTGTTATGATCTAGCATGATACACATGATTCTTGATCATGGCAACAATGCTACTATTATCATAAAAAATGTAGTTGGATGTTCCTGAATCAAATGTAAATCCTCAAATATCTTTCAAATCTATATTTCTTGACAACTTACTACTAATTCTACTTTTGCTAAAGAGAGAGCCATGGTTACCTATTTTTTAATATTCCAAGAAACAAATACAAAACCAAGTGAGAATACATAACCAAGTGTAGATCTTCTATCATCAACTGAACCAGCCCAGTCAAAATTTGTATAGCCAACTAGCTCAAAATTTTTAGTGGAAGAATAATGAATGTCAAAATTTTATGTACCACTCACATACCATATGATTGTTTTTGTAGCATACTAATGAGACTCATGTAGATCCTACATGAATCAAGAGATGAGACTCATGTAGATCCTACATGAATCAAGAGATGAGACTCACAACATACATAATGTCAGGTTTTGTTGTAGGTACATGAGGCTCCCAACCAAACTTCTATACAAAGTAATATCCGCTCTGGAACTTACATCTTCCTTGGTTAATTGCTCACCAAGTGCTATGAGACTTGAAACTATAGTGCATGTCATCATTCTAAACTTTTTCAATAAATTAGCTACATACCTTATTTTTAAAATGAATATACCTCTTGCTTGTTACACTTCCACACCAAGAAAATAATGCATGAGTCCTAGATCTAACATTTCAAATTCATGTTTCATTTCTGCCTGAAACTTCTCCATGAGAGTTTTATTGTTACATATATAAATAATATCATCAACATAAATACAAATAATGATAATATCATTACCAATATGTTTGACATACATGGTTGGCTCTAAATGGCTTCTATCGAATCCCTTCTTCAAGAAATAACTATCAATCCTTGCATACTAGGCATGAGGAGCTTGATTCAACCCATAGAGTGATTTTTTCAAATTCTAAACCAATTTTTCTTTACTTAGAATTTCATATCCCATGGTTTGTTCCACATAGACTTCCTCATCTATATAACCATTAAGGAAGGCTGATTTTACATCTATTTGATATACTAGCAACTTGTATTGTGAAACAATAGCCAACAAAATCTTGAATGTATCAAGTCTTGTAAGTGGAATGAAAGTTTTTGAATAATCTACTCTAGGTCTTTGTGTAAATCCCTTGGCAACTAGTCTTGATTTATGTCTTTTCATAGAACCATCAACATGTTATTTCACCTTATAAATCCATTTGTCACCAATCACCTATTTGTCTTTTGGAAATTGTTCTAATTCTCATGTATTATTTTTATCAATTGCTTACATTTCATCATTCATAGCATCAATCCATATTATTTCTTTCATTGCTTCTTCATATACAGAGGGTTCAACTTGAATTGTACTAAGAAAATCAAAATTAGCAATTGGATTCACATTGCTCCTTTGATGAATTTCATTTAGACTCCATACCTTTCTTGAAGAGCTTGGACTTGATACCGGATTCAAAATATCACCTAAAGGTGTGCTAGTAGATGAACATCATGAACCCAATATTGGAGAGCTCAAACTTGAGCTACTATTGGGGCTTAAACTTCCATGTGCGCTTGTGGGGAGAGGAGGAACACTTTCATATTATATGTCCATTATTATTGGTGTTTTTTGTTGTGCACCTTTTTTCCTTTGTCATTCTCCCCCTTCATCAAAAACCACATCCCAACTAAAAATCCATTTTTTTTATGTCAAGATTATAGAATCTGTATCCTTTAGTTGCATCATAAAATCCCACAAAGATACAATGTTGGGATTTTTCATCCAACTTCTTCCACTTTAGAACTAGAATATGAACATATGCAGGACAACCAAATACACGGACATGAGCCATTGAAGGCTTGTGACGACTCCAAGATTCCTTTGGAGTGATGTTATGAACTATTTTTGTGTTGATTTGAATCAAGATGTATACTATTATTTCCATTACTTCTCCCCAATAAAAACTTGGAATTTTTTTTGACTACAACATACTTCATGCCATTTCCACAATGGTACAATTCTTTCTTTCTGCAATATAAATTTGGTGGTAGGTATAGGCTGCAGTAAGTTCTCTTGTTGCCATTTTTGTTACAAAAATTAGAAAACTCTTTGGAAGTGAATTCTCTCCCTCTATTTGTTCTGAGTATTTTGAGATAATATATGCTTTACTTTTCAGCCATAACTTTAAATTTTGTAAAGCATTCAAAAGCTTCAGATTTATTCTTAAAAAAATAAATCCATGTGTGGTGACGAAAATCATAAATGAAAGTCAAAAAATAAAGATTTTTACCCAAAGATTCTTATTACATATAACCATAAATGTCCGCATACACAAGCTCTAGAAGAGATTTTTCTCTCTAATATTTGTTTACCAAAAAACTATCTCGATGCTACTTGCCAAGGGCATACCCTGAATAAACTTCTTCTCTTGCCTGAATTATTGGAAGTCCTCCCACCATATTCTTCTTGTGTAATAAATTTAATCCTTGAAAATTTAGATGACCATAATGTTGATGTCATAGCCACAAATTATCTATGGTTTATTTGAAGGCATGCATAGTATAAAAATGAAATGTGAGAGGAAATAACCTATTCTCTATCATAGGAACATTTTCTACAAGATGATAATTAGTTGATTTATCAAATATTTTGCAGCAGTTGTCTTCAAACACAATTTTATAATTTTTTGATACAAGCTACCCAATACTTAAAAGGTTATGTTGTAATTTGGGCACATCCAAAGTATCATTAATATATTAATTAGTTTCTCCTTGCTTAGTTTTTACAGTAAGGGTACCTTTTCCCATCACATCAACCTCTTTATCATCACCAAATTTTACTTGACTTCTTACAGATACATCTAATTTGAGAAAGATATTAGATTTACCTATCATATGATTAGAGTATCCACTATCCAAGAACCACACATATTTTTGATTTTATTTCACCAAATTACATGTGTAGAAGGTGGAGTGCTTGGGATATTCAAAAGACTCTTCAGTATAGTTATCTCTTGACTTGTTCAAGCCATATTTTTTCTTTCTATATTCAAATTCATAATGTCCATAACATTCACAATATTTACACTAGATGCTTCTCTGATCTACAAAACTCATACCTCTTCCTCTTCCTCTATTATTACTTCTTCCTCTTCCTCTACCACATCCTCTATTATTAGAAAGCTCCCCTTGAGATTTATTTGTTTCATAAAAAAGAGTTGTAGATTTGTCTTCAACATTCACTATAGACTGGAAAGCTTGAACTAAACTCTCCATAGAATGTTGGACCATATAATGTTGGAAAGCTTGCACTAAACTCTATGTAAAATGTTGCATATGCTCCTCATGAGATTGTAAATGTGGTGAGATTTTTGATTTTTTCAATGACTATCACCACTAGATCAAATTTAGGAAGAAGAGATCTCAACATCTTCTCTATAATTTTTTGTTTTGTAATTGCTTCCCCCTGTGTTATAAGCTGATTCATAACACCTTGAGTCCTAGTAATAAAATATTGAATACACTTAGCTTCTTTCATCTTTAAATTTTCAAAATTTCTTCTTAAGGTTTGATGTCTTACTAATCTAACTTTTTCAAAACATTGGTATGTGATTAAAAATGGCTATATTTTTATTTTGAAAATGGTTAAGAATCTACAACCATTAAGCTTATTTACATATAATGGTGCAATCTAAATCTGGGAATCTTACTAATGTCATAACTAAGAATCCCCTTAAATGGTTAGATTAAAATGAAAAATATCTTGAGCTTGATCTCTATGAATTCAAATAAAAACTAATGCCTTAAAAAATACAGTGAGCCATAGTTGAAAATTCAATGGTAGAAGTGTTATTCAATAAAAAAATCAATGATAGGTGCTAGCTTTGAGAAGCTTTGATAAAGTAAGGTGATCTTAATGTGTTGGATTTGTAATAGAAAAGAAGTAGAGCTATCTTATGAAGACTAAATGGTGATGATAAATCATTGGAGGTTGTTGTAAAAGGAGTTATGGAAGTCCATACAAAAAAAGGTATGAAAAGTGTTAAAGACATTTATTACACTTCATAATTAAAGCAAAATCTATTGAGTGTTGGGAAATTGTCTAAGAATATTTATAAAGTTGTATTTGAAAATCATAAATGTATTATTTATGATAAGAACCAAGACAATAGGGTGGTTACAGTTGTGCCTATGACAAAGTATAGAATGTTCCCATTGAAGTTTGGTGAACATAATAGTAGCCTTGTTAATATGGCATATGAAGACAAGATTTGGTTGTGGCATCTTAGGTATGGGCATTTAAATTTTCATAGTTTGAGGATTCTAACATCAAATGCATTAGTTTCTAGTTTTCTTAAGGTTGAAGAGCAGAAGGAAATTTGTGAAGGTTGTGCTAAAGGAAAGCATGCAAGGGAAATTTTTCCAAAGGGAAATGCATGGAGGGTCCATCATCCACTTCAATTAGTTCATTCAGACATTTATGGACCTATGCAGACAAAGAGTTTGGGTAAGTCATCATATTTTATCACTTTTATTGATGATTACTCATGAAAATGTTGGGTTTATTTTTTGAAGACCAAGGGTGAAGCCCTTGATACATTCAAGAGGATTAGAGCCCTTGTATAAAATGAAAAAGGGTGTAAAATTAAATTCTTGAGGAATGATCATGGATGAGAATTTTGTTCAAAATATTTTCAAGGTTAGTGATATGCATGGCATCAGAACACAACTCACCACTACCTACACACCTCAAAAAAATGGTGTAGCTGAAAGGAAGAATAGTAAAGTGGAGGAGATGGCATGGAGAATGCTACAAACAAAGGGATTAAGAAAATTCTTTTTGGGGAGATGTAGTTTCTATAACAATATATATTCTCAATTGGAGTCCCACTAGTGCTCTTGACAGGATGACTTTGTATGAATCTTGGTATGAGAAAAAGCCAAATGCTAATAATTCAAAGTTTTTGTTTGTTTATCCTATGTTCATGTTCCTCATTAAAAGAAAAAAAAGTTAGATCCCAAAAGGGAGTCATGTATTTTTGTTGGATATAGTGAGAAAAGTAAGGTTTACAGGTTATATAATTCTATCACTAATAGGCTTATTGTGTCAAGAGATGTGATTTTTGATGAAGGGGGAGTTTATGGTCATCAAAAAGGCCATATGGAGAAGTCAAAATATATTTTAAATGATGTTATTATGGATGATAATGATCATGGGAAGCCCACTAATATTTATGTTCCAAGTGATACAAATCCACCAAGTAACCCCTCATCTAGTTGTTCAATTCCAAGTGTAAGTCCAGATTCAAGTCCTAGTTCTATAAGAGAGGCAATAATATTGAGTGACATATATCAAAGGAGTTTAAATAAAGCACATGAAGAAAATACAAGAGGTGAGACACTGAAATTTACTTACCAAGGCTGATTTTGAACCATCATGTTTTGAAGATGCATGTACTAATGAGTTTTGGATGCAAGCAATGCAAGAAGAGATGGATTATAATCACATGAATGACACTTGGGAGATTACAAAGCTTCCACATGAAAATAAAAATATTGGCACCAAATGGGTCTAGAATACTAAGTGTAACAATGATGGAAGTGTTGAAAGGCATAAGGCAAGATTAGTTGCTAAAGGGTTCACATAGAAGTATGCCATTGATTATGAAGAGACATTTACACTAGTAGCAAGATAAGAGACCATTAGAATGTTGATTTCATTAGCATCTCAAAAAAAATTGGGCATCCATCATATGGATGTGAAAAGTACCTTCTTGAATGGGCACTTAGAAGAGGACGTATATGTGTATCTGCCACAAGGTTTTGAAGTACAAGGAAAAGAAAATCATGTCTACAAGTTGAAGAAGGCTTTGTATGGCCTCAAGCAAGCACCAAGAGCATGGTATGCTAGGATTGATGGATATTTTCAAGAGAATGGATTTCAAGAAAGTAAGAGTGAACCTACCTTTTACTATAAACAAGAAGGTAATGATATTCTTATTCTAAGTTTGTATGTTGATGACTTGTTGTATATGGGTAGCATTTCTAAGATGAAGGATGAATTTAAAGTTATTATGATGAATGAATTTGAGATGAAAGATTTAGGCCTCATGAAATATTTTTTAGGAATGGAGGTTTATCAAAGTGAGAATGAAATTTTTATTTATCAAATAAAGCATGCCAAAGATATGTTGAAGAAATTTGATATGGTTGATTGTAAACTAGTCTCCACTCCAGTTGCTCATGGAGTTGTGTTGTGTAGAGATGATGGTATTGAAATAGTTGATGAGACAACTTATAGGAGCATTGTTGGAAGTTTGATGTTTCTGACTCACATAAGACTAGATATTGCTTATTTAGTTTCACTTGTTTCGAGGTACATGACAGATCCATCAAAAATATATATGAAGGCAGCCAAGAGAATTTTGAGGTATGTGAGAGGCACTCTAGATTTTGGTATTCATTACTACACTTCTAAAAGGTTCAATCTTGTTGGTTTTAGTGATTCTAATTAGGGAGGTAGTTTGGATGACCTAAAGTCAACATCTAGGAAATTTTTTTCTTTTGGTTCTGGTTTGATTACTTGGAGCTCAAAGAAGAAAAGTATAGTTTCCCTTCTACAAAAGTAGAGTATGTTGTAGTCACTTCAGTAGGTACACATGCATTATGGCTTCGAAATTTTTTTGAAGAAATTGGAGAGATACAAATTCATCCCATAGTGATTTTTTTTGACAACATTAGTGTCATAAAATTGGCCAAAAATACAGTCCATCATAGTAGGATAAAATATTTTGATTTAAAGCATCATTTTATCCAAGATTTAGTGTAGAAGAAGGCAGTGGAATTGAAACACATCAACACTAAAGAATAGTTAGCATATATCTTCGCTAAGGTAGTTGTAAATGATTAGTTTTTGATACTCAGAGATCAAATTGTGAGCCCTCTCAGCGTCAATGGGGAGTGTGTTGAAAATTTATGTTGAAGAGCCAGTTCCACTATGGCTATGTTGCAGTTAACTCAGTTTTGTAGATTTAGTTTGCATGAACAATTTTTGTGGAGCTGAATTTAAACAGTTAGTTAATTTTTAGTTTATATATTTTTTTAGAAAAATAAAGCTTTAGAAAATATAGAGTTAGCTTTAGTTGATATTACATGCAAATTGTTATTTAGAATATTTTATTTATTAATTAGAAAAGCATGTTTAGATGCAATTCTATTAATACATTATAATTGATCTTTATTTTCAAGGAGAAGGAGAATGATTCGAACAATTTGAAGAAGTATTTTTTATTTTTACAATTCTTATTTCTTCTGTGTTATGAATATTGCATATATTTAGCTATGATTTAATTTTATATATTTAAAATTCTACATGTCTCTAGTTGTTATATCTACTACACCATCTCCAGCTGTTAGATTTATTTTGAATAAAAGGGTTGAAATATAAAGGCATTTGAATGAAAGGGCCTACTCAACAAGTTTGAAAATTTAAAATCCCTTCCATCTATCAGATTGATTTGAAATGTTTAGAATGTAAATGAAAAATTAAATCTAAAATTTCATCTTAGATCTATATTTGTTGATCTTGATCCAACAACATGGGATAATATTAAAAGGAATGTTGATATCACATTTTAGAATTGCCTCCAACCATTGGATCTGCCACAAGAATCTACAGTCATCGAATCAAATCAAAATGATCATAGTCAAAATTCACATAGGAAATGAGATTGGAAATGAATTAAGCTTAAGAAATCATGACATAAAAGATGAATGAAAATGATGAATCCAAGTTGCAATAGAAAGCTCGAGGCATCAAATTGGTGTGAATTTTACATTTTTAATGCAGTCTAGAGATGGGTAAAAAATTTAAAAAATTCTCATGCGATGAAAAAATAGAGGTTTTGAATAGGGAAAAAAATTCTTGGCTTCAAGGATGTTGCCATGAAACCTTGTAAAGGGCACTTCCCCTTGACCCCACTAAAAGCTCTGACCCCTAAATCCTAAATTCTGAATCATTGAGATAAAAATAAAAAGTGGAAAAATGTTTTTTTCCAAATAAAGCTATGATTTTCTTAACTCTTATGCCTAATATATAGATACTGAGATTTTGAGATCAAAACTTTGTAAGTAAGATACCATTTAGAGCCACCAAAAAATGTTAAAATAACTCTACCCAGTTCAATTTTTAATCAGTCTAAGCCTCTTATAGAAAATAGTGTAACCCATGCTTCTTTGATTATAAATGTGAATGGGTTATATTTAAATTCAAAGTCAAATTATGGGCTCACCCCACTATTTAAATATTTATGCTGATGTATTAAAAATGAGAATTTATGGTGGTTTAAATGGCTTAATTTATTTTAAAATCAAGAACTCATTCTTAAATAAAATTTATCTCATGCTTTTAAAAGTCTATGAAAATAGAATAGGAGGCTACAGGAGTAAGGAAAAAGATCCCACAATGATTTCAATATTTAAAATAAATCTTGTTTTGTTTTAAAATACATATTCAAGTGGCTAAAATTCAATGAAGTTGCATGCCAAGTACATAAAAAGGCAGAGTAAAATATGGGCAAATATAAAATGGATTTCTTAAGGCATTACAAGGGATTTTTTTTTGAAATTTACATTCAATTATCTACAACTTGAGTTTGGAAAAATTATTATTGAATGCATTTTTCCTCTCTTTTCTTCTCTCTTCTATTCTATATATTTAAATTTTCTCATTTTAGACAAAGATGATTTTCTTGGACTTTTAGTCTACTGAATTTTCATAGTTTATAACTGAACCCTTGTATTTTTGTTTTGTACAAATATCTAGAACCCTCTTTTAAAGTGTAATGTGATTGTGCATAATCTATGAAAATCAAAAACTTTGTAGCTCTTTATATTTAGTTATTATTTTACCATTATAAATTTTTTATGTATTTCTATTTGGATTCATTTGTGTAATTTGTGTTCATTTTCTTTCTAAAAATTAAATTTCACTATGTTCATATACATATGGAATCCTCCACTTTCTTATTATGGTGAATCACCTCCATTTAATTGATTTCTCTCTCCCTTTTTCCCTTTCAATTTTTATTTTTATTGGTAGATTAGCATTAGAGTAGGAAACAAAACCATCTATCTCTAGATGTTATCTAGAAGGAGAAATCCTACACTAAGCAAAGAATCCATGTTTTAGCTATTTTTTGGTTGCAATCAAATGAACAAAATATACTATTAACATATTGAGATCATATATTTTCCTTTATGTGTCTCTATGCAAATCTATGAAACTAATGAATTAATTTCATACTAGTATATTTTTCGTATATGATGGGTGTGTCTACAAGGTGGCAAGTCATGCATAATAATATAAATTAATTCTACATAGTCATGCACAAGAAGTGTTACACCTTACAAGCACAATACTCAATCAATAAAATAAGACCCATGATAGATCTTCTCATTTGCAAGCCTCTATGTGAATCTTCAAGAATGAAAAAATGATTACATAGTGGGTGTACAATGTTTTCCATCAGTATGAGAATTTATATAAGGTGACTATTCATGAATGAAGAAAATAAATTATGTTTGCATAGTCAAATAATGTAGACACATAAATTTACAAAAAAAAACTTATTATTAGTGTCTTATTCCAACTTTATCATATTTTGCAAACTTGTATATTTTATTTATTTATTGGTCCATCTAAATCCCACTCAGGTGCTTATTTATCCTTGAGCATAAAATTTATTTTCTAATACTTATCAAAAACTATATCCATCAAAATCATTGGACTATACATCCATTATTATCATACTCTACCTATATAATGGAGTTTAATTCATTTACAGGTTATCCATGGAATCTATACATATCTATCTAGGTCAGAGACATGCCCTACATGTGTCTATCCATTTCAATGTTGTAGGCCCTTCTACCTATTTCCATTGATTATGTTCTTTTAACCTTGCCCCTTGTTAATTTTAAAGTTACTAACATGCATAACATGTCCTAGATTAGTCTGTATGTACGAGGTCATATAAATCCATTTGAAGAGATAAAAAATGGAATCATGCATAGAGATCAAATATTATCAAATTTCAAGCCTAATGCTAAGAATCAAATATATTACCACCTGATTCAAGTTTAGATTCAATGAGTTACATCTTACACACTTGTGATAGAGTTATTATTTGTTTCTCATCATTTATTTTATGTCAAAGGAGGTTATTAGATTCAATATATGTATTTTTAACACTTATAGATAAGATGATTTTTAAAAATCTCACTCAATCTATTTCCATCCACACACTCACATAATTAGGTGGAGATCTAATTTTGAGTGTGCAGGATACATTATTTGCAACTGTTGAGTATGATGCCAATGCCAGAACTTGATAGTTGATGTTAGAATTATATTCATTAGTGTTTTATTAGTTTAATAAATTTATTTAATTCAGTTACAACCTAGACTAGTTATTTTTTCAAATTTGGACACTTTTCAGGAACTTCCTAAATAATAACTAGAATTTCCAATTAGAGTGTAGTTTATTCAATGTGTATTTAATAGAAATTTAATCCGTATCCACTCATCCATAAGAGGTTGTGTATACATTTTATATCTAATTAAATTAAAATTAAAGTCATTTTAGTTAATTTACTATTTTGTAGGGATTTGGGGTGACTAATTTGTCTAGTGCACATGTTGATTGTTTGATAAGAAAGGCATCTTACATGTTGACCATATCTTATAGATAAGTCAAACTTGTTCTCTTGAGTATATTTAATGTTATATTAGAGTTTATTTTTACTTAAATTAATTATTAAGTAAGGTATTAATTTAGCATTCACTTGTCAAGACTTGTCATGCAAGTTATTTGTAATTGGTTAATTCTAGCCCTATCTGCTAATAAATAATGGTAAAATAATGTGGCACCACAATTCTTCTCAGAAAATATTTTTTCATGTTTTTTTAATCTTAGATTTTATTTTAGGTATTCATAAAGGAAAACCAACAAGAATTTTTATTCTAATTTGAAGTTATTTAGTCCAATTTTTGTCAACAATCATACTTATAACACTACTAGATTAACAACTAAGAATTATGGGACTGATTGGCTGATATATGGCTTTAACTTAAAATTAAATCAAACCTGATTTGTATTCCTTCCATAAAATAAAACCTTGAGAAAACTCACTTCGGTGTTTTCCTGACTCCATCACGATGTATTTGTTTTGGATTATCAATCTAGGTTAAATAGGAAGAACATCTATTCCAAACATTATTCACAATTAAAAAGTGAAGTGAAGGTACAAGAAGATCATAAAAATAATGCAGTAATGACTAAAAAATAGTTTATGAAACCATGTACATGACAAACTTGATGGCATAAGAAAAGACTCGATGGCATAAGAAAAGACTCGATGATTGTGTTTTGACTAGGTCATGTCTACCTATGATGAACTTTTACCCTATATGTGTATGCCCAAAAATATTTTCATAATCCCATATTTGAGGAACATGATCCAAATAATCTATATAGTCATTCTACAAGTTTATAATTCTATAACATCAATAAGGTGTCATCATTCATTAATATATTGTACTTAATTTATCTATCCAAGTTTATTTTGTTATGTTTTTAATTTTTAATTAAGCCAAACCCATTAGATTAATCTAATTTTTGAGCATTCATGGATGTATGCTTAGATCTATTTAATTAAAATTAGTTTATTATTATTATTATGAGTAATATTATAATTAGGGTAAATATATATGGTGAACCCTGAATCTTTTGATCATTCAATCTAAATTTTTCTTCATTCCCTTAAGGATTGTTGATTTCATTCAATTTCATTTTCTTGTCCATAGGGTTGATACAACTTTTTCTGCTCATTGTTTGATTATAATCATGGTTTACATTAGAAACATTAATGAGAGTACATATTTCTTGGATGTTAAATTACATAATATTAAAATTTATATAGATAAAAAAATTAACAAACACATTGTTAAATCTTTCAAATAAAAAATTCTTACAAACCTTAAATCTTTTATGAAATGATACATATAACTTGCGAATCATGAATTCGTCTTTTTTTCATGTAGACACCCATAGGGTTAGTACTTTTGCTCATACTTATTTGATTTCTAATGAATGCTTGAATCCTAATCCCATGTAAGAGACTGTGCCTACAACCATAATCAATGGTATGAATCATCATTTAAATGAACATATCAAGATTATAACCATTCCTTTGTATGACATAGTCACTATGATGTATGTTATTGGTAGTTTGCTGTAATAAATCCACATGGATTGTACTAGAATAATGCAATTTTTTTTAATTACTAAATAATTAACATATATTCTTTCTATAGATTACATAGTGTTATTTAACAAACTATGCCAAGCATATTAAACTATCACAAACTTAGAACAATAACAATTTCAAATTCTAACATTGAATGCAATATAACATAACTTAACATAACAACAAGGAAATTAATTATATTAAAATCCAACCATGGTTAGTATAATAATACAACTATGATTTTTGAAGTATAGCAAAATAATTAGTAGTCTTCAAGTAAGTATTTTAGTGGGGAGGGAGATCATCATCCGAGCACTTTTCCACACTAACCATGGACCATCAATCCCTCACACAATCCTCTATCAAGGAATGACCCTCCCTTCATAGATAGGTAGATAATAATGGTTCAAAAATATAGAAAGACATTCCATTACCCATGTGCTATAAGATTTCTACTACATGATGTGTATCATAAAGAAAATACGTTCTAACATGATATCGCACGAACATGCAAATTAAACATATGAAATGACAATGTCTATCTAACATTACTTTGACAAAAGTTTTTAAATAACATATGATCTCATCGATCAGTCAATTTTATGCACACCATTGATCATATTATCTTCATCTTTCATTCATGATGCCAACTACGCTAGTGAAGTCCATCTCACTAGTTGTTTGACATTATCAATACAAGATTGGTTATAACATAATATATAAACCAATGATTAAAATAAATTCTTCCTTTTTAAAAACATGTAAACTTGCCAAGTATAGGAAAAATAATCATAATAACACAGTTAGTCTATCAAATGAAATAAATCAATTTCACACTTTAAGATATTTCAATATAATGAATATATCCTATTTCTATTCAAAAATCACACCATCCAGGCGTGAATCATATTATATTCATAAATACCTAAACATCACAAAAAAACATTGAATTTCCAATCAGAAGCATATGTATATAACATAGATAACTTTACTCAATAAAATATACATCTTGGTACCATTCTGTAATTGGTGATTTTCAACTTAAGACAAGTTGTTTACAACCACACTTAATAATAGTTTCTAGTTTTTGTAAAAGGGTTTACTATTCCATAAATTTTGTATCTCTAATATGATAATGAATCCCCTTTTCCCCATTTATATAAGAAAATCTCATTAATTATTTTATATATTAAACACTCAATTTTTAAAAGGATTAATTAATAATAGATATATTAATCTCGTTATTTTCTAAAATTCACTTCTATGTAGTTAATTAGCTAGAAAATTTATGACTTATTTAGACATTGGGCAATATAGATGCTTTTATAAAAATATACCCAAGTTCAACCAAAATATGGAAATTCGAGGCAATAAAAAAAGATTTACCGCCAAGTTCGATCTGTAGAAAAGAGGAAACACATTTTTCTTCAAACATTTATTGTTTCTTTCCCTAATAGAAAATATGGAGTGTCGACTATTTTCTCATCAAATAATATTCATCCAACATTGTTTTACAAAAAGTGCTAAGTTTGTATACTTAAAATCATGTCTAAGCTAGTATGGATTATAAGATAAATATGTATATAAATATATGACGTGCATATTTATTATACTCAACTAAAGACAAATTTAATACATATAAATTCTATCATCTACTTCTTATTATGTAGGCTTAAATACCAATATGTTATTATACACGCATTGACTCAATGGTTATACAACATTTATTTCGTTTCTATTACCAAGCTGTGTAATTACATAATTTGGTTTGCATATATTCACGCCTGTGTAAAATAAGGCAAGAATTTCCTTTTATAAATATATATATATATATATATATATATATATATATATATATATATATATATATATATATATATATATATATATATATATACTATTACACTTCAATCTCTCAATTTATCGGTTCAACCAACATTCAACATGTTATTAAATAAAAGTCTTAAAATAGATCCTACCTTTCAATTTTGATGTATATTCCTTTTACCAATCATTGCTCCCACCAAAGTGTTGTCATACTTCTCCTATATCTCCTCTTTCTTCAATTCACTACTCCTTTCTTTCATAAATTCATTATCTATTTCCTTAGCGTCGCTGAAAATCCACCTTTTGTCATTGTCATTTCTTTCTTCTCAAATCATTGTATGTCTCCTCTTATCAAATTGCTGTCATCCTTTTATTAATTTCTCCTCTTTCAATTCTCTTCATGCAAATTTCCGTCCCCTCTATTTTAATATTTTCTTATTATTCTTTTAATTTAATTTTCCTCCTCATGTATAAGTCACCATTTTAAAAAAATAAACTTCCTTTTACTTTTACCCTGCATATTCTCTTTTACTTATAAAATCTTTAATTTTTAATGATTTTAATTGCATGTATAGTTCATCATTTTTACCATAATTAATTCAACTTATTTAAATTTCCTCAAACCACCACTTTACATTGAGTTTTAATTTTCTTTTAACATGCCTAGGTGGATGCTTACCATTTTATATTCTATAATCTTTTTTTTCCTTTCTTTTGAGTTTCATTTAATCTCTTAAACTATGCATGTTAATTCTATTAGTTTTAAGGTTGATTTGTTTGATATATCTATTTTAAGTCATTCTTTTCATGATAAATTTTAGACTTTAAATTTTATATTAAAGAATCCATGCAATGGCCTATAATTAAATTTTCTTGATTTAATGTAATTATCGTAATATATAAGGATTATCTATTTTTTAAATAAAACAAGTATTCTAGGGTTAACTTTTTAACATGAATAAAAAATCTTATATGAAAAGACACCAAATCAAGACAATGACATTCATTGAATATCATTCAGACCTATAATTATGTTAGGCAACCTGATTTGTGTCAGCATCAGCTACATGATCATATAACAATATTATATGCATAAATATATGTACTATAATCACATATGAAATCACATAACTAGACCACCATAAGCATCAATTGAAAATATGAGCATAAAAAGTATATAAACACTCATTATCTAAATTGATCAAAAGAGTTAAGCATTTATTCTACTACAATGTGTGTGTTGGGTTATTAGCAGTTCCTCTATCATCATTTAATCATCCCATCTATGCCATCCTCTTTGATTATCTTCTCCTTCCATCATGTTCTGAGGGTAGAATCAATCCTACATCCACCTTATGACAAGTAGGTAGTTAGTCTTGGTCATCATATATATCAACTAATGATGCATAACTAATAAATATACATCCACAATGTACATATATAAGAAAGTACAATTATCATAAAATCAATTCATTATGTAAACTAATCAGCGTATCACTATCCCCTAACTATTATATGTCATATATCTCAAATCAAAGAAATAATAATTAAATAATAACCATAATAATCCACAAATTCAAAGGTTAATATACTTAGGGTGAAATTAGGATGTAACACTTTTTCCCTCTAAAACTAGTCATCATCCTAATGACACTTATTCAAATAATAATTCAAAATAATTAACATAATTTAATAGAATAAAAACATAGTATCAAGTATCAAATTATTCAAATAAATGTGAAAAAAGCTTGAAGAACTCATCATAGTCCTCTCAAGTAGAACTATCCTCAACGTATTAGTCCCACAATACTTTTCATTGTGACACTTCTCTATTATGCAAATAAAGTTTGTGAGTGTCAATTACTATGATTAGTTATACCATGACCACCCTAGGATCCAAAATTTGCAAAGCATTTCAATTTAGAACATGTTAAGGATCAGCTATATACTTTTTAAGATAAGATACATGGAAAACATTATGTAATAGAGCTAGGGATGGTGGTAATGCAAGTGTATATGCTATAAGATTGACCACTTATAAATCTTTGAAGGGTCCCACATATCTTGGTGATAGTTTTTTTGACTACGTAAATTTAATCGATCTTTTGTGTAGCTTAACCCACAAGAATAATTTAATATCACCTAAAAAAATCATCTATCTTTTTTAAACTAGCATAACTCTTTTATCTATTATTTGCCTTGGCTAATCTCAATCTAATTAATCTGACTTGATCTTCCATTTTTGAAAGCATCTCAAGTCCAAAAACTATCCTATCCTCTAACCTGTCCCAATCGATTGATGTCCTGCACCTTCTTCCATATAATACCTCAAAAGGGGCCATCATCAAAGATAATTAGTATGAGTTATTGTATGCAAACTCAATTAACAGAAGATAATCTTCCCATTTGTATTACTAATCCATGTAATATATATGAAGAAGATCCTATTAAGCACGGGATATACTAAGAGGGGGGTGAATCATTATATCATAAATCTTATAAACTTTCACTTAATCAAATTCCACTTAACCATACATTCAAGATATGCAATTAAATTGAAATAATAAACACCACATAAGATAGAGAGAGACACTAGATTTAACATGGAAACTTAATGTGGGAAAAACCATGGAGAACAATCTCAAGTATATGAATGAACACCAACTCAAACTAAAATATTCACAAGCACCAACTTGCAGGAGCACCAACCCCTTTTGTGTATACCACACAACTATCTCTCAATGTTACTTTCTCAACAAATTATAGCACATTACAATATCTCTTTCTTTTCTCTCATTTGATCTTATAAGCTAGATATAACAATTAAAAATCATACTCTCTCTTCCATATAACAAATGGCTTTTCAAGCCTTTATTTATATATTTCCAAATGACCTTTGGCCTTTACCCTTTGTGACCCTTCAATCCTCATGGAAAATGGTGCCAAATTTGCATGACCCTTTGTATCCTTGCATTTGGAAAGTCATATGCTGACCCTTCATAAGCAAAAGTGTCATTTTCTCTTTTGTCTTTATCTTGATAGATTTTCATATTCCTTAAAGTGTCTCTTCATGGAAAAATGTGCCATACCTCTTTTGTCTTCACATGGTAACTCTTGGAATTCCTCAAGATGACTCTTCATGAGAAAATACATCCCATTACTCTTTTGTCTTTTACCCCATGACTCTTTGACTTCTCCATGGGCCCTCTTTTGACTTATATGAAACCAAAAATATATTCATTAATATTAAATAAATATTAACACACATTATCCAAGATATGACTATTAAAACATCATTAAATGCAATGGGACCTTTATCATCAATAATGCTAGACCTTTGACATCAATGACAATATTTTCAAAAATCTCCCCCTTTATCATTGATGTTAACCTCAAACTAAAACTACCACATCTTGAAACTTGCACATACTATCATCTAAAAAATATACAGTAACTCCCCCTTACTGTAACAACTTGTACCTATTCCCTATACCTATTTATGTATATGTTATTCTCTTCCTTTGACATCAATGGAAAAGTGTCTACCTAGAGCTAACACTTAGCTTCCCCTTAACTAATGCTGAACCTCAATGATAGGAAGTAAAATAAATTACTCCCAACTCCTCTCATAGATCTTTGAATGTGTCCTTTGATCGTGCCTTTGTAAATATATCTGATAATACATATAAATTATTTGCTATCCTCTGAGCATCTACAATCAACTCATTTGAATATTTTCTTCTAATCTTACAACCTTCTTCATAAAACATTAACTTGTATCTCTGATCACATATTTGACTTACACTCAATAGATTATGCTTAAGACCTTTTACATATAATACATTCTTAGTCTTGGTTCTACCATTATCCAAATTCAAAGTACCTTTTTCGGCTATCTTGGTAGTGGTTTTATCTCAAAATTTCATTGTGCCACCATTGATATTATTTAGAGTTGTGAACTTAATCTTGTCTCCTGTTATGTGCCTCGAACATCCACTATCAACGAACCATGGTTGTTCTTCATTTTTTGCATGCAAAACGGTCTGAACCAACATATAATCTTCAAGTTGTTTCTTCTATCATGAACATGTCTAAACCTTCTTGATTGACTTGAACACACTTATACAATACTAAACTATGTGTCCAAAATTATTTCACTTGTAATATATTATGGCCTCTTCATCAAAACTTGATAATGGAACAAAAGAGTTGTAGCTTCTGCTAAATTTTGCATGATTTTCCTTCTCCTTGTTTCTAAAATTATTAGCTCTTTTCTAAAATTCTATTTTATTGTGACCATATCCATTACAATAAAAATAATAAACATGAAAATAGAACCTGTTTGTGTATCTCTATCTTGATTGTATTTTGTAACTTTGTTTCTTCCAGCCTTCTTTATTTGAGATGTCCTCTATATTCTTCACTTCTTTTTTTGTTTCTTCTTTTGTAAGAGCTTCAACATAGCTCTTTTTCTTTTCAAATCTGATACCTATCTTATATGATATTGCCTTTTGGATTTCTAATATCTTATTCAACATATTAGTGCTATCCTCAAATTTTAAATCACTAACTACTTTATCATTGACTTATTTCTCAATATCTTCTTTTAAAGAGGCAATTTCAATAACATACCTTTCACATTCTTTACTTAATTTTTACAATTGTGTTGTTAGATATTTTTCATTCCTTTTAGCTTCTTCAAAGTGTGCTTGTAGATCATCAATTATTTCTTTTGAGTCCTTTTCATTTTTCTCGATCTGGTGCTTCAATCTTTGATTTTCTTCTTAACAACTTCTAACTCTTCTAAGGCACAAATGAGTTCTCCTTCCAAATTCACTTCCACTTCATCCTATTCTTCTTGAACATCTATATTTTTACTTGTAGAGGCATCTTCATGTATGGCCATAAATAGAATCTCTTCTTCTTTTGAATCACTGACTCCACTATCTTTAGTTGAGTTAGGATCTTTAAAATACAAACTCTTCTTCTTGAATCCCTTCTTGAATTTACCTTTGAAATTCTTCTTGTATGTAGACTTTCCTTCCTCATTATCATCATTACCCTTATTTGGGCATTTAACTGAAAAATGTCCAGTCTTTCCACAATTAAAACATTTAAAAGGTAATTTTTCTTGATATTTATCTATGCCCTTTTTTGGCTTATGAATGAAAAGAGCTCCATTGTCATCTTCATCATCACTGGAACTATCACTTGATTTTTGAATCTTGGCCTCTCTTTCTTTGATGTCTTGAAAGCTACTTTTCTCTTTGAGGGTTTATCTTGTTCATTCCACATCTCATATATCGTGAGAATACCATGAAGCTCACCCATCTTTAGGTTGGCTAAATTCTTTATCTCTTCAATTGCTAAAACTTTTGAATCATATCTCAATGGTAGAGATCTCAAAACTTTTTGAACCATAGTTGATTATTCTAAATTTTCTCCAAGAACTTGAATTTGATTAACTAATTGATCAACCCGCAAGAGATAACTTGCTATATTTTCTTCTTCTTCCATCTTCAAACTCTCAAACTATATTCTAAAAGTTTGAAGCTTAGCTTGCTAAACCTTTCCATCACCTTTGTAAATATTCTCAAGTTTTACCCAAGTTTCATGAGTAGATTTACATTGCATAACTTTAACAAATTCTGATTCACTTAAACCACATAAAATAACATTTAATTCTTTAACATTATTTTTAATTGCCTTCTTTTCTATCAAAGTAGTTACAAGTGTTTATGGCTCTTCATATTCCTCAACTACTGCTTGCCATATGTCAAATCTAAGGGCCTCAAATAAGTATTCATTCTTATGCTCCAAAAAATATAATTCATCCCATCAAACAAAGGTGCCCTATTTGTAGAAAATACTTCATGTGATCCAACCATCATGCTTTCTCGATCTACCTTCAAGTTGTAAAACTTTTTTAAAAGCAACCTGCTCTGATACCAATTGTTAAGCATGGGATATACTAAGAGCGGCGGTGAATCAGTATATCATAAATCTTATAAACTTTCACTTAATCAAATTCCACTTAACCATATATTCAAGATATGTAATAAAACTAAAATAATAAACACCACACAAGATAGAGAGAGACACCAGATTTAAGGTGGAAACCCAATGTGTGAAAAACCATGAAGAACAATCTCAAGTATATGAATAAGCACCAACTCAAACTACAATATTTGAAAGCACCAACTTGTAGGAGCACCAACCTCTTTGATGATCACCAACACAACTATTTGTGAGCACCAACCCACAGGAGCACCAACCCCTTTGTTGAACACCAACACAACAACTATTCATGAGCACCAACAAATAGGTACACTAACCTCTTTCGTGTATACCACATAACTATCTCTCAATGTTGTTTTCTCAACAAATGATAGCACATTACAATATCTCTTTATTTTTTCTCCTTTGCTTTTCTAATCTAGATATAACAATTACAAATCATACTCTCTCTTTCATATAACAAATGGCTTCTCAAGCCTTTATTTATAGCTTTCCAAATGACCTTTAGCCTTACCCTTTATGACCCTTCAATCCTCATGGAAAATGGTGCCAAACTTACATGACCCTTCATATCCTTGCATTTGAAAAGTCATATGGTGACCCTTCATAAGCAAAAGCATCCTTTCCTCTTTTGTCTTTATCTTGGTGACTTTTTGAATTCTTCAAAGTGTCTCTTCATGGAAAAATGTGCCATACCTCTTTTATCTTCACATGTTGTCTCGTCATGAAAAAATATGTCCCATTCCTCTTTTGTCTTTAACCCCATGAATCTTTGACTTCTCCATGGGCCCTCTTTTGACTTATATGCAACCAAAAATATATTCATTAATATTAAATAAATATTAACACACATTAGCTAAGATATGACTATTAGAAACATCATTCAATGCAATGGGACCTTTATCATCAATAATGTTAGATCTTTGACATCAATGCCAATATTTCCAATAGATCCTTTAATACCTGATTAACTCACTCAATTTGACCATCAGTGTTTAGATGATATGTAGTGCTAAAATCTAGTTGCGTATACAAAGTTGAGTTTAGAGTTACCCAAAACCTAGAAGTCATCTTTAGATCATGATCTAAAATTATCTTCTCTAAGAATTGATGCAACTGATACACCTCCTTTATGAACCTCTTTGTAAGGGTAGGTGCATCATCTATCAAATTACCTAGTATAAAATGAGCCACCTTTGTTAGTTTGTCAACAACTACCAAGATCATATCATGCCTACTCCATGACATTGGTAATCCTTAAACAAAGTCTATACTAATTACATGCCACTTTCACTCTGGTATATAGTGCAGATATAACAATCCATCTGGGTACATATGTTCATCTTTTAATCATTGAAATTTTGGAGAACATGATACATAATTAACTACATCTTTCTTGATTCCCTTCCAAAAATATAGAGGTCTAAGCTCAAATTTGAGCTTGTTTACTCTTGGATGTCCTAAATATGGGGCATTATGTAATTAGTTTAGCATTTTGCTATGTAGATTCTCTTGATCTAGTACACACATCCTTCTATTTTAACTCAAAAGACCATCACTCTCAAAATTAAATCCTTTATACCAAGGATAATGAGCATTATTAGACAATATTTTTCTAACCTAATCATATAATTCATCTCTTGGTGAGAATTCAATCATGTGATCCCTAAAAGTAATCTTGATAGTAGCCACAGATGCTATATACCTTCTTTGACTTAAGGCATTAGCTACTCTGTTCTCTTTACCTTTGATGTAATTGATATTAAATTCATAGTCAGACAAAAACTCTAACTAATGTCTCTGATGAAAATTCAAATTTGGTTGGGTGAAAATGTATTTGAGTCCTAAGTTATCAGTCTTGAGTTGAAATATTTTTTCCAACAAATAATGTCTCCAAACTTAAAAATCATAAATAGTTACTACAAGTTCAAGATCATGAGGGGTGTAATTTACCTAATAAGCTTTCAGGCTTCCTTGATTCAAAAGTCACCACTGTACTATCTTGTATAAGGACTCCTAGTCCTTCTCTTGATGCATTTGTGATCACTAAAAATTGACCATTGGGATTAGGAACTCTCAAAACTGGTGCTAAAATAAGCCTTATTTTTAATTTCTAAAAAGCTACTTCACATTTATCTAAATAGTCAAATATTCAGTTCTTCCATTGCAAGGAGGTAATTGGATTAACTATCTTTAAAAAATTAGAATGAACTTCTTGTAATAGCCTATTAATCATATAAAACTTCTTACCTTGTATACATTCATTGATACTGACCATTCCATGATGGCTCTTATCTTAGTTGGATCAACAAAAATACCATCTATAAAAATAATATATCCTAGATATTACACTCTCTCCTAGAATAATATGCACTTAGATAACTTATCATATAGGTTGTGGTTTCACAACCATTATAGATTCAATTCCAAATGTTGAAGGTGCTTCTCTTCATTCTTAGAATATATAAGAATGTCATCTAGAAAGACCAAAATAAAGTGATCTAGATAATCTATGAACATTATATTCATGAGATTCATGAATGTTTCTAGTGGATTAGGTAACCTAAAGGGTAACATTATGAACTCATAATGTCTATAATGAGTTCTGAAAACCACTTCAAAATATCCTCATCCTAAATCCTCAAATGATGATATCCCACTCTAAGATAAATATTAGAAAATATTATTACTTCTTGAATTTAATCAAAAAGATCATATATAAGAGATAATAGATACATGTTTTTAATAGTTGCCTTGTTTAACATCATATAATCAATGCAAATTAAAAGAGTGCCATCCTTCTTTTTGATAAAGATAGCTGATGCATCCCATGGTGACACACTAGGCCTAATCAACCCATTTGACAATAATTCTTAAAGTTAAGACTTCAATTCAACCAACTTAGTGGTTATCATTCTTTATGGTGCCTTAGACTATGGTTTTGATCTAGGTATGATGTCGATGGAGAAATCAAAATCATGTTTAGGTGGTAATCCTAGTAATTCATATGGAAACACATCATGAAAATATATAAAAAATGGGTAATCCTCAAGATATGGTTCCATAAGTTACTCCATTTCATTTATCTTGATTATAAATTCTTGGCATCTTTTCCTTGAGCCCCCTTAAGATGTAGTGCAAAAATCTACCCGAGTCTCACCTCTTTCTTCTCACCTTAAATTTGTATTTAATTTTTTAAAATCATCCAGATACTCAACCTTATTTAAGTAGCATTCAACCTTGGCCTTATGATTAGAAAGTTATTTAACTCTTAGGATCACATCATATGACCATAGTGGTGTTACATACAGATCCACTTCAGTTGTGAATTTGAGCAACCTAATCTCTCCTTCAACTAGACACTTATCAACCATGACTTTTGGTCATTCCCATACTGTACTAACCATGCATTTGCCATAAATATAGCTCTTCTAGGAAACTTACTAAGAATTCTAGGAGATATAAAATAGTTAGTAGCCCCTGCATCTATCAAAATAGAAATTGGATGTTCAAACAAAATACCTAAAAACTCTATGGGTGATGCTTGAACTTAGGCTTGCAAGTTACCAATTGTTGCATGATTATAGTGCTAAAATTTGACCTACTAAAAATTAGGACCTTTATTATTTAACTGGCCTTGAGTGTATTCACAAGCATAATGGTCTCTTTCACAATAAAAACAACATCTAGGTGGACCTTTCTTGTCAACTTGTGGGTTTCTCTTAAAATCACCTTTGAAACCTATAGAGTAATTTCCTACTCTATGTCGTATTCAATTATTTTCAATCGAGCACTACAATTTTGGCACTTCAGGTGAAGCTGTAGAGTTTTAGATCAGAGGATGGGTTCATTTTGCCTAAGTGTCAAAGTGCATCAGAAGATGCCAAGTGTCATCCTTAGAGCACGGTCCCTTTTTACCTTTTATTTCTTTTCATTTCAATTTTGGCCTAAGTATTGGATTCAAGCAAAAGTGACCACGTGTCGGCCTCTGGGAGACAAAGATGGATATCTGGTGACTTTTAAAGACCTCTTTGTAACTTTTTAGAGAACCACAGATTGTGCCACATACCTAGTAGTAGTTAAATGGAATGCATCATGTGTCATCATTCGCATATCATAAGAGGCACCCATGTTTTCTATTTTGATAAAGACTTCTGATGAGCTAAGTGATAGAGAGAGCAGAAAGCACCAGGTGGCAATTGTGGAGGCCCTGAATTACCTTTTGAAGAAGTAGTGAAAGCCACCATGTGTCGACTACCAAGAGCCTTTGTTTCAATACCTGGGTCCATGCTTTCCATTCAATGCATAAAGGTGTCATTCATTTTGCTAAGTATCAAAGTGCAGTAGAGGTTTCCAAGTGTCACCTTCTAGGTCCCTCTCTACTCCATCCCCAAAAAGTGAAAGGCACCACATACCCCCAATAGGGAAAGTGAAAGATGCCACGTATCTTCCCAAGAGCAGCGGAGGTCACCACGTATCAAATTTTGAGAGATCACCTTCGAGCCTAATCATCAAATGAAGATTGTGGTGGGTCTCAAATGATATTTTAAAGAAAGCAAAAGCAACCAGGTGTCATCCTCCGATGCCTTCTCGATCAAAAGGAGAGTTTTTCATAAATTGGCTAAGTATCCTCTTCCATCCTAATAGAATAGAATGCCCATCTACCTATTACAGTGAAATTAGAGGGAAATTTGGTGAGAGTTAATTTGAGTAGATGAAATAGTGCATCAGGTAGATTTTTAGGGCTTGCGAGCATTGAAGGTGCCATCTATTTGTCCCCTAATAGTGGAGGTAAAGTAGACAGTTGAGCGGCCAAAGAGGCGAAGGATGGAGAAGATTGCACAGGAAAGAAAGTGATCAAAGGAGACACCTAAGGCTATATAAGCAGGATTGTAAAATCTAAAAAAGGAGGGGGGAAGATTTTTGATAGTTTAGACTTCTTGTAATTTTGACCATTAATATCATTTGCTCTTGTCTTGATTTCCTAAAGTTGTAAAAGTTGATATAATCATGCATTTTTATGTGCCCTTTATGTGGCTGAATGAATTAAGGAAATTCAAGCTCCATGCCTTGGTCGGTATTACCTGTGTCATTTACATAGTAGTATATGTTGTAGATTTGCTAGTGTTGTAATTGGAAATGTTATTTTCTTTTGTCTCATTTTTTGGAATTTGAAGTTCTACATAATTGTGTGTGACTTCTGTGCCTCTTATGTGATTGAATGGTTCTATTAAGAAGATTGAACACTATGCCTTTGTTGACAATTCCTATATCTCAACAAAAGACTCCCTTGTTGCGAGCCTCTATTTTTTTTATTCCAATCATTTACATTGATCATGCACCTGTCTGCTCTTAAATGTAATTGAATCATATAATAGTTTCTCTGTGCTCAGGTTAGGATTAGGATTACACTTAGGTGCATCGCCATAGTTAGGTTTTAATTCCTGCATTTGTGTTTCTATTTAATCTCCTATCCATTTTATCCAATACTCGATACAAAAGAAGAGACCAACTTCTCTAAAATTTGGAGGTTGTTTCAAGTCGCATTGTCCCACAACTTGAAACTTCCCATTGTTGTTGATTAAAATCAAGCACAATTTTAAGGCATCAATAGTTTTTGGCACTCCTAGTGGGACAGATCTTTCAAGGAGTTGAATAAATTTTGGTGTATTCTTCAGCAAATTAGCCTTTGGAGGCTCTCATCAACACCAAAAATGACTCTGAGTCATCAGTCGATCAAGCAGTATCATCAAGAAATCCCTTTTGGTATGTATAACTCTGTTACTCATAGCTATGAGTCTTATTCTCCTTATATATTTAATCAAGATCAAGTTCCTCCTGAAACATCTCCAAGTAATGAGGATGCACATGGCCACAAGCTATACTAGTTTTATTCTGAGTCTAATCTCATTTTCACCTTCAAGAAAGCATTGCTGGGATTTAAAAAATATGTGTCAGAGCTTGACAGCAAAAGGGAATATGGCCAAGAAATTCCTTGTCATGTCATCTATCAAGTGAGGGAAGTAATAGACCTGATCAAAAGTGAGTGGGATCCCATTGAAAGGGTAAATTGGCAAGAACTTACATATGAAATGCTATATATGTTTGGATTGATTGCATTTTTAGAAGAAAGGCTAAGCATTCATGAGAACTAGCCTTACCAAGTCTACCAAACTTCATATCCACCACCACAAATCCCATATCAAACATATGCCACCCCTGTTCATGAACAAGATTAGACTTGTCAAGATCGTTTCCCCAATAATACAAAGTCTATGATAGCGGCAAGTCAAGAGGACCCCAAACTCTCATTTTGCCCTGAGTTCCCTTCCACCCTTACTCAAGAATCTTCTTGTTTTCCATCACATCCTTCTTCTTCATCCCCATTCGAAGAAGAATATATTTTAAAGGAAGCAATTGAGTATGCAGAAGAATATGCTCAATTCATGGCTAGTCAAGAGGATTCCATAAGGATAGATGAGGAGGAAATCATCGTAGATTCCCCTTTTGATGAGCAAGAGAATAAGCTACAAGCTTTTTCCTTCACTTCAGATGAGGAATAGATCATTTCTAACTTCTTTCTCACCTTGCAAGAGGATATGGAGGAATATGGATACTCCCTTGACCAATTCATTGAGACAAATAACACTATCATTTAGGAAGGCTATGGATTGGCCAGATATGGAAAAGATGACTATGAGGCCCAAGTGAGTATGTAGAAGGAAGGCCATCTTTTAGATTCATATTTTCAAAAGGATATAGTCACCAAGGAGCATACTGATGCAATAAAGCTGGAATCTGAAGAAGATGAGCCAAAAGAGAATGGGTATCAAAAGGCACAGAGTGAAGAACCAATAGCCAATGATTTCTTGATGACACCTGACAACATGAAGACTAGTATTTGATAGGCATTCAAGGACAAAAAGAGTTCATAGGAGTCAAATACATGTTTTTCTCAGACTTATTCAAGTGCAAGTAGACCCGTGTGGCTAGTGTAACGAACATTCCATCAACAGTATACCCATTACAATCACTGGTATGGCAACACAAGTTGGCTTGTCATAAAGAAGACATGGGAAAGTTTGTTTTTGATCCTAGAGGGAAGTAAGAATTTGTCATAAAGATAGTTAGGTAGTTTCCATTCCCACATCGCTTTGTTTTTGTTTTTTGCTTTTTACTTTTCACTTTCTTTTAAAATAAGAATTTAGACATAGAGTCGGTGTCTTAAGGAATTCTTTAACTCTTTATTTTTGCTGCAATAAATGCTTTCCCAAATCTTTCAAGATTTTCAAGGTACCTTGCACTGCATAACATGTATGCCTTGTTGTTTCCCACAGATTGAGTAAGATTTGCTAACGGTCACCCAAAATTAATGCCATTTAAGACTTGATCGGCCCATAAATACCCCCTTAACAGATTTTAAAGGATCCCAAACTCTAGAGCATTCCTATGAAAATATATTGCTCATTGTGATTGTGGCACCTAGTGAAATTTGTTGTAGCAAGCATGTTTTTATCTTGCAAAACATTCATACCAGGTTATTATACAAGAGATTTAGAGATGGCAGGAACATCATAAACACCCAAGAAGAGAAGAAGGGTGTAGTTCCAATTGGACCCAAAAGAGGAAGAAGAGCCTTCACAGTGCCCAGTGCAGAGCACTACAACTTCTCCTTAGGTAGGAATTACTCCCCCTCCTCCCTCTCAATCCATGCCTCCACCTAGCCAAATGACACCTCCTGCCACTACTACCATTCCCATTTCACAATTCACCTCATCCTTGATGCCTCAAGCCTTAACATTACCCTATTTTCCCCCTTCCATTCCCAGAAAGATGCCCCTATAACTCACCCCTACACAACCAATGGCTCTCCAATACGGCTTACCGCAAGGATTTCCCTTCGTAGGGTAACACATTACATCCCCTTCCACCTTCTAGACATAGGTTGATGCCACAAGGAAGGCAAGAGAAGCCCGATTAGAGAAGAAGAGGAGTAAAGAGAATAAAGCGTCGATAGTTCCACATTTGAGGTCACAATTTAACCCCATCCAATAGCAGCTGATGGTGACCCATTTGTCACCCAAAGTTGCCAGGTTGAGAAAACAAATACAACTGGAAGACTACACCATGAATGTAGTAGCCATCGACATGTACCTATTCAGGCTTCAAGACAGAGTTGAGCTCATGATCAAATCCACTTCTACGGTCACAAAAGATTATTTGAGGATATCAAAGAGATTGCAGATGGAGGCTGACCTAAAAAGGCAAACTATAGTAGTTTGGCCAAACAAATAAGCTAGAAGGATAATGAGATAGCTATTCTATAGAAATAGTTGCAAGATACTGTCTCCCTCCAAACTCAATGGATAATTCAGGCCCAAAATGATTCATTAAAGATAGAGCTTGCACTTGCAAAGGATGTAGCAACAACTCTAAGATGGGAAAATGTAACACTTTAGGGAAGAGTCAAAGGACTCCAACTATAGGTTACCCAATCATAGCAAAGGTTACTGGAAGAATAGAATAAGGTTGTGGCTTTTCAAGCCCAGCTCTAGGCAGAGTAGCAACAGACTGCATAAATAGCAATTGAGTTGGCCAATAGGCTGAGAGATATTAGAGTGGTGCAGTTGGTAAAGGGCCTTTATGAGTCAGTGTGGGAGAGAATATCTTTAGAGATTCTCTAGCTTAGGCTAATTTTCACCTTCATCCTCAAAGCACAGTAGTTATTTGAGAGGGTCAAGAATCTGATATAGAGCACTCTAGCCACGATCTCTAGAAGAGTTTCAAACTCTCATTTTTTACTAGAGAAGCTCTATAGCTCAAGGGATGCAACATTGGCAGCCACAAGGATTCCTGATAGAATGGCTACTTTAAAATGGGTTAATAAGGAACTTAATTGTAATGTCATAGCCAACAATTACATAAGCTATCTTGATGTCGTCAAAGAAGGCATCAGTGAAATGAGGCAACACATTAAAGATCTGGTGCGACTGGGCCTTCCTTCCCCATTTCCAGATGTGAGGATAGTGTTGATGGTGGACCAAATCCAACCATTGATGCTGGCTAGGCAAAGGGATCAAATAGTTTTTCAGAGCTTGTAGGATGATTCTCCAACCTCTGAGGTCAAAACTATTCTAATTCCTATTTTCTAGCTAGAATCCAAGCTAAAAGCCACTACCCAGGTCCTACAAACCTTTTCACACAAGGATCTCATTAGCTTGAATTTGGATTTTGATGAGTTGTAGAACAAGCAAGGATTATGCGACCATGAGTGGTCTATCTTCCAGATAGCTCTTTTGAAGCTATAAATTTTGAAATTTTGTTTGAGTGGGAGTTGGGTTCTTTTTAAGTGGGCTCAAAAGCCCTGATGGTCGCCAATAACTGTAGAGTAATTTCCTACTCTATGTCATATTCAATTATTTTTAGTCGAGCACTACAATTTTGGCACTTCAAGTGAAGCTACAAAGTTTTGGAGTAGAGGATGGGTTCATTTTGCCTTAGTGTCGAAGTGCAGTAAAAGCTACCAAGTGTCATCCTCAGAGCGTGGTCCCTTTTTACCTTTTATTTCTTTTCATTTCAATTTTGGCCTAAGTATTGGATTCAAGTGGAAGCGACCACGTGTTGGCCTTCAAGAGACAAATATGGACAATTGGTGACTTTTGAGGACCTCTTTTTAAATTTTTAGAGAACCACAGATTGTGCCACATACCTAGTAGTAGTTAAACAAAGCACACCATGTGTCAGCATCTGTATATCATAAGAGGCACCTATGTTTTCTATTTTGACAAAGACATTTGATGAGCTGAGTGATAGAGAGAGAAAAAAGTGCTAGGTGGCAGTTATGGAGGCCCTGAATTACCTTTTGAAGAAGTAGCAGAAGCCACCACATGTCGACTGCCAAGAGCCTTTGTTTCAATACATGGGTCCATGCTTTCCATTTAATGCATAAAGGCATCATTCATTTTGCTAAGTATTAAACTGCAACGGAGGCTGCCAAGTGTCATCTTCTGGGTTCGTCTCTACTCCATCCCCAAAAAGTGGAAGGCACCACATACCCCAGTAGGGAAAGCAGAAGATGCCACGTATCTTCCCAAGAGTAGTAGAGGTCACCACGTATCAACTTTTAAGAGATCACCTTCAAGACTAATCACTGAATGAAGATTGTGGTAGGTCCCAGATGATATTTTAAAGAAAGCAGAAGTGGCCAAGTGTCATCCTCTGGTGCCTTCTCGATTAAAAGGAGAGTTTTTCATAAATTGGCTAAGTATCCTCTTCTATCCTAACAGAACAGAGTGCCTGTCTACCTGTTACAGTGAAACTGGAGGGAAATTTGGTGAGAGTTAATTTGAGTAGATGAAACAGTGCACTGGATAGATTTTTGGGGCTTGCGAGCATTAAAGGCACCATCTGTTTGTCCCCTAACAATGGAGGCAGAGTAGATAATTGAGCGGCCACAGAGGTAAAGGATAGAGAAGATTGTGTGGGAAAGAAAGTGATCAAAGGAGACACCCAAGGCTATATAAGTAGAATTGTAAAATCTAAAAAAGGAGGGGGAAAGATTTCTGATAGTTTAGACTTCTTGTAATTTTGACCAGTAATATCATTGGCTCTTGTCTTGATTTCCTGAAGTTGTAAAAGTTGATATAATCATGCATGTTTCTATGCCCTTTATGTGGCTGAATTAATTAAGGAAATTCAAGCTCCATGCCTTGGTTGGTGTTACCTATGTCATTTACATAGTAGTCTATGTTGTAGATTTGCTAGTGTTGTGATTAGAAATGTTATTTGCTTTTGTCTCATTTTCTGTAATTTGAAATTCTACATAACTGTGCGTGACTTCTATGCCTCTTATGTGATTGAAGGGTTCTATTAAGAAGATTGAACACTATGCCTTTACTGACAATTCTTGTATCTCAGTAAAAGACTCCCCTGTTGTGAGCCTCTATTTCTGTTATTCCAATCATTTACATTGATCATGCACCTGTCTGCTCTTAAATGTAATTGAATCACATAATAGTTTCTCTGTGCTCAGGTTAGGATTAGGATTACACTTAGGCACATTGCCATAGTTAGGTTTCAATTCCTGCATTTACATTTTTGTTTAATCTCCTATCCATTTTCTCCTATACCCGATACAAAAGAAGAGACCAGCTTCTCTAAAATCAGGAGGTTGTTTCAAGTTGCATTGTCCCACAACTTGAAACTTCCCATTGTTGTTGATTAAAATCAAGCACAATTTTAAGGCATCAACAAAATCATTTCCTAGTTTCTTGTTACCAAATTTGCTATTAAATTTGGCATTTTGATTATTGAACTGGACCTTGGAGTCTCCACTCCTCTATCTCTAGTTCTTCTTTTTAAAAGTTGGCTTAGAACTTCCAAAACTTTTCTTAAAATTTTACCTGGCCTATGTAAGAGACTTTAATGTCTACTCCCACTTTACTGCCTTCTCAAAGACTAGGTCCATGGTAGAAAGTCCATGCACATCTACCTCACCATGATATAAAGTTTTAATCCCATGATAAACTTCCTAAATTTTAACCTCTCAACTTCTTGGTACTATAATACAAACTTTAAAAGTTTGGTGAATTGATCCCAATAATCATTCATCAATAAATCCCCTATTTTAGATTCTAAAAATCTATGAGCTTTTGATCAAAATAAATTTTTGGAAGCCATCATGACTATAACAATGTCACAAATTACTTCCAAGTAGTGGTGGTCAAATTTAAGTTCATTTCCATTTTATTGTTGGCCTAGAACATAGTTACCTCACCAACCAACATGTATGCTCCCCAAATTGATTTGATTACTTCAAAGTAGTTTCAAATATTGAAATACTTCTCCATCTCTATCAGCCACACTTCAAATCTATCACCTAGAATAGTTCCATTAAACTTAGATAGACTCACCTATTTCATGTCCCTAAACAACTCTAAAGCTACTTGAGCTCTCACATCCTGCTAGTTTTCTTTCATAGAGGGATGATCAATAGATTATTCCTAATGTTATTTATCTCTATGGCCATGAAGTTTTGATTCTAAGGTTATTATCTAGTCCTTGGTATCATTCATGGCTGCAAGATTTTGATCCAACTTTGCTGAATATTCAATGATAATTAAGTTAGGATCATTTGGAGAGTTATTTTCATTGGCATTCGAAGGACCCTTACCTGATTCTCTTATTTGCACCATTCTTATTTTTATCTAAAAAAACAATATAAAAGTGTTAATAAACTCATTAAGTCCTAGAGTTTGAGCCTAAAATATGATACTACATGTAACAACCCCACATGGATTATACTAGAATAATGTAGTATTTTTTTTAATTACTAAATACTCAACATACATTCTTTCTATAAATTACATAGTGATATTTAACAAATTATGTCAAACATATTAAACTATCACCAACTTAGAATAATAACAGTTCCAAATTCTAACACTAAAAGCAACATAACATAACAATAAGGAAAGTAATTACATTAAAATTTAGTCACAACTGGTACAATAATACAACTATTATTGTTGAAGTATATAATAATAATAATAATAATAATAATAATAATAATAATAATAATAATATATTTCCAATAGGCATTTAGCCTCATACACCTTAAATAGATACTAAGCTCTATAGAGCTTGAGTTAAACCAACTCGTGTATCTCTGATTAGCTCAAGTGTAGTCTTCAAGTAAGTACTATAGTGCAGAGGGAGAGCATCATCTGAGAACTTTTCCACACCAACCATGAACCATCGATCTCTACATAATCTCCTATCAGGTAATGTCCATCCCTTCATAGATAGGTAGATAGTAATGGTATGAGAGTCTAGAGAACATGTCAGTACCCATGTGCTATAATATTTCTACTACATGATGTGTATCATAAAAAAAAATTGTTTTAACATGATATCACATAAACATGCAAATCAAACATATGAAATGACAATGTATATCTAACATTACTTTGGCCAATGTTTTTAAATAACATATGATCTCACAGATCACTCAATTTCAAGTACATCATTTGATCATATTATCTCCATCTTGTATTCATGATGCCAACTAAGTTAGTAAAGTTTATCTCACTACTTGTTTGACATTATCAATGCAAGACTAGTTATAACATAATATATAAACCAATGATTAAAATAGATTATTCTTTTTAATAAACATGCAAACTTGCCAAGTATAGGAAAAATAATCATAATAACACATTTAGTCCGTTAAATGTAATAAATCAATTTCACACTTTCAGATATTTCAATATAATGAATATATCTTATTTCTATTCAAAAATCACACCATCAAAGCATGAATCATATCATATTCATAAATACCTAAACATCACAAGAAAACATTGAATTTCTTGTGATTCTTGTGATTAGAAATTCAATGTTTTCTTGTGATTTTATATATATATATATATAACTTTACTCAATAAAACATACATCTTGGTACCATTTCATAATTGGTTATTTTCAACTTGAGATAAATTGTTTACAACCATATTTAATAATAGTCTATAGTTCTTGTAACAGGGTTTATTATTCCATAAATTTTATATCTCTAATATGACAATGAATCCCCTTTTTCCCATTTATATAAGAAAACCTCATTAATTATTTTCTATATTAAACACTCAATTTTTAAAAGTACCATTTAATAATAGATATTCAATCTCATCATTTTCTAAAATTTACTAGCATATTATTAAATAAGATTCTTAAAATAGATCCTACCTTTCAATTTTGTTGTATATTCATTTTTCCAATTACTGCTCCCTCCAGAGCATCGTCATACTTCTCATATATCTCCTCTTTGTTCAATTCACTACTCCATTCTTTCATAAATTTCTTGTCTATTTCCTTAGCGTCATTGAAAATGCACTTTCTGTCACTATCCTTTCTTTCTTCTCAAATTGTTGTATGTCTCCTCTTATCAAATCATTTTCCTCTTATTAATTTATCCTCTTTCTATTCTCTTCATGCAAATCGATGTCCCTCTATTTTAAGTTTTTTTAATTATTCTTTTAATTTAATTTTCCTTCTCATGCCTAAGTCATAATTATTTAAAATTAAACTTCCTTTTAATTTTACCATGCATCTTCCCTTTTACTTATAAAATTTTTACTTTTAAAATATTTTACTTGCATGTATAGTTCACCCTTTTTACTAGAATTAATTCAACTTATTTAAATTTCCTAAAACCACCACTTTACACTGAGTTTTACTTTTCTTTTAACATGCCTAGGTGGACACTTACCATATTAGATTTTATAATCTTTTTTTTTTAGTTTTATTTAATCCCTTAAACTATGCATGTTAATTCTATTGGTTTTAAGGTTGAGTTGTTTTCTAGATCCACTTTAAGCAATTCTTTTAAAAATAAATTTTAGACTTTTAATTTTCTATTCAAGACTCCATACATTGGCCTATAATTAAATTTCCTTGATTTAATGTAATTTTGGTAATTATCTCAATAAAAGATAAATCCACTAATTAATAATTATTTCAAGATTCCTCCTTTAACTAAATTCTAGAATATAAGGATTATCTATTTTTAAAATAAAAAAGTATTCTATGGTTAACTTTTTAACATTATTAAAAACTCTTATGCGAAAAGACATCAAATGAAGATAATGACATTCACTGAATATCATTTAGACCTATAACTATGTTAGGCAAAAAAAATTATGTCAGCATCAACTACATGATCATATAACAACATTATATGCATAAATCTATGTATGATAATCACACATAAAATTACACAATCAGATCACCATAACCATTAATTAAAAACATGACCATACCAAAATTATATAAGCATTCATTATCTAAATCAACTAAAAGAGTTAAACAAGTTATTCTTTTATGGTGTGTGTGTTGGGTTACTATTAGTTGCTTTTTCATCCTTCAATCATCCCATATACATCATCCTCTTTGATGACGCTCTCCTGCTATCATGCTCTAAGGATATAATCAATCTTGCATCCAACTCATGATAAATAGGTAGTTAGTCTGAGTTATCATATATATCAACTAATGATGCATAACAAACAAATATACATCTTTAATGTACATAAAATAAGAAATTACAACTATCACATAATCAATCTATTATGTAAATTAATCATCATATCACTGTCCTATAACCAGTATATGTCATATAGCTCAAATCAAAGAAATAATAACCATAATAATCCATGAATTCAAAGGCTAATATACTTAGGGTGAAATTGAGATGTAATATTTACAAAGAGAAATACATATTTTATCCTTATAGCAAGAAATCTTTAAAGATAGTGCATGAGAATTAATCTAATGCCTGAAATCCCTATTCAAAAAGACATATTAGCCTTAAATTTTTCACATGACTTGATCAATCTAACATTCAAATTATTTTATGGTCATAGTAACCCTCATGTCCATCTTCATTCATTTTTAGCTTTTATAGGAAACTATGATAACCATCATTGGATGATGCTTAAGCCTTTTCTTATAACTTTGATATATGATTCCTTACCTTGGTTTTATTTTTTGGGTAGTGGTTGCTCAATTTCAATGGTACTTAAAAAAAAATAGATCAATAAATTATAAATAATGAACCAAAAAATATGTTAAAAAGTATTCAACATTTTTGGGCTCTTTTCCTTTAGTTTAGCATATTTTTCCCTAGTTGCATGCCTAAGAAAAAATAAGTTCCAATGATCTAGCGCATTGGCATATCATACAATAAAATGTTCTCATGTGCTCACCCAAAGCATATAGCTTAAAATTAGTTCCCATTTGTTTTGTCATGCAAAGGTGTATTCATTTACTTTTATAATCTAGGGCACTTGAACAAGAACTTAATTCTAAATTCATACTCAGTTATATGTCTAACTCTTAACTAATCATTCATTACATAACCAAAGAAAAAGAAATTGGGCACAAACTAATAATAAATAATCACTCCATTACTCCATTATATTCATGGACATATTACACAAGTATTTCATCAACACAATCATCCTTTCATTAAATTCATATATCATATCCAATATTACAATGACTCAAGGATTACAATGATAAAAAAAAATACTAAGTAAAATAAGGAGGTATTTATACATGGTTTACCAAAAAATGTAGTTATAAAATCAATAAAAAAAATATGACTTGTCAATGACCATTAAAAATAATAAGTCGTGGCAAGTTGTATATAATGAATTCCTAAGGACATGGGCCTAACTTCCCCTATATGCTCTCTATGATATATTCTCATCGTCATGTGCTTATTTTCCCATAAGCTGGTGTTGGATTCATGCTTGACTATTCTTCTTCGATGTTCATGTGAATCATTCCTTAACCATCTCCACTTTTCATTTCTTTCCCAAGTTTGTCACTAATATATGAGTCTTAAGTTCTCGAGCTCTTTGTGTTTCATGCTTCTTTATTCCATGTGACTTGCCTCTTTAATGCCATGGTCTTTCACATTGTGTCTCTCATGCACCTACACTTCCTTCTGTGCCACTTGTCTTCAAAAAGTACTTAACCTATATTGATCCAAATTTGAGGGCCTAACATCACCCCACACTAAGTTAATAATCCATCTAAAACTATGCATTTTGTTTAGGTCCCTTTAATAGCAAAATCTTAGGTCTTATCTATTCAACACACTCTTTCACTTCCTCTTAATGATTCAATGCATTCTAGAGTTTAGAAGTGATTTCTTTAATTACTTCCTTAGGCCTCTTAGTCTCCTCGAGTTACTCTATAAATTCACCTACTTGAATGGTTAAATGCTCAAGTGATGCAAAATCATCCTTATGAATGTATTTTAATGAAGTAACCTCTATCAAAACCTATCCTCAAAGCATTGAAAAATAGGTATTCAACTCCTAATGATGAGCAGTTATTTTATATTCTAGGGCCTCTACATCTTGAAATACTTTGGCATGCTCGGATCTATCTTTTATTATTAACATGCTCTTGGCCAATTGCTAGCATTGAAGTTACTCTCTTGAATCTTTTCTTTTAAAAAATTATCAGGTCATGTTGGTTTTAAAAAAACCCATTAAGGATGGGAACCATATCACCCACTCTATTTAAAAATCTCTTACCTAATTTGACAGCCTCAATGAATTACTTTGTTGCCCAATTTTTCTCTTGGTGAGGATTGGGTTGTTCTTTACATTTTTTCAAAAGTATGTCCACCAAGGTTTCCAACTTATCAATAGCCTCTCTATCAAGAGGAATTGCATCTATAAAGGCCGATTCCTGCTCCAAAATAGAATTACAAAGTGTTAGGGTCTTCACTCTAGCCACCATCAATATTTCTAGTTGTAGCTTGAGCTCTCTTAACTCCTCTTAGAGTTTTATATTTTTTGTGCACTCATTGAGATAAAGAGAAATGACCTCTTGATGTTTCCTCTTGAGTTGGTTTACATAAAATTCCTAAAAGACAATCTACCTCTTGCCACCTCATGAGTAAATTTTAAAAGTGTCACACTTGAATGATATGTTGTGCACATCTGGGGATCCACCCTAATTATATCAGGTATTCCACCTCTCCTAGTGCCAAAATAATGCTTTGATAAGGCAATTCAAATTGGTGCTCTTAATTAAATATATCATTGTAAAAGTATAGTTCTTGTCGAGCTTGATTAGTTGAGTCCTCCTTGAGGAAATATTCCCACATATACAAGTATTTTTTTAGTATTCCCTTCTAACTCCAAGTCACTAAGAAGAGGAACTGGTTATAGAAATACTTAAATGTGAACCCTCTAAATGGAATGAGCTTATTTATGAATTTACACAACAAAGACTGCTAACTACTAGTTCAATCCTTTCCCTTCATGCCCAAAGCTATGTCTATGCCTTGGACCTATTCACAGGTGGGACTACCAACATCCACTTGTGTGTCATCAAGATTCAATTCTTCATGTTATGCTAATGAGGGATACTTTTTCCTCTAGCTCTAATGTGGCTTCTCATTCCTCTTATTCCTTGGGGGAAGGTCCCCTCTCTGGTGTTGCTTCTAGATTTGATACTTTATGGTCAGGTTCTCTCTCTTTAGGCATTAAAGTATCTTGTTTTGGAGGAACATATGTGTGCATGGTGAAATCAAGGCCTTCTAGTTGACCTATAGGAATGTTATATCTTGGTGGTAAAGGGGAAATCCTTTGTAATTTAGGTTTTACACTAGTGTTGGCATCATGCCCTAACCTCTTCTGATTTTAGTGATTTTTAATCTTCAACAAGGTTGGAATGGTTTAATTTCTATCCTTGGCACTACATGATGTCCTCTTTCATGACTTTGAAATATAAAACAATAAATTAATAGATTCAACCAAAATTTGCTTAGCCTTGATGTCAATATTATCCAATTCTAGTTTCTCTTTATAGGCATTCTTCCCTGAATACAGAGACATTTGCTGAAGAGTATGAGTCTCAACATCAATATTTTCAACATCAATATTTAAAGAGCATGTGGTGTATATTCTATTAGGGATGTTCATAAAATACCTAGTAGTAAAATCATATGACATCTTGAGCCACCCAAACAAGTCATCTAAATGGCTCATTTAGATGCATGCTAAAGGAAAATGTTATTTTATTACAAACCACGCTTCATCTCCTAGTTATGAAGGAAAGTCCTTAGGAATGTGTCACTCATTCCTAAAATATTCCTTTATTCCATCATACTATCCCTTCATCTTAGATTTGTGACTAGGGGTAATAATGCTAAGGCATGTGAATGATTTAAACATTTCAGTCAGAGGCTTATTTTTTGGAGGGTAAACCCACTTCAACTCACCACTAGTGTACTCTGGCACACTAATTTCATCAAATACCAATAACAAAAGAATTGTGCCCAAAGAAACTTTTTGATCAGGTAAGTGGTGGGCCTTCTTTACATTTACAATAATTTTATCTTCAAAATACCATGAATAATATGCTTGACCCCCAAGTTTATCTAGTGGGATACATAGAAGTACACCATTTATACTTTTTTCCATCTATCTACACCTACAACCTTGGTCATAACCAAGCATACATCCACTTGAAGGGAAATATCCTAAAGACTAGATATATACATTGCATGGCCTTACTTCTTTTACTCAAGCACCATCACAGTATTCTCAATTTCCTCTTGGTCTTCCAAATCTACATTGAGGTTAGTGCTTGAGCATTGTAGACCTGTAACTTTTCTAACTCTTTAGGTCATGATCCTCATCCTACACCCTATAAAATAGAAGTAATTTTCATGTACACATTAGATAAAAAACCTGATAACCTCGATAGGTTTCCCAAAGTAAGGTAGATTAAACAACTAAAAAACTCTAGCATCATTGAGTTTTTTAAAAATAGTAAGATCATAGACAAAATCATTCTAAGTATTATACTACTCAACCCCATAGTCATGCTACAAATCCACTTCGTTCCCTGGACGGAGGTGATTATAGTCAAAAACTTGGAAAGTCTGCACATTAGACTCTAACTTCTTTACACATAACACTACTTCAAGATATTACATTTATTTGATCAATACTGGGGGTGGGGTGGTATTGTTGTTTTATTTTTAATTTTTCACACCATATTGAATCCTTTACTGTTTGTTCTCTCAGTCTACTATGGTAAACTTTCCTTGTGAGCCCTATATTTACTAGGTACTTTATCTCTTATCAGGACTGACTATACTCCTACACCCTCAAAATCTTATTCCTTGTGAATCACAGGCAAGGGATCACTTTATTGGGACTTCTTCTTTATCTTCATCACCCTCTGAGGAGCTAGAAGGTTGAGGCATGGCTGTCCCATCCTATTAAATGAATACATGATTACCTATTTATCTCCCTTGGATCTCCAACTTCAACATCCTCTAATGAAAGATGTTGACACCTACAACTTGTAACTCCTTTAACTATACTTCTCCAATCACTATTCCACCAATTTATCTATTCACTACATTCACCTTAATTCATAATATTTTAACTGATCACTGAAATTCAACATATGATCCTCTAGTAGCTAAAAAGTGATATGCTTGGCTCTGTAAATTCATGAATTAGCAATACTAAAGTGTTAAAATAATGATTTGTTAACCTTTATATATTTGAGGGGTAATCCACATTTACTTCCTCATGATCTCATCCATCATTTCACTCTTTTAATAATGGCATTAACATAATGTCAATTTGGCATACTTACCATTACACATGATTTTATCACATTTAATAAATTTGTCCCATCCCATGCTTTTATTAAAGTGCATGACAATTGTAAAGAATTTAAAATTTTTGATTTCCAAGGTGGGAAACTAATTTATTTATTTTGACTCCTCATAGTAGTTACATGTTAAATCCTATGTATCTACATGCCCTTATACTTTAACACTTACATGCCCATTTTTTGTGTGCATTCCCTTACACCATTTTCTTTTCACTTTGTAGTTTTACTTCATTAACACTTCTTACCCCACACTAAAAGATGTTTTTGGTCCTCTAGGACATGAAAAATAAAATAGGAAAGAACCAAGTGTTGATCTAAACCTAAGTAAGGGCACACAAACAATGTCAACCTTATTGAAAAACAAACCAAAATCCTAAATGAAACTAATGGCATATGCCTTATTAAAAAAAAGGTAAACATCACTCATAATGGTGTGGGAGAATTCAACTATCATTGAGATGTCCTGGATGGAATTGGACATCTAACCTCTTCAACTTAAATGCACCAGTGGGATGAATACTATGAATAATAAGTGGACCATCCCAATGGATGCAATTTTTTCTTGAATGGAACACAAACTTGGAGTCATAAACCAACACATGCATACCTAGAGAAAAAAGTCTTATTCTTAAAATGTCAAGCATATTAGGTCTTTTATTTTATTTTCTCCACCCCTTGAGTCTAATACACTAGAAAATGAGTTTCATCTAACTATAGTAAAGCATCTAGGTGCACTTTCAAAAATTCTTCATCATCCAATTGATGAATGCATGCAATACATAAAGAGGGTACAAAGAACTCAACTGGGAGAATGGCTTTGACTTCAAAGACAATATTAAAGGGAGTACTCTTGTTCAACCATTTATATATGTTCTATTATGCCCATAATACCACAAAAATGCTATCATCCTAGTGAGTGTGACTAATATTATAAATATTTGTCAATGTATGACCTAAGGTTTTATTGAACACTTTAGTTGTACTATTGTACTGAGGGTGATATGGTGTAGTCTTGTGGTGCATAATAATGAACTCAACCAAAAGGATAAAGATTGTCTCGTTAAATAAATGAGCTCTATGATCACTATTCAAACTTAACAAACATCCATACCTTGTAATAATATTCTCCAAAATAAATCTAATAGTAGTGTTAATTATACAATCTTGGGTTGTCACTGCTTGAGCCCAATGAGTGAGGTAATTAGTGGTGGTAATGATATAATGTGCTCCATTACACATCCTTAATAGATTAATGGGCCAAAAAAATCAACAACCCATTTATCAAAGGGTTCATAAGCAAGTATTGGATGAAGGGGCATATCATCCCTTCAATTCAATTTACCCATGCAATGATAGATATCACATTCTCATGCATAAGATTTGACATCCTTAAATAGAGTGGGCCACTATAACCTAGCTAATAGAACATTCTGCATTGTATAATCACAAACATAATGTATTTAGGTGACACATTTATGAACCTCTTGAATAACTTCAACACATTCATGATGCATCAAGCACTTACGTAATACTTCATCTCATCCAAGATCATAAAGATCACCCTAATGAAATATAAAGGAGAATCATAAATAACCAATTTTTGTATCTCTTGAGTGTTGAGGTGGGCTAGTGTTGGACCTATATTAAGAAAAGTAGTGATATCCTTCAATTCCTCATGTATGCCTGTGATTTTAAAAATTTACACATTAGGTAAGTCATCCTCTATGGCATGCACTATTTCACCAATTTCATGCATGATAAGTGATTAAATCCATAATTAGCCTTACTAAATTTTACCATTACAAAAAATTGAAATTCTTAAAAGAGCACAATTCATCAGAAAATGCGTCCAAGCAACATCAACTTATTCAGGAGGTATTTAAGTGTTTCATGGTCTATAAATAAAATGAATGACATGGAAAACAAATATTGACAAGATTTTTGAAGCGCGTATATCATGGACAAGGCTTTGCATTATGTAGTCAATTAATTCCATTTAACTAGAGTGAGCTTCTGACTAGGAAAGTACATGGGATGATTAAGACAACCCTCAATAGGTTGAGTAAGGATAACACCTAATACCATGCATGAAGCATCAACATGCACATGAAAGGGATTCATCCAATCCAAAAACTAAAGAATGGGGGCAACGATTATCTTATCCTTAATAGCTATGAATGCCTATTAGTGAGCATCTATCCATAAGAATTGGCCATTCAATTTAAATAGTTCCTCTAATGGCATTATGATCTTAACATTTCCCTAAATAAAAATTTTATAGTACACCATTTGTTATAGGAAGGTGCATACCTCTTGGTCATTGCTGGAAGGTGAATAATGATTACAATCTCAGATGAATCCACCAAGAATCCATCATGATAAATAATGTGACCCAATGAAATTCTAAATGGAGTATAAAAAACACACTTATTCATATTTAAATAAATTTAATTTTTTTGAAAACACTCAAGCATGAGGTGAAGATTAACATAATGATCATGCGCTAAACCATAGATGATCTAATCATCCAAGTACACTTGAAGGAACTTATGAATAAAATACTTAAAATCCTCTACCATAATAGGTGAGAACATGGCTAGAGCATTCTTTAAATTGAAGGGAAACACATTATAAGTGAATGAACCCCATTTAATTTCAAAGGTGGTATTCAATTTATCTTCTTCTACAATCTAAAACTGATGATATTCAGGAAATCCATCAGTGAAGGTATAAATCTCACACTAAACAACTCCTAAAATTTCTTCAATAAAAGGCAAAAAAAAGGGTTAGTTATGTAATCAGCATTGAGTACTCGATAGTATACATAAATATGAATGTGGTCATCCTTATTGATACTAGTCAACATGGGACTCACCCATTTAGACTCATCAATAGGATTGATAACTCCAATGCACAACATACTATCAATATATTTTTTAACCCAAGTTTGTAGATTACGATTCATTCTATAAGTTCTCTTTTTGACCAATTGAGCACCCTCAACTAAATTGATTTGCATATTACCCAATGAATAAGCATTAATTTCATCCCAGTGTAATTACATGGAAAAATGTCTTGATACTCCTTTAATAGTTCAAAAATCTTGGTGATCTTAGTATTAGACCATTAATTCCCCACAGTGGCCATCTTGGGTGCATTCTCTATGCCAATATTACATTTAACCATTTAGCATGGCTTTAAATATGATTTTTGGCCATTTCATATGGTATATTAGACATTACATGATCCATACTCAGTATGCAAAGCCAAGTGATCAATGGATAATTGTGTTGAGTCAGAACTGGTACCTTCATCAACTTGATACACAACCTTTTGTTTTCCTTTCTATGTTGGTTCCCTCAATGCATGGTCCAATTGATATTCAATTAGTGAAGAAGGTGAAGCTTTCATATCATATTCTTGGAAAATGGACAAACTATCCTCACGTGTGCCATGTATATGTCATATGTGGTTTTTAACTGGTGTTGTATCGCCCATAATAGTTTGATTCATTACTTACAGGGTTATAAATAAATCCATGTGAAGATATGAGTAAGATATCACCAAAATCATATTACTTCAAAGGGTACTCTAAGAATCCATGTCAAAACATAATTCTTGATGTATATACCATGTTTTGGCCTAGATGTATAGAGTATTATAAAACACATGAACCCATAAATAACCAGACAAAGATGTCTCATTAGCATTCCAAAAGTTTTTGAAGGCCTCGAGATGAGCTTATGGAGCACTAAAACCATCGTAACTTAGAGTGTTGAAAACATGATTATCATGATGAAAATAATAGTGCATAACAATATGCACTCAGTCCCAAGTGAGTAAATTATGACAGTGGGTTTCCCACCATCAAGCAATTGTACCTTGAAAAACATGTATAAATGAGAGCATTCATTCATCTTCAAACACATAGAAATATTTCAACTAATGTACATACTTCTAGACTTCCATTTGACCATGAAACCTATGTGCTTCATCTAACTGCAAGGGTGGTCAATCCATCATACGTCCATAAAGAATGAAATCAAACTTATGGCATTTAAGTTGGTTACACAGAGCATCCTCTTGACTACCAATGGTGATGCAAATTCATCTAGTAATATTGTACTCTTTATGATCCTAATGGTCATAAACATTGTTAGTAGTGTTAAAAATAGACTGTGCGTCTACCCAACACAATATACCATCTGGACTAGGATCAAGGTATTCAGTTCCCTAATCTATAACATTATAGATATGATTGATGTCCTCACTAATGTTAACTATTTCAATAAAAGGAGGTCCTTGAGCATGGTCTAAGGGAATAACAATGTGATGATCATCATTTTCAAAATTGATTTAATTATTTTTTAAGCTCAAGTTATCATTATTTGCATAACACCATGGGCAACCCAAAAGAACTAAAAAATCATCATCTTCAGCCAACTCAATTACTTCAAAAGTTAGCCTTGAAAGTGACACCTAAAATTTCAATGGTGGCATCCTTAAGAAATCCTATTGGAAGTGCATGAATCTTATTAGCCATGGATAATACATGAGGAAAGGGATGTAAAGGAAAACTCATCATATCTCTCCAAGTATGCTTGGTGAGTACATTCACCTCTGAGCCAGTGTCAACTAGTATATCCTGATTGATCCAACCATTAATAGTTATGTCTACTAATATTTCTTTATCACACTATGTACTAGGTTAGACATGAGCCTCTTATCATTATGCATGGTCCAACTGATGATCCTCTATAGGCTTTGATGTTTGATAACTTAGTTGATTCCTCAAAATGGGAATTATGTCTTCATCAATAAGTCATTTGCATAATTCATGGAACCCATCACAAACCAAGTTTTGAAGATATGAATCTTTATGCATTTTAGTCCACATAGAATTATCTCTATCCTTAAGGAAATAAATTTCACCTTACATATCCTACACCAAATTCATTATATCATGTAAAAAAATTTATGTTGTTGAGCATACATGCAATGATTTACATGAGGTTCCTCCTATTGAAACTTGTCAGTAGGTGGATTTGGAATAGACTAGGAAGGAGCACCACTTCATGTAGTTATATTTATCTTGGAACTAGTTAGAGTAATAGGGCATAGTCTCTATTGAATAGATGGATATTTTTCAATTCATATCATTCTAACACCCTTTTCATTCAGCTCTTTGGTGATGGCTATATACAAGTCTGGGCATTACTCTAGATGATGCACATTCTTACATAAGTCACAATTTGGATAAACTGATCAGTTACATTAGTAATGCTCCAAAAATAAACACTCACAGTAGGTTATATGCATAAAAAAAGCACCTCTGTATCCAGAAATGTGACCTTATAAGACTAGCCTCCATAATTATCTTGGTTATTGGCAACATACGTCTGATGAGTACCACATGCATGTGCCTCATGAAACCTACTAATAAGGTGGTAATCATTGGTATCATGAGTATATACATAACATATTTTACAATATGATGATACCTTATATTGAGTAGTGTATTGAAGTAAGGGGAAATCTCTCACATTATGGTCTTCTTCGTGTAACTCATAAGACTATTTTACTAAAGCATGAATACTCTTTCTGGGACAATTATTCCTATTATAACCTTCAGTTTCATAGTCAACACAACATAAACCACTATGAGTATCATGATTACTATTCAAAGTGAGATTTAGAACTGAGATTCCATAAGAACAATCTATACTTCCATAAATTAACTATACCTATATCTATACTTCCAATGGCTTCAACGTGATGGGCAACTTTTAAGGCCTTGTATGGGTCATTGAAGGTCTTCTGTGACAATGTGCATCATAAGGGAAGTAAAAAGCCTCCTAAAAAACACTTGGCATGTTTTGTTGCATTTATCTCAAATGATAACTTGGAAAAAAGCATTTTAAAATGTGCATCATACTTACACACACTCTCAATGAGTTATTTTTTAATATCTTTCAAGGTAGAAATACTTTGTTGTTCAAATTATGGGATATCAAATTCATGGATAAAATATATATTCAAGTGCTTATAATATACCACAATTTATTGTGGATCAAACTTATAATACCACTTATGTGTGTGATTTAAAAGGGTAGTGGCAAATTGAGTTTCTTTCCATTCAATAAAAGTAATGCCACATGCCCGATAATAAGTTCACACTTATAGACATGTTTCCTACATTTTCAACATTGTGATATTTAGGTAGGTGGAGCATCATCTCATAATAAATTATGGGAGGAATAGGTGTTATAAATGGATATTGTTTTGACACATTTCTAGTCCCTCATAAACCTTTTAGGGGAGGTCCACCAATGCCTCCTACACCACCTCCAGATCCTCTAGCCAAACCACCATCAGTACCACCTTTATGCCTCCTATGGAAATAAAATCACTTGATACATTGGGTGTAAAAATAGTTTTATTAACTATGGAAGTTTTGACACTCCGACCACTATCTATACTTGGTCCACCAATCATTCCAAATTGAGCCATAAGGTTGACTTATAATGGAAAATAAATTAATAATAAACTACTATCTTGATCATGTACTGCAAAAGTTTCTTCAACAAGTTTAATCTCTTACTCTACACTCTTTGTATCCCAATTTATTATAATAACATTGTATAACTCAAGGGTATGGGCATGCACTATAAGTGTGGAATTGGGCCTATCCATATTAGGTTCTACAATCACCAATGCTTAACTTATTTATCCCATGCATACTTGTGCCAGTGTTAGGTACGGTCATATGGTTTGGGATTATTCATTATGACTTTCTACCTCCCTAAAAATACTCATGGCACTTAAATTTTTCTCCCAACCCCTCCCTAGATCACTTATAATCATATCCCTTCACCTAGCCTCATCATAATTTCACTTACACAACTCCCGCTAACTGGCTACCATGTTGAACCAACAATATCATGTCAAAGTATGCCCCTTTATTTCCCCACCAACTATGTTGTTCACACAAGAGATATTTTATCCATCCATGTGGAAGTTTTCAAGTCCTAAATCAATTATAAGATTTTTAATCTCTAACAAAAACTGCTTGGGATATCTTCCATATATCTCCTAGAGGAAGTTAAACTAGGCTTCCTTTAGACAAGAGTACATAGAGACCATGTATTCCAAAATGTATCTATTTATATTTCCTCACCACCAAATATCCACCATGCACATCTAGGGCACTCCCAATTTTTCTAAGGCTGACTTATGCTCTACTAACCAGGAGATATTCTATCTGTAATTCCTTAAATAGTCTTACATGTACATTGAAAGCCAAGCATGTAAGTGAACATACACTTCTACAAAGAAAGCTTCATAAAGTGAGTCATAAAGGTTTTGTTCTACCCATATGCACATATAAATTATTGGTTGAAGATACTGAAGTTCAAAATTTTATTCTATAGTAGTAACCCAAAGTCTAGAATTTTCTAAAGATAGAAATTTGAACATCTTCCCACCATCATTCAAACAAGTGTTATGGGTCTTAACAATGGAAAAAAAATGTTGGGCTCTTGTACTTTAGTCTAGCATATCTTTTCCCTAATTGTGCACCTAAAAACCAAGAGTTCTAATGAGCTATCATGCTGGCATATCATGAAATAAAAGGTTCTCATTAGCCCACCCAAAGTACATAGCTTAAGACTAGTTCCCATTGGTTTTATCACATGAAGTTGTATTCATTTACTTTCCTAATCTAGGATTCTTGAACAACTGCTTAGTTATAAATTAATACTCAGTTCTATGTCTAAATCTTAACTAATCATTTATTACTTAACCAAATAAAAATAAATTGGATGCAAACTAATAATAAATAATAATAAATCCATTATCATCATGAATAGACTACACAATTATTTCATAAACACAAGATTACTTTCTTTACATTAATATATCATATCTAGGATTACAATGACTCCAAGATTACAGTGATCAACAATACAACTAATTAAAAAAGGGTTTATTTGTACATGGTTTACCCCAACCATGCAGTTACATAAGTAATTAAAAAACATGACTCACCAATGACCATTAATAACAATGAGTAGTGGAAAGTAGTTTAAATGAATTCCTAAGGACTCAGGCCTAACTACCCCTATATTCTCTCTCTATCCTATATCCTTGTCACTATGTGCCTATCTTCCTATAGACTAGTTCTAGATTCATGCTTGACTATTCTTATCTAATGTTCATGTAAATCATTCCCTAATTATCTTCACTTTCCACTCCTTTTCTATTTTTTATTTTTTTTTAATATCTAAGTCCTAAGTTCTCTGGTTCTCCATATTTCATGCTTATTTGTTCCATATGACTTGCCTCTTTTACATCATGGTCTTTTATGTCATGTCTCTCCTGAGCCTATGCTTCCTTCCATGCTACTTGTCTTCAAAAATTACTTGGCTAATATTGATCCGAAATGGAGGGCCCAACAAATATCTTAAGCAAGTTCCTAATGAAAAATGTAATATTACATATTTAGATTTAGTTTTCATATGTTCCCACTAATTAATTAACCATGTGATATTTGGAGATAACATATCATTATCAATAGTCTCATTGCACCTATCAAGAATTTATTTTGACACAACTTGTGAATCATTAACTTGTCTTTCACATAGAGCCATTAATCTATAGAAAGAAGAATTAGTCAAATCTTAAATCCAAATATCAAATACTAAGGAATAAAACAAACCTAGTATTTATAATTCAACCAAGGTTTCATCTATTTTATAAAGTGAAGGAAAAAAGAGCTCAAAATATGGACATTTTGCACCACCAAGTCCACATACTTTTAAAAAAATCAATACATCATATTGAATGACCAATTGGAAAAAAACTTGATCAAGTTTCCTACAAGGTGCAACCAATTTTCAAACCATAGGCCAAAATATTAAAAAGATAAATATTTTTTGTCATATCATATGAAAATATGACATTCAAAAAATATATGCAGTACTTTAAGAGATAAATTCATGAGCTAATTGACTAAGGTAAGATCATGCTTTCTCATCAAACTTCCCTAGGAAATGACACCTTTTGGAAATAAAATCAACTTCTTAAGTGTGCTTCAAAATCAAAAAATTTAGATAATAATGAGAAATATCAATGCAATTAAAAATTCAATGATATGATGATGATATATTTAAGGATCAAACATATTTTAGGTATATATATGACCCACACGACATGGACTAATGCATCACAAGGCATATCATGGACTTCATTGCATACATGTTATGCCTTTTATTGTACTTTAATTTTTATTTACATTTTTTATTTCATATAATTTCAATAAATTTAGTCATCTACATGAGAGTTTCATCTAATCCTTAGATTTCCACTATTTATGACATAGAAAAATTGATTCTTAATTCTTTGAAGTAATCATTGGCTCTGAGCCTCATCATTTGTGGTGATCCTCTTATTTATGTACTAGGTTTTCTTCATTTATTACATGACATTATTTTTGACACTTAGTCATTCCTATCTATACATTGATGACTATGATGCTATACATAGATCATACACACATATAAACATTTGCACTAGTCATCCATGCATTTGGAACTTCATTGATACATTATTTAGCTTATTATGTCTATGAAATATCAAAATAAGAAAACATTCATAAAATAAAAATATGGGTAGTTGTCTTAGTCATAATATGTGTATCATGCATACATTGCATATCTTAGATAATTTTATAAATTCATGTTTCCACACATGGTATACTTTATTGCATAATATGTGGGATATTCCTATTATATATGGTTTGGAATCATCTTATTCACTAGTGATTATTATACGATGACATTTTTAATAGTCTTTTCTCCATCTATTATATTGAGCCTCTTGCATCGATCATGCACCTTACATTTCTATTCATATAGAGTATATATATCTTGATTGTGTACATGAATGTCTACATACATTTATTGCATATCAATATTATTTTGGATAGGTATATTTTATATCACTAGACTTGGGATCAATATTTATCTATACATTAAACCTTGGTATCATACTATCCATATTTTTATGATTATATCCCAAAACTTACCACAACTTTTAGTTTGAAAAGAATCGAAACTAGTAAGTTTTCAATTATCCTTATCATTATAAACATATGGTTTATAAAATATGGACCCTTATACCAAGAATACAATTATGAATAATATTTTTATCAATATTTATAGATACATAAAATGGTGAAATATAATCATAAGGAGTATCATATTCAAATGTTTCTTATTGTGAATCCATAATAGTCATAGAATTAGTATTATTTATGGCTATGTTACTATATTATAGTTGATTGAGTAAGCAAGAAACTTGTAACAAAGAATAATTAGCCTTTATATTAGCCAAATATCTAACTATATTATAAGATCTAGAAATTGGTGTTATTTTGTGCATATTTTATTTTCATAAAAGCATGTTTATATTTTCTATTATTGTATCCAAAATTCAAAGGATTTTTATTTTGTGATTTATCAACTGAATTATATATAGCAGTATTGCCTTGAATTATAACTTTACCTTTGTCTTCGGTTTGAGGATTTTGAGGATGGAGGTTGGTTATTAGCAAGGTTTGATGTGTTGGGATTATCTTTAGGGGTAGCATTGTAATATGTATTTATTTTTTTTAATTGCATAAGCATTAATAGTCTTGATTTCACCCTAAGGTCCTTCGTAATAGCATATGTTTATATTATCATCTAGATCAAAAGAGATACTTTCTTCAACCTTATAGAGTCTTTAATTTTTTTGTGCAATAATCCAATTATTAGAATTGTGATCTAATTTATAGATATTTAAATAATGACTATTTAATTAACTTTTACCTTTTTAATGCATTTACCATGTTATCTTATGTATATTGTTAATCATTTAACCATATTTTAATGGTGACTAGTTCATTTCCCAAGATCTAGATGGCCTTCAAGATTTTTTCATTGTCATAAGTCAGTCTAATAAAATATCTATCTTTAAACTCAATATTTTTCAATTTTTTTTAATATTCAATACAAAGATTAATAGTTTTTTATATTTAGTTATATCTTTATCTTCCAGATCCATTCTATATTAAAATATAGGCATTATAGTTGTATAATCTTACCAATTATTTGGGAGGTCTTACATCGGTGGGATTTTTTGTTTAAGTATAATAAATATTATTGTAAAACTATAAACAATTTAACATAGATCTATAGAAATAGAGGCTAATTCATTTACCAACTCAAAACCATCTTTAAATTATTCAACTTTATTTTCTATATCTTTCCATTTTATGATAGCTTTAGGGCATAGACTAATAAGGGCTTGATATGCCTTTATTTCTAATGTTTTGAAAAATAATAGAAGGAAAATATTCTTGTTATTGATTCTTAAAGTACCACAAATAAGTTTTATTTCATTTTTATGGTCTTCCCACGGTTATTCCCTATATCAATTGGGTTTCCTCTCATACAAGGGTTTATATGTGAAATTTAAATATCTAAATTTTATTCATTATCAGTAACCTTATCATCTTCCCTATTTGAAAGAATATTAGGCATTACATCTCTAATTTAGTTTCTACCACATTGTGCTTCCATCTTGAAAGATTAATCAAAAGTTTGTTGGTGGTTTATAAAATAGAAATATGATGTTTGGTTTGGGATTGAAAGATAAAATTTGTTATCTCTCTATATGTAATATATATCTAAATTATATAATCTTATTTTTGATATCTAAACAAATAAAGTACTTATATTTCAAAGGTTGTGTATTATTCAACTTTAATGACCCTAATATTTTGCATATTTTTCAAGATGGTTATAACAACTAGAATAAACTAAGTCTAATACAAGATCAAATTATTGTTTTGTTGTATCAATATTAGGTTGAATGTTCAACAATGGTCATAGATGAATTTGAATAAAAGTGATGAATGGCTTAGAAAATAAAATGATTAGAATGAAAGTGATTTCCCAACAGAGTCACTATTTTTTTGATGTTAAATTTTGTAACATTCAATCAATCAACACTTTCACTTATCAATAAGGTTAAAATAGAATTAGACAAGTTTAATCATAAGGGCCTCCTCAACTGTAAATTATTAATTAGACATATATACATGTAGTTTATGTTAATTCTAATGTTTTGAAGAGAAGTTACGACTTAATGATATCTAGGAAATAAGTCAATTATTCGTTTGAGTCAATCAATCACAAAATATTTCTATCTCCATATTTTATAATTTCATTCATATATTCAAATATTTCATACTTATAGTCAAAATTATATAATTAACTCTATCCGATAGAGTAAACATATTGAAGAGGTAGATGTTTAGAGGGCTAAACTGACTATTTTCAATATCGATAATATTTTATCAATTACTTGTTCATATATTTAACTTTGCATGATTCATCTTGCTTTTAATTCTTGACCAATTAAATAAACACATGGAAGAAAACTAAATCAAAAGAATAAAATGGTAAAATAAAATAAAGATGAACTAACACTCTAAATTAAAGAGAACTACAATATGTATGAAAAAGTGCATGCATGAAAACATATAACTAAACTAAATAAAAATAACAAGATAAACAGTTATTATAAAATTATCTAAAAGAAACAAATAATCAAAGATAAATAAAAGATTATAATACTATGAAAAATATAATAAACAAGATAAGATTATAGAAAAACGTAAATATAAAGTATACAAATGTTTTAAGACTCAAGTCATACATAGCAAATAAAAAGATTTTATTTTAGAAGTCAAATGTTTAATTCATAATTGATTACAAATAAATACCATAATAAGAAATAGATAGCAAGCTTGTGATTAATCATAAATAATTTATCATACAAAGAATATCTATAAAATGTTCATTAATTTTGAGTAAGTATAAAAGTGATTCAATGCATCAAAAGTATTAAATCTTCAATATTTTTGGATAATATTTATTTTCATAAATAATAAAATTAGATATATCTAACTTTATGAAGTAGGTTACTTCACTATCATATAATATATTTTTAATATTCTTTCAATCAAACACATGATCTTAGGGATTCTTCATAGAATAGATGCACAATATTAAACTTTAGAGAGAGAGAGAGATATTGTATCTATATAAATTCTTCCCAAATCATCTTCATTTGAATCTTTTAAAAATCTTTCAATTAAAATTAGTTATACTTTAAGTTTTAACCAATATTTTTTAAAATAATATCAAATTGATTAAAATTATTTATAATTTCACATTAAATTAATTAACTTTTATAACATTTAAGCTTCATAATAATAAGTCACTTTATAAAGTGAAATTCAAAAATAGACTCAATTAAATATTTGTAATAAAACCAAATAACATAAACATTTTAATGAGTGGAGGTCCACTACACATCACTTATACTTATCGTGCAATAAACTTAGACATAAGATTAATCTTTAAGTAGTCAAATACTCTACATGTTACCCTTTTACTAAAAATAAAAAATATATTTTACACTTTTTAATTGACTATTAAGTGAAATTCATAGTATTGTATTTTCAATCTTCTATTTTCAAAAATGCAATATTTATCATTTATTATCTCAAAATAAATGATTAAAAAACTCAAATAAGTCAATCAAAACTAATCAAAACAACATCTTATCATTGAATTTCTCAACAACAAAACAATAATAAAAATTATCATCATACACTATCAAAATTACATATATCATTAATCTAATCAAAATTTAACAACAAAGTAACAAAAATAAAACTATAATCTAAAATTATTTGAAAGTCTTAGTAAGTAACCAAATCAAAACAAAATACAAATATCTAAAAACAACTAATTATCTTAAGCCTTATCGGATGAATTCAAGTCAATACAATGGACACATCTATTTATAATATACTCAATGTATTCCATTAGAGTAATAAGTATCTCAATACGTGCCAATCTCTTGATTTGTTGTCTACTTCCAACTTTGTCTTCTTAAGGATGTGTATTACCAAAAGTAGGATTAAAGGGTTACTCGTGCATTTACAAGTACTAGAAGCAATATTATTAAGTATATTAGTAGCATTAGGATCTTCCAAGTGTATCATTGCATTAATTTTTGTTAATGAATTAGTAAGTATGAAAGTTTCATCAGAGACATGATACATTTAATGAGAAAACATAGTTTGTGAACCACATTCACAAGGATGAGGTCATCAATTAAATATTTGAGGACTCATCAAGCCTAAGTAATTTAAGGTATAAAATAGTTGAGGGGCATATTTTTTAAAATATTTTAAAGGGGCTACTAGTATTAAAATATGAGAAAAGTCAATTTCCACAGTTAAAACCTCACATAAATGTATTAGTAGCCCTTCGAGCTCTAGAGGGTTTCCCTTGGTATGTACCACATGCATGTAGTGTATATTTTTGGTCATCTCTTTCTCAATCATTATTTCTATTAGAATTAAATTAACCTAGATTATAACATTAGATTTTACCTTAATTTGAAAAGAAACAAAACTTATAAGGCACCATCAACTTGAGAATTCCAAATTTTCTTGAATGAAACAGACTGTAATGAAAAATGATATGCAAAACCATATTTGTTTTGTGTTAAAATATTGAATAAACTCAAACCAATTCAATCAATAATCATTAATTTTTTCATTTAGTTAACTATATCAACATTTAAAAAATGATTGAATGCATAACCACCTTTTCAACATGTAACTAAACACAAAAATTCTTATTACCATTATCAAATTTTGAGAAGACTTATAAAAATAATATAATAAAAACAATGTTGATATTGAAAATATCAAAATTAAATTCTCAAAAAGTCATCACATACACAATAACTAATTCAAATGCAAGTGTATCTTGAATATTTTAACTAACTTATTACTGGAAATACATTGTGAAACAAGCAAATAACATTTTATCTCAACAAATTTCTCTAAACATAAAAATATTTAAGGCATTTAGATTTTAGTTTCTATGCCCATATTGTAGTAATGACATATTCATAATAGTATTTAGTTTTTCAAGGACTAAAATGACCTTAAAAATAATCACTCTTTCATAATAATCCTTAATAATAGTATTAGACAAATTACAAAAAATATTATGTGATGTAATGGAGAACTCACCAATAAAGTAACATTTTGTATCTCAAAAATATATTGTACTCATATTATAATTTAGAACAAAAAATGAAATTTATTTTGTTTCACACAACATTAGGATTTCAATATAATGAAGAGTTCTTAAAAATAACAATTGTTAGCATTCAAGTTTCAAAATCATTTCATATACATTTGTGTTTATGTATCACACTCAAAATTGCCATTGTGCTAAAAAAATATTATTTGTTTATATTGATACATTAAATATTATATCAAAGAAATAGTCCCAAATAATATTGCTTTATTTTCTACCAAGCCATAAACATTTACTATATAAACTATATCATCATTTTTTTCAACTAAAAAATCATAATTATTTATAGTAACGTTAAATATTTGAAAATAAAACCATTGTTTATTATCAAAACCTTAGTCTAAGCAGAAAAAATTTAACTCTATCCCAAATTATTTTATTATAAAATGATTTCAACCATTTTTACTTGAATTTAATCCAAGACTGTACTAAAATTTACCAAAACCTTCTCAATATGAAAAAAAAAAATCTTTCTTACTATGAAAACAAAAATGTAGGTTTTCATTTCAAAGTGAGAATAGTTTATAATGATATCATTTTCTTATATTACTAAGAAACTTGAAAGCATTTCTCATAGTCATGAACCTAATATATATTGCATTAATTATGAAATCTTAGGATGGAATCCATAATCACAATCAAAAAATAAGTTTTATGATTCAAACATATCCAAGTCAAAAAAAATCATTCTTTACTTCAAATTCTTGGATCCTACCCAATAATAAACATATCAATATTAATTTTTACTAAAGACCTCAAGAAAATTTTAGAAGTTGTTTCAATGCTAAGAGAAACTTTTTCATGCAACAAAAATGAAACACAGTAGATAAAAATTGAAGTTTAACCCCAAAATCTCATCCATAACAAAATATTTTAATTTTAAAAACTTAATATCTTCATTCTTGAAAATATCTCCATCTTGACAATAAAAATCATACCATGAATTAAGGTCTTGAATACTTGCATCCAAAATAAAGCATGCCTACAACTAAATAATGTCATCTATTTTTTCATTTGAAACTACAAAGTCATTAATAAAGTACTTGTGACTAAAATACTATCTTTCATATGAATATATAAAGATTATTGTTAATACTAATTGACTATCAGAGATCATTGAAGCTCGAAAACCATTTATCTCACCATGTAATAATAAACCACTTGACGTAGTCAACTAATGTAATCATCGTTATTTAAAATAAAAACAACATTTTATTCATTATTTTGTATTAAAAATCATAAAATACTTCAAACAATCAAAAAAATCTACCAAAATTTTAAAAAAAATAAAGTTCAATAAGGAACAAGCAATATTTTTCACAAATGTGTACCTCAATATTTTTAACTAGTTCAAAATAGATATCACAACTTATTTATTTTCCATAACAACTCAAGACACTTTAAAATAATCACACAAAACCAATATTACATTGATATTATAACTAAATAATAAGATATAGTTCTAAACTAAAGATTAACCACCTTATGAAAGCATTGCAACCAAATATCTCATTATTCATGCATTTTAAAAACTTTCATACAAACCCCAAAAGCACAAAAAAAAAATCACTCAAACTATTTAGATTCATTCTTTTCTCAAGTGAAAGGATAAAATATCATACTTTGATAAGAAGTAAAATGTTCACCTAAAGGTTATATGCCTCATAATAAATCAACACATATTTTCTATGCTCTTAAAATCAAATTAACATAATTTTTCTATACTATTGGATTCTCACATTATCATTTATATTCTCTGAGAATAAAATTAACACAATTTTTCTATACTCTTGGATTCCCACATTATCACAAAATAAAATTAACTATGAATGAAATTTAATAACCATCCATAAATGTAAATGCCAAGATGCATTTAATGCACAACAACAATTTTTTCAGGAAGGGTATTTCATTGAATGTGGTAATGTTTCATTTTTTTTTCTCGAAAATGGAGGTGAGTGAAAAATTAATAAAAGTTTATACAAAACCCTCCAAATTTACAATATTAAATTCAACTACCTTAGTTCAAAACAATTTAAACTATTAAAAATCACATTTACCAATGTTACAAAAAATGCTTTAGCCGAATATGGTGACCATGTTTCCAATTTATTCAAACATGCTAACAAGAGGGACATCAATATGTTGATAGGGTTATATGAACTTAGACCTACTACGAGAGTGATTTTTTGAATTAGTCTAAACCTATGGATGAAGGTCCTTATAAACATTTTAACATTTAAAATTTTATAATTATACCATTGACCAAGGAAAACTTTCCAAATTAAGTATGCTAAAAATAAAAATGCTCATTATTATGTAGGGAGAAAACCAAAATAAGTCAAGTACACATCAACAAGCCATAATTGAAACTTAATAGTTGAAACTTAATTTGTATTTACTTCTTTATCATTGTGAAAACAAAAAAGGTTGAAGTTATGTAAGACTATGTTGAATGTAACCATTCACATGTTATACTATACTCAAATCTTATACAACCTTGTTATGCTTTTATTCAAATTCACATTGACTAGCCATAATTGAAATTTACTAGTTGAAACTTAATTAGTATTTAATTCTTTATCATTTTGAAAACAAAAGGTTGAATTTATTATTAGGAACTTAGAGTACAGTTGATTACTTTTGTATAAACAACTAAACACAGAATTAAACCAGAAGAAATAAGTAACTAGAAATCAGAAATAGCAAATAAGAGGAGATACAAGAAACAACCAATCTCTATTAAACTCTTCCAGAAGGAAATACAATGAAGAAATCTCTTTCTCCTCACACCTCTTGGATGTACAATAATTCTCCCTCAAGAGTTCTCTCTCTCTCTCTCAATCAATTACAATCAACTCAATACCGAGTTGTTCCCTCCTATTACAATACTACCCCATGGGTCTCTTAAATAGGATCCAAAGCAAACAATAATTAGAAATGTAGACTCAAGACTAATTTTAGTCTTTACATGCAAACTAACTATTCTCCTAAAATTAGAAAAGTTTTGGAAACACACAGATGACTGATGACGGTTGGTTCTGACCGATGCCAGCGGACCCCTAACCGATGCCAGTTACTATGTAGCTAAAGATAACTGATGTCGGTCAACCCCTAACCGATGTCAATTGGCTCTGATCGATGTCAGTTACTGTGTAACCTAGCAACCTCCACATTATCACATTAGTGAAGCTTTTAGCTCCAAAACTCAACAATCTCCCACTTGGAGATAAATAGCTGCACCTATACTTGTATAGCAACATCCTCTAACTTGTTTCTCTGGCTTGTTTCTCCATCTTCAAGTTCAATTTTGAAGACCAACAAAATTTGAATGAAGATTCAACTTCTCCTTTGTTAACAACTTTGTTAACATATCAGCAGGGTTCTTATCCATATGGATCTTTTCCAGCTTCAACTATCCATCCTCCAATACCTATCTAATGAAGTGGTACCTAAGATATATATGTTTGGTTCTTGAATGAAAGGCTGAATTCTTTGCCAAATAAATTACACTTTGACTATCACTGTACAATCTACAACTCTCTTGCTCCTTTCCCAACTCTTCCATGAACCGTGTCATCCAAATCATTTCCTTGCTAACCTCTATGACTGTAAGTATTCTACCTCTATAGTAGACAAGAAAACAACCTTCTGTAACTTTGAAATCCAGCTAACCACCATTCTACCAATAGTGAACACATCCTATGGTTCTTCTCCTACCATCCAAGTCACCTGCCATATCTGAATTTACATACCCATGTAGAGAAGTGATTGACCCTCCATAGTATAAATGCCTACTACTGGTCCTTCTCAAATATTTGAGAATCCACTGAACTGCTTTCCAGTGTTCATTTTTTAGATTGGCCATAAACTTGCTGATAACTCCAACTGCTTGGGCAATATCAGGTCTAGTACATACTAACCTAGCCTTATGTCTCATCTATCCATTCTCTCCTTCTTTTAACCTATATACCCATTTGTTTTTTAGTGCTTTCTTTCCAGCTGGAAACTCAACCAAATCCCACGTATGGTTCTCTTCCAAGGAATCAATTTCTTCATTCATGCCATGCTCCCACTGTTTCCTAGATTCTACCTGTATTGCCTCATCAAAACTTTTTGGTTCTCCACCATTAGTGAGCAACACATAGTATAAAGAAGGGGAATAATGAATTGGAGGTTTACTTACCCTTTCAGACCTCCTTATGGGCATTTGAGACTCATTTACAGCTTGTTGTATGCCCAAATTTTTTGACAATGACCGATCTTGGTCATCTCTAGTCGATGTCAGTCTATACCCGATCGATATCGGTTCCACCTAACTGACATTGATCTCTGTCTGACCGACGTCGGTTCCTACCTGACCAACATTGGTTCTCACCTGACCAACATCAATTTCTATGTTTTCCTGTGAGTGATGATTTTTACCTACGAGCTCATTTTGGATCATAACCTCTTCTAAATCAAGATTGCCCTGCTCAAAATTATTTAGCCTCTTGAGCTGATCACTGTACATCACCTTCTCATTGAAAACCAAAGCTTTTCATTTCTTAAATGTGTCAAAAACATCAGATTTCCTCTTTATGCAATAAACCCATACTTTTCTTGTAGCATCATCAATGAAAGAAACATAATACTGTGATTCTCCAATAGAAGCTACCTGAGCTAGTCCCCACACGTTTGTGTGGACAAGCTCCAAATTGTGCTCCTTCTTTGTTGACCCAATTTTGAGAAACCTCACTTTCTTTTGTTTCCCAAAAATACAATGCTCACAAAAATCTAGATCTATGCTTTTCAAATCTGAAAGCTTACCTTTTGACTTAAGAACATTCATTCCCTTCTCACTCATGTCACCAAACCTACAATGCCACAAATTTATATCGACATCTAAAGTAGATAAAATAGAAGGAGAATAATCATTAATACAAGTAGATAGATAAAGTGTACCTACTCTCTTACCTCTTGCTAATACAAGTGCACCCTTGGAAACTTTCCAAGATTCAACTGTGAGAGTTACTGTGCAACCCTCATCACCCAACTTTCTAGCAAAAATTAGATTCCTCTTTAGGATAGGTACATGCATGGCATCCTTCAACACCCATGTGTTGCCATTCTACAATTTAAGCTACAATTTTTCTTTGCCAATAATTTTACAAGGCTCATCATCCCCTAAATAAACTTTTTCAAAGTCTCCATGGACATAATCATTCAAAAATTCTCTATTTGGGGTTGCATGGAAAGAGGCACCAGAATCTAAAACCCATGATTCTACTTGACTATCCAAAGAAAATATAAGATCATCATGTGCAACAATACCTGCAACATTTGCTTCTTTATTACCTTCATGCTGATTTTTTTTATTATCCTTCAACCAACAATCTTTCTTTGCATGCCCTTTCTTTCCACAATTCTAGCAGGTTATTCTTCCATTTCTGGATTTGGATCTACTTCCCATCTTTGACCTTGATTTCCCTTACTTGCCCTTCTCTCTTTGCCTTCCCCTGCTTTCAACACTTAAAGCATTACCTGATGTTTCCCTTGTACTTTTCTTATGAATTTCTTCATTTAAGATTACATTAACAACATCATCAAATTTCAAGATATTTGAAGCAGATGCAATATTACTAACTGCCATTACCAAGCTATGCCAGCTTTCAGGTAAAGAGCATAAGATTAAGAGAGCCTTAATTTCATCATCAAAAACTATTTTGACTAAATTTAACTGATTTACAATTTCATAGAAATCATTAAGATGACTATTTACAGATCCACCTTCCTGCATTTGCAAATTAAATAATTGATTCATAAGATATACTTTATTCGAAGCTGAGGGTTTTTCATATAAATTTGCCAAAGTATCCATTAACTCTACTATTGTCTTTGCCTGTGATAAGTTGGAAATCACAGAAGATGCCAGGCTCAACCTTATAGATCCAAGAGCCTTTCTATCAAGAACATTCCATTCTTCATCTTTCATATCTATGGGCTTACTAGAAACCCCACCCAATGGTAAATATAGATCTTTTTGATACATATAATCTTCTATCTACATCCTCCATAATTGACAATTCTTGCCAATTAATTTATTCATTCTTAGTTTACTTTTTGCCATTGCTTTGCTCCCACTCAATCAGAAACCCTTGTGAGTGAATTCTGTAATCAACAAACACTAACACGCTTTGATACCACTTATTAGTGTTCTTAGCTCTAATACCACTTATTAGTGTTCCTAGCTCTGATACCACTTGTTAGGAACTTAGAGTATAGTTGATTACTTTTGTATAAGCAACTAAACACGAAATTAAACCAGAAGAAATAACTAGAAATTAGAAATAGCAAATAAGAGGAGATACAAGAAACAACCAATCTCTATTGAACTCTTTCAGAAGGAAATACAATGAAGAAATATCTTTCTTCTCACACCTTGTGGATGTACAGTAATTCTCCATCAAGAGTTCTCTCTCTCTCTCAATCAATTACAATCAATTCAATACTGAGTTGTTGTTCCCTCCTATTACAATACTGCCCCATGGGTCTCTTAAATAGGATCCAAAGCAAACAATAATTAAAAACATAGACTCAAGACTAATTTTAGTCTTTACATGCAAACTAACTATTTTTCTAAAATTAGGAACAGTTCTAGAAATGCACAAATGACCGATGTCGGTTGGTTTTGAATGATGCCAGCCGACCCCTAACCGATGCCAGTTATTGTGTTACTGTGTAACCCAACAACCTCCACATTAGCACATTAGTGAAGCTTTTAGCTCCACAACTCAACAGTTATTTAAGAATACATTGAATGTAACCATTCACATATTGTAATATACTCAAATCTTATGCAACATTATTATGCTTTTATTCAAATTATGCATCATTGTTCAACCAATATTATATCATTTATCATTTTTGAAGCTATACAATAGTGATTATGGTTTGAAATTTATGTCTTTTCTAAATTATGATAGATTATACAAAATCAAATATTACTACACAAACTCTCATTTTTACTCCAAATGTAGAATGATATTCGAATGAAAAAACAACCCTTTACAATGTACTTTTGCACACAAAATAATATGAACTTTGAATTACATCTATAGAGTAATTTCCTACTCTACGTCGTATTTAATTATTTTTGATTCGAGCACTGCAATTTTGGTTCTTCGAGCAGAGCGGCAGAATTTTGAAGGAGAGGGCCAGTTCATTTTGCCCAAGTATTGAGATGCAGCGAAAGCTGCCAAGTGTCACCCTCTGAGCAGGTTTTTTTTTCCTTGTTTCCTTCATCTCATTTTTTCCCAAGTATTAGTTCAAGCAGATGCTGCCAAGCTTCACTTTTTAAGAGACAAAGCCGACAGTTGGCGTCCCTTGAGTCACCTTTTTGTAACCTTCAAGAATCGCAGATCATGCCACATACCCAATAGCAGTTAAACAAAACGCACCACGTGTCGACATTCAGGAAGCCATGAGTCCAATGCTTTCCATTCAACGCACAAAGGCGTCATTGTATTTTGCTCAAGTGCCACAAAGTAGTGGATGTTGCCAAGTGTCACTCTCTGGGTCCCCCTCTACTCCATCCATAGAAGAAGCAAAAGATGCCACTTATCTTCTTCAAAGCCATGGAAGCTGCCAAATGTCACCATCTATAGGAGTCTGATATATGCCCCTAATGATACCATGGCCAGCCAAAGGGGAGCGGAAAGAGCCGCGTGTCTTCAATGAATTAGGCGAAAGGTGCCAAGAGTCATTTTTTGGTGTATTCTAGGTGATCAAGGGGATTTTTAGAAAATTGACTAAGTGTCCTCTCCTATTTCAAACATAGCAGAGTGTTTCATGTATCGGTTGCCAAAAGCGAAATGGAGGGAGAATTGGCTGGAGTTAATTTGAGTAGATGAAACAGTTCATCGTGTAGATTTTTAGAGCCACCCACAGCATTGAAGGCACCGTCTATTTGTCCCCTATGAGTGAAGGACGGAGAAGATTGCGTAGGAAAGAAAGTATAGGGAGACATTCGGGGATATAAAAGAAGAAGAATTGTAACATCTAGAAAAGGAGGGGGGAATTCTCATAGTTTTAGACTTTCAGAGTTTTTGACCAATAATATCATTTGCTTTTATTACATTTTCTTGAGTTGAAAGGTTTATATGACTGTGTGTGTTTCTACATCTTTTGTATGACTGGAAGATTCAATAAGAAAATTGAACACTATGCCCTTGTTGATGTCATCTATGTCATTTGCAAAGTAGTCTATGCTGTAGATTTTCTAGTGTTGTGATTGGAAATGTTATTTACTTCTGTCCCATTTTCTGGAGTCTGAAGTTCTACATAACTATGTGTGACTTCTGTGCCTCTAATGTGATTAGGAGATTCTATTAAGAAGATTGAACACTATGCCTTTGTTGACAATTCATGTATCTCATCAAAAGACTCCCCTGTTGTGAGACTTTATTTCTATTATTCCAATCTTTTACATTGATCATGCACTTGTCTGCTCCTAAATGTAATAGAATCACATAATAGTTTCACTATGCTCAGGTTAGGATTAGGATTACTCTCAGGTGCATCACCATAGTTAGGTTTCAATTCTTGCATTTTGCATTTCTATTTAGCCTTCTATCCCTTTCCCCCAACACCCAATACAAAAGAAGAGACCAGCTTCTTTAAAATCTGGAGGTTGTTTTCAAGCTGCATTATCCCACAGCTTGAAACTTCCCATTGTTGTTGATTAAGATCTAGCATCATTTTAAGACATCAACAGTTTCTGGCACACCCGGTGGGACCAATTTTTCAAGGAGTTGAAGAATTTTGGTGTATTCTTCAGCCAATCTACCTTTGGAAGTATTTATCGACACCAATAACGACTCTACATCACCAGCCAATCAAGCAGTATCATCAAGAAATCCCTTTGGTATGTATAACTCTGTAACTCATAACTATGAGTCTTATTCTCCTTCAAATATGTTTTATCGAGAACAAGCTTCTCCTAGAATCATGTCGAGTAATGAGGATGCACATTGTTATGAGCCACATCAGTCTTATGCCCAGTCCCCCCAATATGTCTCATCCCGTGTTGAACCTAACCTTATTTTCACTTTCAAAAAAGCATTGTTGGGATTTTAAAAATATGTGTTAGAGCTTGATAATAGAAGGGGATGTGGTCAAGAAATTCCTTGTCAGGTCATCTATTAAGTGAGGGAGGCAATAGACTTGATCAAAAGTGAGTGGGATCCCATTGAAAGGGCATATTGGCAAGAGCTTACATACAAAATGTTAGATGTGTGTGGATTGATTGCATTTATAGAAGAGAGGCTAGGCGTTCATGAGAACCAACCTTATCAAATCTACCAAACTTGATATCCACCACCACAAATTCCAGATCAGGCATATGCCACCCCTATTCATGGGCAAGGTCAAAATTGTCAAGGTCAATTCCCCAATAATGCAGAGCCCATGTCAGCAGCAAGTCAGGATGACCCTGGACCCTCACTTCTTCCTCAACTCTCCCCCACCATTCCTCATAAGGCTCCTCACTTCCATGAAAATTCCTATGAGCTTGCTTTAGAAGAAACTTCTTAGACCACTCCCCAGATCTTTCAGCATGATGACGAGTCTCTAAGTTGGACCGAAGAGGATGATGAAGCAGCTGAAAACTTTGCAGAGGAGTGCATTCAATTCATGGCTAGTCAAGAGGATTTCATCAGTACAGAGGAGGAGGAGATCACTATAGACTCCTTTTGATGAGCAAGAGGATAAGCCGCAAGATTTTTCTTTAACTTCTGATGAGGAGGAGATCATTTCTGATTTTTTCCTCACTCTGCAAGAGGATATGGAGGAACATGGACACTCCCTCAACCAAGTCATTGAGATAGGAGGTGCTGAGCTGGTTTTAGATGAAGAAGAAAGCCCTGAGATTCAAATGAGTATGCAGAAGAGATGCCAGCCTTTTAATTCATCCTTGCAAGAGGATGAAGTCATCAAAGAGCATGATGATGAAATAAAGCTAGAATATGAAGAAGATGTGCCAAAAGATAATGGATATCAAAAGGCATAGCATGAAGAACCAATAGCCCATGATTTCTTGATGACACCCGACAACATGAAGAACCAGTATTTGATGGGCATTTAAAGACAAGAAGAGTTCATAGGTGTCAAATACACGTTTTGCTCAGACTCATTCGGGTGCAGGCAGATCTGTGTGGCTGGTGCAGAGAACATTCCATCAATGACATATCCGTTGCAATCACTGGTATGGCAACCCAAGTTGGTTTGTCATAAAGAGGACGTGGGAAAGTTCATTTTCGATCTCTGAGGAAAATAAGAATTTTAAATCAATGTAGTTAGGTAGTTTCCATTCCTGCATTACTTTGTTTTATTTTTTGCTTTCTTGCTTTTCTTTTAAAATAAGCATTTTAAACGCAGAGCCGACGTCTTAGAAATTCTTTAATTCTTTATTTTTTGCTGCAATAAATGCTTCCCCAAATCTTTTGAAATCTCCAAGGTACCTTGCGCCGCATAATGTGTTGTCCACCTCACTGTTTCCTAAAGATTGTGTAGGATTTGCTAACGGTCGCCTTAATTTAATGCTATTTGGGACTTGATAGGCCCATAAAAATCCCTTACCAAATTGTAAAGTTTACAAACTCTCAAGCATTCCTGCGAAAATATCTTGCTCATTGTGATTGTGGCACCTAGTGAAATTTGTTGCAGCAGGCATGTTTTTATCTTGTAAAAGGTTCATACTAGGTTATTATACAAGAGATTTAGAAATGGCAAGAACATCAGAAACACCCAGGAAGAGAGGAAGGGTGCAGTCCCAATTGGACCCAGAAGAGGAAGAATAGCCTTCACAGTGCCTAGTGCAGATCACTGCAACTTCTCCTCAGGTAGGAATTACTCCCCCTCCTCCCTCTCAATCCATGCCTCAAGCCTTAATGTTACCCTATTTCTCCCCCTCCATTCCCAAAAAAATGCCCCTTCAACTCACCCCCAGCTAGCCAATGGTTCTCCAATACGGCCTACCGCAAGGATTTCCCTTCGCAGGGGGATATATTACATCCCCTTCCACTTTTCAGACGTAGGTTGATGCCTCAAGGAAGGCAAGAGAACCCTGATTAGAGAAGAGGAGTAAAGTGAATAAAGCGCTGGCAGTGCCACATTTGAGGTCACAATTTGACTCCATTCAACAGCAGCTGATGGTGACCCATTTGTCAACCAACATTGCCAAGCCGAGTGAACAAATGCAGCCAAAAGACTACAACATGAATGCAGTGGCCATCGACAAGTCCCTCTTCAGGCCTTAAGATAGAGTTGAGCTCATGACCGAATCCACTTCTGCGGTCACAGAAGATTATTTGAGGATATCGAGGAGACTGCAGAAGACGGAGGCCGACTTGGCCATGGAAAAGGCAAACTGCAATAGTTTGGCCAAATAAATAAACTAAAAGGATAATGAGGTAGCTAGTATGTAGAAATAGTTACAAGACACTGTTTTCCTCTAGACTCAATGGGTAATTCAGGCCCAAAATGATTCTCTAAAAGCAGAGCTTGAAATTGCCAAGGGTGCAGCAACAGCTCTAAGATGGGAAAATGCAACATTGTAGAGAAGAATCAAAGGAATCTAGCTGTAGGTTACCTAATCATAGCAACGGTTGCTAGAAGAACAGAATAAGGGTGTGGCTTTTCAAGCCCAACTTTAGGCAGAGCAGCAGCGGATCGAGCAACTAGAAATTGAGTTGGCTAATAGGCCAAGAGGTATCAGAATGGTGCAGCTGGTGAAGGAACTCTACAAGTTAGCATGGGAGAGAATCTCTTTGGAGATTCTCTAGCTTAGGTCACTTTTCACCTTCATATGCCATGCACAATAGCTGTGTGAGATGGTCAAGAATCTGGTACAGAACCCCTTGGCCACTATCTCCCAGAGAGTCGCAGACTCTCATTCTTTGCTGGAGAAGCTCTACAGCTCAAAGGATGTAACATTGGAAACCATGGGGATTCTTGATAGAATGGCCACCATGAAACAGGTCAGTGAGGAGCTCAGTCATAATGCCATAGCCAACAACAAAAAAAAGCTATCTTGATGTCATCAAAGAAGGCATCAGTGAAATGAGGCAACACATTGAAGATCTGGTGCAACTGAGCCTTCCTTCCCCATTTCCACATGCAAGGATGGTGCTGCTGGTGGATCAAATCCATCCATTGATGCTGGCTATGCAAAGGGATCAAACAATTTTTTAGAGCTTGCAGGATGATTCTCCAACCTCTGAGGTCAAAAATGTTCTAATCCCTATTTTTTGGCTAGAATCCAAGCTGAAAGCCATTACCTAGAACCTGCAAACCTTTTTGCATAAGGATCTCATTAGCTTGGATTTGGCTTTTGACGAGTTGCAGAGAAAGGAAGGATTATCTGACCATGAGTGGTCTATCTTCCAGACGGCTCTTTTGAAGCTATAAATTTTCAAATTTTGATCGAGCGGGAGTCGGGTTCTTTTTGAGCAGGCTCAAAAGCCCTGATGGTTGCCAATAACTGTAGAGTAATTTCCTACTCTACATCATATTTAATTATTTTTGATTCGAGCACTACAATTTTGGTTCTTCAGGCAGAGTGGCAGAATTTTGAAGCAGAGGGCCGGTTCATTTTGCCCAAGTATTGAGATGCAGTGGAAGCTGCCAAGTGTCACCCTCTAAGCAGGTTTTTTTTCCTTGTTTCCTTTGTCTCATTTTTGCTCGAGTATTAGTTTAAGTGGATGCTGCCAAGCGTCACTTTTTGAGAGACAAAGCTGACAGTTGGCATCCCCTGAGTCACCTTTTTGTAACCTTCAAGAACCGCAGATCATGCCACATACCCAGTAGTAGTTAAGCGGAACGCACCACGTGTCGGCATTCAGGAAGCCATGAGTCTAACGCTTTCCATTCAATGCACAAAGGCGTCGTTGTATTTTTATCAAGCGTCACAAAGCAGCGGATGCTGCCAAGTGTCACTCTTTGAGTCCCCCTCTACTCCATCCATAGAAGAAGCGGAAGATGCCACTTATTTTCCTCGAAGCCATGGAAGCTGCCAAATGTTGCTATCCGTAGGAGTCTGATATATGCCCCTAATGATACCACAGCCAGCCAAAGGGGAGTGGAAAGAGCCGCGTGTCTTTGATGAATCAGGTGGAAGGTGCCAAGTGTCATTTTTCAGTGTATTCTAGGTGATCAAGGGGATTTTCAGAAAATTGACTAAGTGTCCTCTCCTATTTCAAACATAGCAGAGTGTTCCATGTATCGGTTGCCAAAAGCGAAATAGAGGGAAAATTGGTTAGAGTTAATTAGAGTAGATGAAATAGTTCATCGGGTAGATTTTTGGAGCCACCCACAGCATTGAAGGTGCCATTTGTTTGTCCCCTATGAGCGAAGGACGGAGAAGATTGCGTGGGAAAGAAAGTATAGGGAGACATCTGGGGATATAAAAGAAGAAGAATTGTAACATCTAGAAAAGGAGGGGGGAATTCTCATAGTTTTAGACTTTCCAAGTTTTTGACCAATAATATCATTTGATTTTGTTACATTTTCCTGAGTTGAAAGGTTTATATGACTGTGTGTGTTTCTACATCTTTTGTTTGACTGGAAGATTCAATAAGAAAATTGAACACTATGCCCTTGTTGATGTCATCTGTGTCATTTTCAAAGTAGTCTATGCTATAGATTTTCTAGTGTTGTGATTGGAAATGTTATTTGCTTCTGTCCCATTTTCTGGAGTCTGAAGTTCTACATAATTGTGCGTGACTTCTATGCCTCTAATGTGATTGGAAGATTTTATTAAGAAGATTGAACACTATGCCTTTGTTGACAATTCCTGTATCTCAACAAAAGACTCCCCTGTTGTGAGCCTCTATTTCTATTATTCCAATCTTTTACATTGATCATGCACTTGTCTGCTCTTAAATGTAATAGAATCACATAATAGTTTCACTGTGCTCAGGTTAGGATTAGGATTACTCTCAGGCGCATCGCCATAGTTAAGTTTCAATTCCTACATTTTACGTTTCTGTTTAGCCTCCTATCCCTTTTCCCCAACACCCAATACAAAAGAAGAGACCAGCTTCTTTAAAATCTGGAGGTTGTTTTCAAGCCGCATTGTCCCACAGCTTGAAACTTCCCATTATTGTTGATTAAGATCTAGCGTCATTTTAAGACATCAACAACATCATCATAAAAATTTCTCAACTATTATTTATAATATAAATCAATCAAAATTTAAGCACTAAAAATAATAAAATGCATTAGATCATAACAAGCACAAGTAACTGTGCAAGTTATCCTCTGGCATATACGATGCAAGTTCAACAAGATACAATAGAGTGTGTTAAAGATAATTTATCATAATTTGAATTTTTTAGTGGGGGTATAATATTTTATGATAAAAACTCTTCATAGATATTTTTTTCATTATTATCTTATTTATTTCACATTGGCACTTGCTTTCTATTTTCATTGATATTCTTCTAGACGTTTGTGTCATGTTTCTTCCTATATTTCACTGGCATTTTCAATTTTATTGTTGGTCCTTATTATTATCATTTGCATTGGTTTCTTAATGATGATATTATATTTATTAGTGCCTTCAATCATAACATGTTTTGATTTTTGATGGAAGTCATAGGCTGATTGCAATCCTCCTCATATCATTCTTCTAGTTGGTGAGCCTTACTCATTTCATTATCATGTGCAGCCACGTGCCTTATTACCTTACTTTCCTATTCTTCTATATAAATATAAAATAAAAAAACATATTAATTTGTTCCTTATTGATCATATTTTTTCTTGTTGGGACATCATACCCATATTTTTCTTTATTAGTCATATTGTTTTTTATGGGGTATCATGCCCACAATTATTCCTTATTAACCATAACATATTTACTAATGGGGAAATGGTACCCATAATTTGTATCTTGTATAATATTTTCCTATGGTGGAATCATACCCAATCATGTTTATTATTGGTATATCTAACATATAGAGTCTACAATACCCATTTCATTCGTGGGTCTACCTTGCTTAATCATATTCTATATCTTATATGTACCATGGTACTCTATAGGTCATCACTCATGGTACATTTATTGAAATATATTTCTACCATTTATTTTTCTTACATTATATGGAATATTTTCTTCCCCATTACATCATAACCACTATATTAGGATTTATTAACTTATGGGCCTCATCATATATTAATCTATATAATGTTATCATGACACTTTTCTATTATCTTATGATTGGGGGTTATTCTACATATGTGCCTTACATTATTAATTTTGATGGGTTATTGTGCCCTACACATCACTTTACATATTTTCACACTATTTCATATTACTAAACATGTGATTTATAATTTTTACCCATTAAAAAGGTAATATTTCATTCTAAAAAATTCAAAATTCAAAAACATTGAAAAATTCAAAAATTCAAAAACATTGCAAAATTAAACAAACCAAAAAACATTAATTTATGATGAGCAAAATAAAACCATAAATTAACCTGATGTATCTAGGATTTCCTATAATGCAATGGGATCATCCAAGGAGTAGCTATTTGACTTATTGATCCTACTTCTTTCACTAATTGTCAACCCAAGGTGTGTATTTGGAAAGATGTTAGTAATGTTTATATAACACTAGTTTTTTTTGGAGGTTGAGATACTAAGGTAGCATATAAAAAAACACACTTGCATAAATTAAAAGTAACACACTTTCATGAAATTAAATAACAAGAAATTAAATAACTAGAAAGTAAATCTAATGCTATTTTAGAAGTTCCCTCACACCGTGTTGAATTAACTTACTGAAATGAGAAATGCTTATGTAGAAAAATATAACAATGATTATTCATGTCCAATCAAATAAATAATGCAACAATCAATATAGAATTGAATATAAAGTAATAGATAGGGTATTTACCATAATCCTCTCAAGTGGGCTTGACCTCATCAAATTTGTGTCACAATCCCTTGTGCTACAATTATTACTTCAAATGACTTCATTTAAATTAACTAACCATTAACAATGTGAGTATTGATACAGTGAAATTACAGATTAACCAAATAGGATTCAATCTCTTCTCAATAAATATTAAAGATTATTATCTATCTGCTAATTACTAACTTATACCTTGTTACTTCATCTTTAGATATAGAGGGCATGCTTATTCTAATCATCTAATTACAATAGAAATGAGAAACTTAATTATGGTTGTTAACAAGATCAATGAAATTAGCCTACACATGTTTTAATTTATATTTAGATATAGAGGCCATGTTTATTATAATCATCTAATTACAATAGAAATGATAAACTTCATTTTGGTTGTTAACAGAATCTATGAAAATAGCCTACACATGTTTTGTAATAGATATACAACTAACAATCAAATAATAGCATAAAATATAATGTTTAATGGTTTAATTCATGGTAACAATAGTTTAGAGACATGGTCCAATAAAGGAGTGATGACAATGCATTATGATATTGATCTAGCCCTTTTCTACATTATAGGATATACCTTGTTCCTTGCACTTTCAAATAAATCCACCTCACATTATCTACTTACCATTACAGTTTCATCTAGGTGTAACAAGTGTTATGGGTTATAATTAACCACTACAACTACTGATATGGGTTAGAACAATTGTCATTTTTATTGTTACAAGTTAAAATATATGCTTATGTTTTTGTTACAGGTTAGAATAATTATCTCTATCATTTTCATGGGTTGGAAAAATTGTCTTTATAGTTGCTATGGGTTGGAAAAATTGTATATGTAGTTGTTACAGGTTGGTCACCTAGATGCTACATGTTGGCTTGTCTAATTTCTATGAGATAGCTACCCAATTGATATGGGTTAGCCCAAACTAATTTCTATGGGCTAGCTACCTAGTTTTTATAGGTTATCCTAGCTAGTTGTTATGGGTTGGCTACCAAATTATCCAGCCGTGTTATTCCATTTCTATTGATACCTACTGTGTTTCAAAACTTGTACTTAGGATGTATATGCATTATATTGGTAGTAAATCCAAAATAGTAATGACAATAAATGATACAATCTTATTCATAAAATAAACATTTTAATCATGAAAAACCAAAGTTATGTAAAATATATTCATTTTAGTACTATAAAGTAGAAAGGAGTATAAAAGGCTACTTTGATATTACATGAATGATTAGAAAGTTTCAATTAAAGGGGGTTTTGAGAGGTCTTTCAATGTTGATTTATTGGCTCATCGCCCCCCCAGCTAACTAGTTTCTCATCCTTGAGTAATCCAATTCTTAAATAAAACTAGTCATACATTGAAGACATGTTTGTTGAAAAATAAAAAGGTTCGTATGAACCTTCTCCTTACCTTAAGTATAACCCTTTATTTCTCTCCAAATTTTCCATTCCTTTAATTTTTACAAACTTGTCAAGTTGTTCCTTGTTGAATCAAGGGTAAAAAACCAAAATGGTGGAGGCTGAAATCTAATAGCTAACCATTCAATTCACTATCTCCTAGCTACCTAAATATATTTGTACACTATTTTAAGTTCTTACCTTATATTATATCTAGAGAAATGATCCTTCCTTATCAATTATGGATTTAATTCATCCCACATTTTTGTGCATGATGTAATATATTCTCTACCAGATTAATTTGAATATGTGAGATGTTAATTTTGGGACTAAACCTAATTTATTAAAAAAAAAATGATCTTGCCATTATGGTATCCCACTCATTAACTATCTCATTTGTCCTAGTGGCCTCCCCCCTTATCATTAACTTGGCCTCTTTTTCATTTCCATGATATTCAGTCATTTTCTCATCTCTATTTTTTCATTGTAATAATATGAAGAAAAATGTTTCAATAGTACATCATGTTATGCCTATTTTGGACACCCATCTCCTTTTCTAAAAATTTTAAAGTAGTTATACACTTTTCCATACCGATGATTTAAGACCATAAAGTCTAAAACTATTTCTAGGAGTCTAAGTCATTTACTTTCATTTTGAATATGTATTTGTATGTTAAACATTGCTAATGAATGTCTTATTTGATGAATTTTTTTTATAGAATGTTAACAAGTGGTTTCAAAATCATAAGTGGTGATTTATGAAAACACATTCAATATTTATATGATTAAGATATGCATAATGGTAATTGTTTATAGTTTAACTTAGTTCTTTGATTAGTGACACTTGCTTGTTTCACTTTGTCTATTTCAATTATAAAGGATGCAATTTTATGCATTAATGTTGATAAAATGAAGAGTGCATTATTTTTTCTATTTTGCATGAACAGATTGATTAGTGAAATCTTGATAAGATGCATATTCAATTTCTCTTGTGCAAAGGTACATTTAATTTCATTGGCTTGATTTTTCAAAACTCATAAAGATTACTAGTTAGGATTGAGAATGATATATTATCTTGATATAATTTCCATTTCATATAAAAAATAGATGATTATTGTGTCCAAGATGATAAGGTTATCTATTTGATTTAAATCTATTACATATAACCAAAGTTTATTGATATGCCTAAGTTTTATGCGAGTACCTAAAACTAAGTACTAAAACAAAAAGATTGAGTTGCTAAGTGATATGGTTATCATGACATAATTGGCTAAGTGGTTGATTGGAGGGTTTATGGTAAATGAAAATACATATATACTATGAATGGATCATGGTTTGAAGTTGGGTTTTGAATCTAACCAAAGTATTATGATGTTGCCACCAAATATGTTTTAAATAAGGTGATGTTAATGCATTAATGTGGATTTTGTGTGAAGATGTCTTATGAATTTGGAAGAAGCTAGGACATTTTATTTCATTGATTTTTAGGTACTTACATTGGTTTTGATGTGTCGACAAGATATCAGGAGGAGAGTTTTAGTGATTACTAATCTGGTGATAATGCATTTAGTTTGATTAAGAAACTAAATAGGTGGTGACATAATTAATGACCAATTAAAATTGGGAACATAGTTGTAAGTGGTTAATATGAATCTTGACATATACACATGGTAGCTATTTTGCATTTGTTAATCATTTGAAAGCTTACATGTGGAAGTGAATCTCTAAAAATAAAACAAGGTGTTAGTGTAAGTCTTTTCCCACTTTGAATTTTACCTTCATGATTGTTAGTCAGCTTGATTAGGGTTGTTAAGGTCATTAGGGGAATACACAATGTGTTTTCTAATTTTGAGTTGATTTGGTACCTTTACAGTGACCTAATTTCTCACTATATAATGTACCTCCTTTGTCATTTTTGGCTAATCAGTCTATTGAACATAAATGAAGCTCACTTTTACTCTACATTCTTGCTCTCACCTATCCTAGGTTTTTCATGCAATCTATGATGCTCAGTGATCCCAAAGCAATCTGACATGGTATCAAAGCTATGATCTGATGCCCATTTTTACATTTTCAAAATCCTTGGTGAGATATTTTGCATGTATGTATTCTTGGTAGTTTCTTGATTATTTAATTTTCATAGGTTTTGTGGGATTTCATGTAAATATATGAATTATATATAGCTAGAGTCACCTTTTGAAAAATAAATAGTGCCATTAGATGTAGAAGGTATCAAAACCCTTATATCAACTATACACTAAACCTAGACTCGTGATAGTGACTTTTGATCATTTTAGAGGGTTTTGAGGCATTTTTGGACATTATAAACATTTTCATACTGCAAGGTTCTCAAATCAAGAAAAAATTTCTAGCTTTTCTGAGTTCTCAAATAGGTTCTTGGTAAAATTTCTGTAGGCTATATCAAACTTGCATATGTAGGTGTTTTTCCAATTTGGTAGAGTTTTTCACCCCTGTAGACACTTTTGCAAGTTTTTACCCTTTGACAGACATTTGACCGCATGTTGCATGTCTGCTGGGTTGTAAACCCCTATTTACACATCCATTATGTCTTAATTCCCTATCTTCACATCTTATAAGTTTCAAACCCTTTGATCACATGTTCATTGGGTCATGTTGACTTATTTTCACTACCATTAGGTTTTGGACCCCCTGCTTACACTAGCATTGGGTTCCATTGACCATGCCAACACCTCCATTGGGTTCTATCAACCATGTCATCAATTTCATTAGGTTTCACCAACCATACCAACACATCCATCAAATTCCATCAACCATGGTAGCTACCTATTTTTCACATATTATACTCTCTTGGATGCATTATTGATAGAGTCTGATGTCTCACTAGTTATTTCATACTTATGTACATATTGCTCAAGATGCATTATTAGCTATGTCTAACATCTATACAAGTGTGTTTGTATTTAAAACTTAAGGGGAGTTTAATCTGATAATTTTAATGGGGTATTGTTTTGTGTTGTGCATTCTTTGTCTTCTCTTATGCATATTCTCATTTTCTACATTGTGATGATTATTCCACTTGTTACTCATTTAGATGCATTATCAGTTGTTACCAATGTCCTCTTCATGATCATGTATTGTTATTATAACTAAGGGGTCATTGCAGTTGTTTTGTGTAATTGTGCACTTCTTTAGTATCTTCTCTCAGTCATTTTGACTTCACTTGAGAGACACTTGTGGGTAAATTTGATTTTACACCAGTGGTTATTCTTGGTAATATTAACAATGCTTCTTGGCATGCTTACATGGAATACTTATTCACTAAAATTGGAAATAATTATATTCCATTTCTATATGGATATATTCCTTCTCCCATTAATCATGAGAAGTACATGAAGTATGCCAAAATTTGTGACAAGGTTCATGTTACCTTGATGCTACATGTTTCATGGGATCTACATCACCATGTGAAGCTCACTGTCTACCCCAAAAGTATTTAGAGAATATTTTAGTCTCTTTTCATATATCCTACTAAGATTTATATCACTCCTCCTCCTCTACTTTACGTTGTCTCTTTAGAGACTATTTTACTCTCTCCTCTTACTCTTATTTCTTGTGATAAAAAATGAATGTCTATATATATATATATATATATATATATATCAAAATCAATGTATAGACATTATAATATACATATAATTCACCAAAAATACAAAATATAGATCCAAAATCACAATATCAACTTTAGCTCTAGTCATCTCCAAGAGGAGTCTGCTCAAAACCCTATCTTGTGCTTGGTGATAGTGGTGGTTATTGTGGTGGCCCCATAACTCTATGTTGTAGGGGAGGTTATGATACTAACCTAGAGGTGTGGTTCAATCCATGACTCTAAGTATACACTCTAAAAATCAAATCCCCAATCCCTTCTTCACTACTATCTCATAGATGCTCCTATAATACCTAGCCTCATCCTTCACTTGAGCCATATCTGCTAAAACTCTAGATAACCCCTTATTAACAATCAATTGTCACACTGTGTCCCACTCCTTATGAATCCTATGAACATCTACTTAATATTATTAGGAATCTCCACTAGCCATGTCTATCTCACTAATGGTTGTGGTCAGTTTGCATCTCTCAGGGTGAGTTATCCATGTATGGCTATCATTTGGGTAACCTACCCTCTCAAATTATCAATGTTTGTGCCTTATTTAATAATTAGACCTTTAATACAAGTGGTATCATCATGATATATTGATAGGAGCCTTCATAAGTTTACTACATCTGCTTATGGTCTATATATCTCAGTGACTCTAGCTGTAATTTCTCTCTCCAACTTATCTATGGTGACTTGTGTCTCATCTCACACCCTTAGTTGAGATGGCCTTGCCTAACCTAATGCCTATATTAACCCACCTATGATAGAAAGGGTCACTTGAGTATCATTCCCATCAATATCTTCCTCCTCTACATCTATACCAGGGCCCTATCCCATATCACAATCCTACTTAGAGGATCTCCCACTATTGTTATTATTATTGTTATTGCTACTACTTCTCTCACTATCATTGTTAGTGCCCTTTAATCCCAAATATATAACCATAGGCACAACATATTGTAATGACATCTAAATTAATGAAACCTACTATAAAGGCACCTATGTTAAGTGTACCTAATATAATGGTACCTATATTATAATATCCATTAGAACTAGCCTCACTCGTGACCCTATACTTGTTGAGGTGATGGCCTTGCCTATTTATGTTGTATATGTAGTGGCCTTGAATACTCACCACTTGGAGGCATCTGTTTGTTAAGTCACATAGGTCTAAATTGTGTCTACCATGAAACATAATCCCTAGTGACTCTTGCATTAGCCACCCCTCCCTCATAATCCCAAGCCACTAGTTGTAATGTCAAAAATTTGACCACTATTGTCACTCTTAAAATAGAGGACCCCTACTCATTAATATCCTATGTGATATGTGAAATAGTGAGGCCCATCAGACACATCCTAATACCTCCTAAATTATATGTGTGTAGTCAAATATATACTAATCAATAGTAATTTAATGAAACCCTATAATATATCATAGGGTCATCATGTATCAGGGCATTGCTAGATCCTCTAGCCATCCAAAATGAATGTGCATATATGGAATCTAGATGAATTCTCCATCCTCTATCTCATTGATGGCCAATCTGTAGTATTATATATATCCTATGTGACCCCATCATCCCCATCTTGTCACATATCGCCCATATACTAGTAGCTCCTCAGGTTGCTACTATCATTGATTTCCTATTGGCTGCTCTATGGAAATGTGCTCCCAAGTTCAGATTTGAAGTAATGTGAAAGGTATAATAATCTTCCCTCATCCATATGCCATCATATGCAAATCTCTACAAAGCTAGACCAATACTACTAGACCCAAGGAAAATCATATGGTAGAGCCATTCATGTCTAAAATCATGCCAATTAAGCCAATGTGAAAATAATGGCCACCATTGTTAGGCATATATGCCACCAATAATGGACATAAAAATTATGACCTCTCAATCAGTTAAAAACTATGTTCCATTTATTGGGAAGAAAAGTGATCCAAAACTTAGAAGATTTGGTTGAAAGATAATTCAAGAAACAAGAACAACATAATTGTAATAATGTTATCTCTAAGAAGAGATGTTTTATTGATCAAATTTGCAAATCCAAACCTATGCCTATCTCTGAGAAGAGATGTCTAAATTATTTTTTGGGTTACATCTTCATTTATACATATTTTTAAGGGAGGAGGAGGAAATGGAAGGTCACTAATCTCGAGGGAGATTAAGTGGTTTGACTTCCACGATTCACAACAATACAGAATTTGAGGAATTACTATTTTTAGAAACTTACTATTTTTATATTGCACTACTAAAATTGAAGTTTGGGGAACTTATATTTGATTTTTGAGGTTCAAAACCCATTGAGCTAAGCTATGTTCCATCTCATGGCATTCCCTTCAGTCTTAGCTTTCCAATGGTTCAAATGGGGAGTCAAACAGAGTTATGGTGCAAAAGTTATGGCTCCCAAAAGTTCTGCCACCAATTGGGGTAGAACCGTCACCAAAATTGTCACCTGAAATGTTGCTCAGATCAAAAGGATCCTCTAGTGAATCGATATCCACCACTATATTAACTATGGCACTATTTGTGACATCAATTAGGTCTTCTAGTGCAATCAACCACCATTACTACATCCAATGAATCATATGCCCTTAGATAGGAATTTGAATTATATGCCAAAAATCCTCTAACATCACAGTAGCCTCTCTCATAGGTAGGTGGAATGTGATAGTCTTTGAGTGTCAGTGCTTGGATAATATTGATAGAAGTGCCCTGTCTACTTAGATTAGGGACCCCTGCATGATATATCTAAATCTAACTACCTATATAAAGGTAAATAACTACTTTTTCCATATCCCAAACCTTTGTAGGATGCATGAATGCTATTTATGATAAATCAACATAAAAACCTTCTCCTACAAATCATAAACAAGTTAGTGCACTATGTCAAAGAACACTCTAGCTAAACCAGTAGATAAAAACCTATTATCACATGAAAATCACTCTAATTATCTAGACTAGATCTTCATCACTCACATTTAGGCCAATTACTTCTTATAATTTTAGTCCCTTTTGTCACTTGGCCATTTTCTTCTAGTAATGGTGATCTCACCATTTTGCATGGTGTTATCACCATTTAACATGGTGATCTCACTATTCCATAAAACATTATCACCATTTTCATACCTCAGACCATTTAACAATATCATTCTTTAACAATGTAATTTCATCATTTTCATTGGTGATTCTATTGTTTCCTCAAGCATTCTCACCATTTCTTAACCTTTTGCCCATTTTGGTGTTTTCACTATTTGTTAGGGTGATATTGCTACTTAATAGGGTGATATTATCATTTTATTTATGTTCTCATCATTTTGGCATTTCTAGTCTTTCTCTACAATATCATCACATTTATCATGATATTATCATCTCTATTAATGATATCATCATTTTATTGGTGATACTATAGATTGCAAGTATGATATCACCATTTCAAAATTGGCAATATCATTTGATTTCATACTTCTAGGGCATAATAAATTCATTAAATTCCAAATTTTACAAGAAATAAATGTACTTATTGATGTTCCTCTCCCTATTGGTCATTGGTTTTTTTGAACTTGCTCACCAAGATGCCTCTAGTGTGGGATATATGTCATTTTCTTTGATGTCCCTCATCCAAATCTAGAGAAAATTTGTTTAGAGGGGAGGGTAAAAACAAACTATTTTCACTCCATAGGGTTAAATATATAGCTCAAAATTTTGAATTTTTACTCCCCCCTTAGCCTGTCATTGCATTCTTTTTCTTCTTTGGAGGCCTAAAGATTGCTCTGGGTCCATTTTTCTTCTAATTACCCCATTTTTTGGTCTCTTTATCTGTCGAGTGTCTTATTTCCATCTTTTCTAGGGCTCATTTTTAAAAAAAAACCTTTTCAACCCACCCCTCAAGGGGGCATCATGGGTGTCCCAAGTAATGTTTGGGGCATGATTGTGAACTCATTTTAAGTAAATTAAACAAGATTCAACAAAATGTGAAAACATCATTCTTCAACATTTACCAAATTATTTTAATGAATATTTAATTCTTTGAAAATTCAATGCTTTGTTAATGTCTCACAACACCCTTTCAAACAAGGGCAAAATATAGACACTCAATTTTCCACACTTTCATGTCAAAATCGTGATAATAATCGATTTCTTTCAATAACACACAAATCATTACAACACCCGAATTTGATCACACACCTAATGTGGTACTCTAAAACACATTGGGGCATCCTTATTTGAGGAAACACATTATAACCAACTACCATCTTCATCTTATTCACTCAGAGCCAAATAATTGTTTTTTAAGTGACATTTTCATCTAATTAAATGGAGTAATTATTCAACTCTCAATATTACAAAAAAACTAATCAATATTACTTAAATAATCAAATCAAATCAAATGGATAAGTAAAAAATCCATAGTAATTGGTTAACTTTCTATTTTGTTACCTAAAATTCAACAAATATCAAGATTTGTGATATCACCATGACCTCATTCATAAAGTTGGTAGGCACTATCATGAATACATTAAATATCAACATAAATTCAAAATTTTAGAAGCCATGCCTCATTAATTCAACCTATTTCCAAAATATTTATGGCATTAATCACTCTATATTAAATTGGATTATAGCCACTCATCTCAATCTTGGTCCAATGGCTATAATTGATCTAATCAATTTATAAATAGAGAATGACCCTACTAGGCATAAAAAGATTTTTTGTGTAAACTTATAATGGAAAAATCTTATAAAAATTCAACCATTCCTCACATTTATTAAATAAAACAACACATAAACAAGGGAGGATGTTGTGGGAATGCACTTGCAACATTGTTGAAGACTCCTAGCTCTACAATTCAAGCACAAACAAAATGGAATTGGGCTTAGAAGGAATGTCCATGAAGAAGGTATAATAATTTTGATTGTGTTTTATGTCTTTTATATTCTTCTTCATCTTTCCAAATTTGAGGGATTATGCTTAAGGTGTCTTGTTCATCAATTTATTATTTCAAATGAACTAACCCTTCTTGTAATCATAATCTACACCACCAATAGAATGTAAATCATACCATAAACTGAAGGATAAGAACACTCGGTTGAGAACTTGAATCTAGACTAATAAGTATTTTGGGCATATTTACAACCATCCATATTTAAGAGGTGGGGGATGTTCTGAGCATACTTGGGCTATTTTACAAATATTTCATTCTTAGAGTATGAAATCTGAAGACCAAGGAAATAATATAAAAAACCCAACGAGGTCATTTTAATACACTTCATCAATTAAATATTCACATCATGGATTTGTTTCATGGATATTCATACAATGATAAAGTCATCCACATAAACTTGAAAAAAATCAAGAGTTTTTTGTTTACTTTCTTTGTCAAGAAAAGCTCACCATGCAGAAAAGCTCTCTTTACACTCATATGATAGAATTCCTATCTTTGTGTTGTAATAAAAGAGAGTAAAAACCTAATATAATTAATTTTTAAAATAAAAAAAAATGTTTAATGGTAATCAATACCTTCAACTTGTTTGAAACTATTTGTAACAAGAAAAGCTTTATATCATTCAATTTACCTATTTACTCTATACTTAATATGGTACAACTAATTGAACCCCATTATTTTTCTTCCTTTCAAGAAAGGAACAAGTTCCAACTTTCAATTTTATTGAAATAATGAAGTTCACATACCTTTTTTAATTTCCATTTAGGATGTCCAAGTGTCTCATTGTAAGTCTTTCCATATTGACTTATTACCAATTGTGCAAAACCAAACTTGACACCACGTGGCCAAGGATGCTAGTGTAGAGGATAGTATTGTACTTAATAAAAATATGAGTTATATAATGTGCAAAGGAATAATATAATATTAGTAAACTAAAACACATTTTAATTTATAAGTATTTTTATAAATGTTAAACTTCTATTAAATTTAAAAAATATGGAAGATTTCATATGTGTACAATGTTTGGTAAGACTCGGTATGCAAGTTCACATGATTATAAGGGGGAAACACTTCCAATTATTTTTTATATAGTGAAGGAGATTTAAATCTGTGTAAAATTCTTGACACTCATGGCATGCTAACACATTACCATGTGGATACATATCTACTCTAGTAAGGGTCTGACGGTTGCAATATAAACATCATTAGATGAAGTCAATTATAGAAGGAAGAGATTAAAAAATAGTTCACCTCCTAGTTGAGTGAGGGTTCACTTTTCTATATTTATGACAGTTGGACTTCCAATTCCATTATATGGTGACAAGTTATCTTATATGGCATCTACCTAGAGGTTACCACATCGAATGATGTGTCACAATAGGAAACTAACACATAGATGTTGAGTGTTGATACCATTGAACAATGTAGGGGTGATGCACTATATGTTGCACTACATTGTGATAGCATGCACAGGTATAACAGGGGTATGAAAGTGATGCATAATGTCTCAAGGTGATGCATATGGTGCAAAGTTTAAAATATATTGTGTGGAAATATGCAAGGTGATGTTCTAGTGCAAGAATATTTTGTGATACTTTATGCATGGAAAGATATACCCCAAGCTAGGGGCACTCAAGGTTATTGTGAGGAGTTTCCAAACCCACATGCCTAGGCACAAATCATTTTCCTTTTATTAAGGATTAATGGTTCAAATTACATATTCGGTAAGTTTTGGGAACTAAACTAAATTTATTTTATGTTGTACCATTTAGCCTAGTTAATGTATTTTCATACCTTTAGCATTTTAGAAAAAATTATGTGTGCCTTCGTAGGTACACATTATTATCACTTCAGTGATCTGATCCTTGTATTTTATGTGCAAGTGCTCAAGATCTAAGCTTATATGATGTTGAGATTCTATTGGCTCAAAAAAATGTTGGACATATGGCTTAAATAGTTCCACATTAAAGACAAGATGCAAACTCAATTAATGTGGCAAGTCAAGAAAAAAAACATCATCTCTAGTTACACACAATATGGTGTATGAACCATAACACAAAGGCTTAATCTTCTAGTGTGGAACATTGAATCATACTTTTTTAATATCCAACCAAACCTTATCATCCACCTTGAACTCATGAGGTGTGTGGTGTGCATCACATCATTATTTTTATTTTAGTTTTATGTGTGATAGTATTTAATAAACTTGGGAATGATCAACCTAATGTGTTATAGAAACTTATACATTTTTTCCACATATTTTTATTGTGTGTAATGTAGACACTCAATTCTCATCACTTTCATGTTGAATTTGAAATTAGAATGACTTTATGCAATAACACATAAATCAAGTTAAAAATCACTAAAACAACCAAATTTGCTAGCACACTTGACATGCATATTTTAAAACACATTTGGACATCCATGATTATGGTAATATATCATATCCAATAATCACCTTCACTTAATTCATCTCGAGTCAAATCACAATTGTGAAATAGACATTCTAGATTAATCAAGTTGAATAACTATTTAGAATTTAAAGATTTACATCACTTTGCATTAAGATATTTAAACTGTATTAATTAACCTAATGTTCCTCTAATGGAAAATTCCATAGCTTTTTGGAATTTCTTATTTTCTTAATTCATTAATTGAATCATTCATCAACTCGTATGGAAAGTGGAATCAAATATCTGAATCATGAAATCATCATGGCATGACACAAAAAGTTGTCAAGCATTAACATAAATGTATGAAATATTATAAAATTAAACCCATGCCTAATAAACACATACCCAGACCCCAAATAAAAATGACATTATTTAAATTTGATTAAATTATGACCACACATCTTGATCTTGATTGGACGGTCAAAATAAATATGAAAATTCTATAAATACAAGGCCCATTTGACATTATAATTAAGATTTTGAGTGTAAAATTTTATGCATAAATCTAGTAAGAGATTCAACAATTCTTCACATTGATTGATCAAACCACCTGTAAATAAGAAGAGATGTTGCCAAAATTAACAAGTGAAATTGATAAAGACTCCTAGCTCTGCAATTGGGCACAAATATGTATGTATGTCAACTTATAAGGTAATATCCAAATGGAAGGTAAATTTGTCTTTGGTTTGATTTATATTTGATAGTTTGTTGCCTCTAGTCTTGCCCAACCTGAGAGATCATGCCTGAGATGTTATGTTTGTCAATTGTTTCTATGTTTGATTTGGTATACTAACATGAAATAACCTCCCGTGTAATCTTGATCTACATATGGCATGCTTAGTGGTGACCAACATGCCATGAACCCATCATTGGAAGTCATCTAGGCCTTTAAATAAATAAAAATGGAGCATTTTCAGGCTAAAACTCTTCAATATTTATTCAAAATTTGTTCAAACCACGAGACTCAATCTGGTGTAGGGTCTCTCTGTGCAACCACAAGTTCATTCTCTATAAGCATGGATTTGTAACTAGTAGTCATGGCATAGTTCTAACCACTAACTTGACTTTAGCCGCTATCTATCCCTTTTATAATATTACATTTTTAGAATTGCGGGTTTGCCTTTAGAAACCACGAATTTCTTATCTGTAAGCATGATTTTATTTTCTGTGTAACATTTTTCTGCAGGTTCATGATATCGCATTTATAGAGTGCGAATTCATTCTAGATCCGTGATATTATAAATTGTAAGCGTGTTTTGGGTATGTTGTTCACGTTGTTTTGCAGGTTAATAATATCATGGCTATCGACTGACGAGTTCATTTGTCCAACTGAAAGTTTGTGGCCTTTTTATAAAATGTTTCATTCTCTCAACTTTTATTTTACAGTTTTTCAAACTTGCGTATCTCGAGCCATGAGTTTGTATTCTCATTCGTGGATTTGTCTCTTTTAACTGTGATTTCATACTTCTTTGTTTTCCCTGTTGGTTTTTAAACTCGAGCCTGCAGAATTGCTAGTTTGTTATAATACCCAAATCTTCATTCTAGCTAAGCGTTATTTTATCTTCTTTGGTTGACTATGTGTTGGGGACTTCAATGCCATGACTGTTGAAATATGAGTTCATTCTAGGGAGCTAAAAACTTTAACTTTCAACATCTTTTTTGCAAGCCAAAGACCAAAATCAAACTTATAACTATTTTTATAGGTTTCACTAGTTAAAGAAGTGGATTTATTGCCAAACAAAGCATGTTCTTAGCTTACATTACAAAAGAACCAAGACTTTGATTTAATGCTTTTAAGACATTTAATTTCTCTCATCTGCTTATGTATTTTATTGCTTGCTTGCATAATCTTTTTGTGCCTATGCTCTCCCTTTGTCCCCTTTGGGGAGTCTAGGTGACCAAAAACAGCATATAGTACTTATTGTTTTATTTGAAAGAGTGTTGGAGTATTCTCTTCTCTTGCCCATTTATAGGGTCCTAAGAATCATAAACAACACTTCTTTTCTTTCCTTTTGACCGAGGGGGTGGATTTCATCTCCTTCTTACGAGTCTATAGGGCATGGTGATTTGGATGTCATTCCCTAACGTATGTATTAACCTTGTACATTCAATGTTGTATATAAATAGAGGCTGTTATTAGTCATTATTAGCTGAACGACTGCATGTTTTAAGTGTATCTGTGAAGTAGCTAGGCTTTCATTCTCCACTAAAAACCTCAAACTACACCCCTCAGAGCCTGATTCTTAGGTAGCACTTCACCAAAACCTTTATGACTGAAGTGAGCATGAAGGGACTTGAACCTACCATACTGCCCATTATATATTTCTCCTATGATGAATTTTGAGCCCCACGTATCATAAGGAATATCGAGGACCATCTCCTTGTAAAACTTTAACTTAATACCATCAATCATAAATGATTTTGTAGTGTGAGGGAAATCAACCTCCCCCAAGATTTCACAATGTATCGCTTGAATTGAGGGTTGAGTGAAATCAATTTGTCATCGTATTGTAGAAAAATTGGTCTTTTGATCATGGACCTAGTTATGTATTTACCTAGTTGTCTAGGTTGGATTAGGCTTGTTAAAGGGGGGCATAGGACCTGACTATTCATATGGTGCTCAACATTTAGCACTTGAATATGCTGACATTAATATATATAAGGCACAAGCCTTATGTTCTCACCTGAAGCGCAACAAAGAAAAGACTAGGGTCTATGTTGGGCTAGTTGTGTCATGGTGCAACTCTATTCTTCAAGGGCTTGGGTTAGTATGACGATGGTTGGACATTCATGGGTGCGAGCCTTGGGTTTCATGGGCTCAATGGCATTCAGGTGCTTGAGGGGTAACCAGGTATCTAGTTTAAGAACTTGGACATAGACTTATGCTTAGGCATGGGTAGCAATTTAGGGTACAAGTTATTAACCATACTTAATGCATTTCTTATATCAGCGTGAGGTTCATCATTAGTTATAGGCCCACCATGAATGAACTAGTTTAGAAGCTCGTGAGAGCTCAATATACATTCGATAGAATAAAGCATGCAATCCAATAAACATTCACAAAATGTTATTTATTAATAGAGTTCAATAATATACATGTGCAGTCAATATAAATTAAACAAAAGCTCAACATAAACTGCTAAAGGCCCAAGCTCACAGGAGAGCTTGGGAATTACAATGGGGAGCATCAAAAAACATCCTGAATTGATTTCTAAAGCCTAATACAATTATCTAGCAGCAATTCGCTAGAGCTTTGCTACTCCAGTTCGTCTCTCCTTTCCAACTGAACTCGGATTCATTTTATAGGGATTCAGAGCATCCTAGGATCATGGGGAATGGAGCACATCAATCGCTAAGCTGGTACTGGAAGTACACATCTTACTTCTTCCACTATGTTTTGTCTTTAATGTGTAATTACTATCGTGTGCACCTGCTTCCTAATGCTACTTGATTCAAAAGGAGCTGCTTGTATTTAATGGCTTGTCACTATCCCATGTGACCACTTCCCAATGTCAATTGATTCAAATAGAGTTGTTAGTCGCTAACCAACTAGCACTGCTAGAAGACAAAACAATAATCATCATCCATGATTGCCTCATGCCTAGGTGTTCACTGAATTGGCACATATCTACTACTTAGCTCGAAAAGGGGTGAAACATTACCCCATACAAAAACATTAGTTCACCCTTAGAGTATCCTTCTAGTGCCTTAGCTGCATAAAATTTGAGCGTGCTCTATTGCAATTTTGCCTTGAAGTCTTGAAAGCCATGGATTTTGAGCATCATTTCTTTAATGGAACCATCAATCTCCATAGTGGTAGCTTTGAGTACGAGCACATCAGTGTTGTCTAGTTCTTTTTGGAAGGTCTCTAGCCTTTCCTTTGATTTCTGGACCTCACCATCTAGGATGGCTCCTTGCTCGCTCACCTTTGTCTAAAATACATGAAAGTGTTCTTCCAGGTCATGCTCCTGGGTCTTCAGTTGGGTGCTCAAAGTGTTTACTTGTTCTATAATCTGCATTTGCTCAGCCTTGTTGATAGTGAATGTTTGCTTCATCAATGCATCTTTCTCCCCTTTCACCTTTTGGATGCACACATTGATGATAGACACTTGGGTGGAGAAGTTGAAAAATATAACATCAGCATCATCTATGTGCTCTTCCAATCTTGCAAAGAGGTCTTCTACCTCATTGAGCTTTTTATTAAGCTCTTCTTGATGGCTTCACAAGGGTCTTCTTCCTCTTCTAGCACTAGCTTCATCCTAAGGAGCATCTATTCTACCAGTGTGCACACATTATCAACTTCTAAAAGTTTGGAAGTGTTAATGCCATTCAAAAGGGATGGTTCTATTTCTTCAACATGCTAAACTAACTATTTGAGCTTGAGCTTTATGGCATTAATTCCTTCCTCTACCGTCAATTATATATGTTTCCTTTTTATGGCATGAAGATTGTTAACAATGTTATTGCATGCTACCTTGGAGGCCATTTTAAGGAGGGCTTTAGCCGACCTTACTGGATTCATATCCTAGGAGTTGACAAGTTGGTAGTCATACCCCTCTAGTTTTTTAGTGCTTTGGATCATACATTGGTACCTTGAATTGAGGCTCATTCATGTAGCAATCAAGTGTAAAGGACACTTACATCATGGCAACTTTAGGGGACATGTACTCCAACATGTAAAAATCCTCATCTTAGATGTACCCCCTCTATGCCTTTTCCCTATAACTTGGCTCAAATTCCTCTTTTTCAATGTCCAGTTTCGTGTACTGCTCCTCTTCATTGGTGTTGCTACCTTCTTTGGTGACTTCTTATTCTCTTTCCTGTAGGGGTTCTTTTTCTTCAAACTTTTCCCCTTCATTCGCTTCTTCTTCTTGGTGTGAACCTCCTTAGGTTCCTTCTTGGCACTAGCCTTCTCTGTTTGTTCCTTTAAGGTGCCAGAATCACCTTCTTTGTCTCTAGGTGCCTTTTCAATACTAGGGCATGCCTATTCTATAGCTTCCTTTGTTGGGATGGTGTGGAAGCTAGGTGCCTCTACTATTTTGTCTTTTATGGGTTTCATGCTTATGGAAACCCTCTTCTCTTCTTTTTCTTTCTTGGCCTTCTCTTTCTGGGCCTTCTTTATCTCTGCCTTCCTCTTCTTTATAACAATGATAGTTCTTTCCTCCTCGGCACTTGTTTCCTCAGCCTCAATCATGTCAATTTCCACTTGGGTCATGCCCTTATCCCTCATGGCCTCTTTTTTTTGATGTAACTCTAGCATTACTTTAATATGATCTTGATCAAGGCCCATTTTCTTCTATTTATGCCTCAGCTCCTCTTCATCTTACGGAGGATGAATTTTGGGTTATTTGGTTAGTATGCTTGATGGTCCTACTTCTCCAAGCATGATAGTAGTGCCACCTTAGAGAGCCTCATGTATTTCCACTACACTAGGATCTTCCTTTATTTTTCCTACTACCTTACACTTTTCAACCTCAGCCTTCTTAATCCCTTCCTCCATTATGCCAGCCTTCCTCATTTCTTCTTTTCTCTTCAATATCTCTCATGCCTTTTGAATGTCTACATTGTTGAGGCCAAGCTTCCTCCATGCTTGTTCCTACATCACCTCTTCTCTTTGGGGTGGTGGGGGAGTTTCCTCACTAGATGAGGAGTCATCTTGTTCGAGCAAAATGTATATACCCTTCCCCAACTCTACCTCCTTTTCCATCTCTTCTTTCACCTCTATGTCTGCCAGGGTCATGGTGGCCATCACTGATGCAAACTTTGGCTTCTTTTTCTTCTCCTTTGAGATAGGATAAATCTTTGGCATGAACTTCATGTGTTTATTTTTAGGGGCTAACAAAAAGCTTTGTCACTTGAGGTGATTTTAAACTTAATGCACTCCTCAATCTCCTCAAGTGTCTCCCCCTTTTTCTTCTTGGGAGACTTCTTTTTTTAGTTGGTACAAGCATTCCTTCATTGCCGATCCTGATGGGGGGTCATTGGTTTTCTCAACCCTAGGGCCCTTCCTTCTTGGCTTCATGATCCACATCCCTTCTCAGGGATATGCCTCCAGAGGCCGTCAGCGCTCGCTACATGTCTGACTGGGAATCACCTCGAGTGCTTCGGTGGCTGGCCATATAGGGGTCTGGAAGAGGACCTAGATCACTCTAGATCTTTTGGTGTGACGGCTATGTGCACTGATCGGTCCCTGAGAAGGAATGTGGATCAGGCCCACTAGCTTCTATGGGTCTCAACCTCGAGACCTAGCTCTGATACCAATAGAGGATTGGCCGTCACGCCAAAAGCTCCAGAGTGATTTGGGTCCTCTTCCAGATCCCTATATGGCCAGTCACGAAGCACATGAGGTGATTCTCAGTTAGATATGTGGCATGTGATGATCACCTCAGTGGGGAGACGTATCCCTGAGAAGGGATGTGGATCACTTCATCTCATGATATAACCTATGAGTGTACCTAAGTATGGTTACTTATTGAAGAGGGTGGATGTCAGTACGATCCAAATCATCTTCTTCATCCCTTGTCACTTTTCTATCTAGGCATACGAACTAGCACTGCAACCTATTCTTTTCCATGTCTATCTCCCTCACTAGGATATACAACTAATTCATGTTGGGGATCCTTCTAAGTGCATGCCTAAAATACTTGCCTGAGAAGGTGTATGGGAGCTTTAACTAGCCTAACATGTTACCATTAGTGAGAAATAAGCACACTATGCAGAAGTGCTACATAATGGTAAAGATCATCATTCCATACATGCTCTTAGGGATCTCCTATGGGATGCACCACTCCAACCCGAATTCCTCTATATACTTCTCATACCACCCCGACACTCGAGTTTTATACTTTATGCTGAAGGAATTAGGGTAAGTGAAATCCTTGTACTTCTGAGTTGGGGAGTCATTATGTTTTGGGAAAGTCTAGAGATTATCCTCATCCCCATCTGGTACTCTGATTTCCTCCATGACTATTAGAATTGGAATGGACCCTCACCTGAAGGTCCCCTTTGTTGTGTGGCATTCCAGTGCATTCTTTAAAAACTCCTCAGTAATAAATTTTTCAATATTAAACTTTATGCCCTATGCCATATGGTAGGTGACGCAAAGGTAAGTTTTTGTTACGTCAGTCTATCGACCGTTGGGGCAAAGTTTTGAGATTATGAGGCACATTGCCACCCTCATACTAGGGTCCTTATATTCTTTAATGGGAAATGTGAAGCCTCCTTTGTAGTAATTTAGGAGCTTCACAATGTGTTCTACCTCTTCATCATCGCATGAATATTTGTTCTAGTGTCTAAAATCCCAATTATCCTTGTTATGAGGTGCATCAAGATCCTTATGCACCTCCCTAAAAATTATATGTGGTCTCCATGGATTCATAAAAGAAGGAATTAAACAAGTTCCTATAGCTTTCTAAAGCATAGTAACTCATAAAGCTAAGTTGTACTAGAGGCCATCAACCTGTCTTGGATTGAGACATCAAACAATGTTGTGCGCTGATTCATCTTATTCATTGTATCGACCATCCAATTTGATGTTAGATATTGCACATGCTTAGAGATATGATGGTTGTAATCCTTCAGTTGATAGGTGTGTGTAAAAGAATGTCAATTTTCCCCTACTAAGACTTCTTGGGGAAATTGCATCCCCTGGTAGGGCACCTTCATTAACACCTCAGTGTTGACTTACTCATTGCTGACTCCTACTTATGATGTTGTTATTCTTGTAGAGGCCACTTCGACTACTATGAATACTTGTTTTAGATCTTGTTACTATAGACCAAATCATTTCCACTTCTAGCCCATCCTAAATCTACTGGTATTGAAGCATGGTATGTTAGGTTTGCCAAAACCTCAAATTATTAGTGGTGATTCATAGTCATGAGATCTACAACTATACCTTCAGCTTCAAATTTCATGGACTATTAATGGAAACCTTGGTAGCAACTCACATTTATGTCGATTAGTTCTTACAAAAATCTCTTCCCACACCTCTCTACACTAATCTCAATGTGAGTGTAATTTCTTTTGCTTCACAATCATTCATTTAGGTGCTTGAGGGTGCTCAAATTCTTGCTCTAGTAGGGTTTTTGTGCTTTCGATCTCTTTTTTGTTGGTTTGATTGACATCTCAAGTTCACACAAAGTTTTTAATTAAAACCAGTCTATGGCTTGATGTTTTATACCCTAATTTCATCTACCATATTTAATGCAGGTGCAATAATGGCATGGTAGCATCTAGATTGATTGAACTCCATAAAATTCTATAAAATATATGAAAATCCTCTACCACCAACTCATTTAATGTAGATCTTTGTGCCTCTACCTTCACCTCATTCAATGTTCCTAATGGTATTTCAGTGAAGTGACTTGTGGTTCAAATGGTCACTTACCACTCAAATCTAGGTGGATTCCAGCTATCTTAGATGATTCTCCTTCTACATTTTGTTTTCTTGGCATGACCTTCACCTTCAATATGGTAACTTGGGCATAGCACCTCACATGTTGTGATTCAGTCTCCTCGATTCCATCTTCTTTTCTTATTGTGCTTCTATTTCAAGCATGCTTATCTATCTTGGTCAATTTTTTTGCTTCATCTTTCCTTGGCCTATCTTACTCCATATAAATCCCTTACACTGACCCTTCAACACTTGATTCTTCTCTTATAGTTCTCTTACGCATGATCATTATGTGCGTCTTCACTTTCTTTCTTGTGCATGATCATGTGCATCTTTACTCCCTCTTGTGTGACTCTCTCGATTCGTAATTGCTTTAAATTTAGTGGGCTCCATGCACCTAGAACTTAGGTGTCTAACATAGGTGCTTAAAAGACATCCTCTCAACTCACCTGACTGGAGTTATGCTTGGAAGCATCGAACTAGCTATTTTATGAGCCTAAATATGCCTTGTTATTTGAATCTTGTGCATGAAGATCTGGTGTGCCTTGCATCAAACCCTTAAAAACTTCATGCACCCATTACTTAGGTGTCTAGCCTCATGCACTTAGAGAATGTAAGTGCTCAACTCATCTGGCTAGAATTATGTGTGAAATGTCTATAGATTTTCCCAGCGACCTTAAGGATCCACTTGTTCACTCTTGATACTATTGCCCAATGAATGAAACAAAACAAAATAAAAAGGAAATATTTGGCTTGCCCCAAACATTATTTTGGTAATCTCAACTCAAATCAACTAGTTACCATGAAGTTGGTGTCCTCATGGCACAAACACCATCCTATTGCCAATTGGCTTCAACCTATTACCACTGAAATGCCTAGGGAACATTTTGTCAGTCAACATGCGTAACTTGCATGTGCCTATCTCCAATACGTGTTAGATGATATATGGGCCCATCCACCTTATATGTAGTTTTCTTAGGTGTTTTAGATACTTGGATTCATATAGCAAAATGAATGTTCCTTCTGCTAGCACCTTGTTCTTTATATTCTTGTCATGCTAGAGCTTCTAGCACATCTTTTCTATCTGTTGGCTCCACTTTGCCTGGATGTACATCTCATCTAAGTGTTCCAAGTCCTTTAGCCTTATGTTGAGTGACTCTTGGTCATCTAACCAACTAATGCATGTAATACACAATGATGGTACTAATAACTTCATTGGTAGGATCGCCTCAGCACAAAACACCAGTTGAAATAGTGTAGCCTTTTTCAAGCACTTATAGGTTGTGCGATATACCCATAGTACTATCGACACATGATTATCCCAATCCTTACGACCAATGTTTCATATATTTATGAGTCATGTTCTTAGTATTTTGTTAAATGCCTCAGCTATGCCATTTGTTTATGGATGATAAGGGGTCATTTTGTGGTGCACCACCATATACTCAGTCAATAGGATGCACATCATTTCATTGATAAAATGAATGCCCTTATCGCTAGTCCAACTAAGTGGGCACCTATAATGGATTATTATATTTTCCTAGATGAATCATGTGGCTATGGTGGCTATGCAATCTTTTATCGATGTGGCCTTGGCCCATTTGGTGAAATAATTTATGGCTGCCAAGATATACCTTGCACCTGTGCATCGTGCTATGAGAGTTATCAACCCAAAAAAATAATGGACCATTTATCAAATGGCATATGGGAAAGAATGGGGATGAAGGGAATCTTATCCTGAAGGTTAGGCTTCCTTATGCACTGGCATATATCACTTGACTCGGCGTAGTTCTTTACATCTTGAAACAAGCTTAGCCACCACAAGCCTGGTTACAACACTTTTCATGTTGTTACATCACCAATGCAATCTCCTCCTGCTATGCCTTCATGTACCTCTTACAAGATGGAGTCTCTTTCATGCTTCAAGACACATCAATGCATCACTTCATCTCTACTTAGCTTATATAGTTCTCCACTAATAAGTTAAAAGGGGGAAGTATGAACTGTTAGCTATTTCTTATCTTTATTTATCATAGTTTGGGGTGTAACTCTAGACATTAGAAAGTTGATGATCTCTACCAAATCCTTAGGGATTCACTAGACTCTTTTTAGTTACACGTCTAGCCTGTCATCCTTAATAGACACTACTATATCACTAGAATTGATGTGAGACAAATGGTCTGGCCCCAAGTTCTGCTTCTTAAGATTTAAAATAATAGAGAACTGGAACTCCTAGAATAGATCTATCCATCTTTATATGCACTTATGTAAAACATTCTTGTTCACGAGGTAGTTGACCACCTCATGATCAATGAAAAAGATAAATGGGGTTGCCAACAAATATTGTCTAATTTTTTGTAAGGCATAGACCATGGCAAGCACCTCATGCTCTGTCATTATGTAATTCTGCTCTACTAAGGTCAACTTTATGTTGGCAAAGGAGATGGGATGATCCATTTTGCCTTCACCAGGCTATGCCAATATTATGTTAATCATAGATCTAGAAGATCAACATGGACATGAAAAGGTGTTGTCTAGTTGGGGAACTGTAAGATAGGTGCACTATCTAATCTAAGATTCAGGGTCTCGAAGGCATCCTCTTGTGCTTTACCCCAATAGAATGGTCCATCTTTATGCAAAAGGTCTTCTAGCAGTGCTTCAATCTTCATATAACTCCTTATAAATTTATTGTAATACCCATAGTGGCTAAGGAAGGTGAAAATATCTTTCTGTGTGGAAGGAATTTGGAGCTAAATGATGATGGTGATCTTCACTAGATCAATGAGAAAACCATCCTCACAGATAATGTGCCTGAGTAGGGTTTAAAACAGTGTTGCAAAGATGCACTTTTTTAGGTTTAGGGATATCTAAAGTTATCTATACTTCTCAAACATTAGGCATAGTTTTTCACAATGGTCCTTGACAAGGCCATACACCGTCTAATCATCTAGGTAAACTTGGAAGAACCTGTGGATGGAATCCTTGAATGCAATGATCACCAGTTTAGAGAATATGATTGGTGCATTGTTGAGTCCAAAGGGCATCACATTATAAGGAAAATAACCCCATTTAGTTGTAAAGGTTGTTTTGGGCTTGCCCTCTTCTTCAATCTAGACTTGGTGTTAGCTAAAGAACCTATCAGTGAAGGTGGAGATTTCATAACTTGCAACACCTTCCAGGACTTCATCGTTGAATGGAGTTTGGAAGGGGTCATTGACATAAACAACATTCAACATTCTATAATCGATGCAAATGTGAATATGCCCATCCTTATTTATGTTTATTACCATTGGGTTCACCGATTCAGACTCTTGCATAGGGTAAATGACCCTTATGGCCAACATTACATCGATCTCTATTTTGACCTTGGCATGGAGGTTGGGATTCATCTTATAAGGGAAAGTTTTATTGGTCTTGCACCATCGATTAGCTTTATGCTCATATTCCCAAGGCATGTATGTGTGACCTTCATATCCTGATAAGTCCTAAGGAACAAGTCTTGAAATTCCTTCAAGAGTTCTATGATGCATGACATCTCTATGTCAAACCAATAGGTGCCTAGAGTAGCCATCTTTGGCTCTCCCTCTGCACTAATATCCACTTTGATAGTCTTAAGTGGGGTACGTTATGGCTCATTATTCTCTTAGTGTGAGTCCTTAACTTACCAAGTTCCCTCTGTTGTCTCAACATGAAGATGAGTGGTGTCTTCTTTGCCAGGAGCATTATCATCTACTTGACACACGAGTTTATTTTTAGAGGTTAGCATTTTCCAATAATGCTCCTTCCAAATTTTATCATCTTCCTTGCTCAAGTCACTGTTGAGCATTTTTTCCTCAAAGAAGGTTGGGAGCACCAACCCTTTTCTCTGAACATGTCTCTTAAATTCTTCTCAAGGATGGCTATGTCTTTGAACACTACCCTCTAAATTACTTGTAATGGCTCAACTAGTTCTAAGTTTTGTGAGGAAAAGGAGGTGTTGACAAACTTCTCCTTAAGGGCCTCCCAATTGGTTATATCTTGGTGTATTTTGTTGACCATGTACCATGCTTGTGTCCATGTATTTAGAGTCCTAAAAAAAGGTGTGCACCCATAAGTTCTTTAGGGTAGTCACATCATAGTCAGTCCATGTCTCTTCACATAAGCTCACATGCACCACAAGGTCAGATTTTCTAGAGTACATCTAGATATCCAAGTTCTTGTTAATGTTCTTGAATCTAGTGCACATGGCCACCTTTACCTCTATCCAAGTTGGTAAGTTAGACCTTTGTGATGCCCACCAATATGTGGTAGTGCTTATCAAGGTATACACAAGTATGCCCATTCTATCTCTCTCCTTAGGGATACATGCTTCAAGGTCACGAGCATACCTTTCCACTGGGTTGCTCCCTCCAAATTTTGGGAGCACTGCAAGCTTGCCTTTTCTCAATCGAAATACCTTCTTTCCTTTGTTCTCTTGGTGGGGGACCCATCATTTCAAAGCATGATCAATCTAGACCCAACCAATCCTCATGGGCTTTGGTGCCTTTGTTTGCACCAAATGACATTTGTGACCAGTGATCTCATAAATTTCTTCAACCCATTAGTTTCAAGTGACATCGATGGTGTTCAAGGCTGACTACCCATCCTCCCAAGAGAGCACTCCTTGATTAGAAGGGTTGATATTCTTGATGCCTTGTACTATGATGTTATATATATGGTTTATCTCATCCTCCAGATCAATGCTCTCCACATAACGGGGTCCTTGGTCACTTGAAAGGGGGATCGCTACCCTTTCCTTTCCATTTTTGAAGGTCATGTATCACTTCTTAAAGTGCATATTTGCATTATTGGCATAGCACCAAGGCCTTCCTAGAAGCACTGGGTAGTTATCTTATTCAACCAACTCAATAAACTCAAAGTCAGTGTGGAATTTAGCACTCATAATATCTACAATGGTACCCTAAAAAAATTTGATCGATTATGCTCAAGTCTTGTTAGCCATGAAAAGTACATGGGGAGAAAGTCTCAAGGCTAGCCTACCCATCTTCTCCCATGTGTTCTTGGTTAGGATATTAACTTCTGTGCTAGTGTTGATCAATACCTTGTAGATGAACCATCCATCGATGGTGGCATTTACTAGTAACTCTTGGTCATACTTTGTGTTCTGAGTATGCCTTACTTCATGTGCCCACTCCATATGCGATGCAATAATTTCATTTATGTGGGGCTTAGTAACTTTACTTAGTTATCTCCTTACATGTTATAAAAGAAAATTTTTTAGCAAGGGAAGCATCCCATCTATTTGTAGGAGGGACAAGATCTCTGTCATCTCCTATACTTTAGCCTCTTAGCTATCTTGCTTTTTACATGAGGCTATAGCCTATGCTTCTAGATCTCTGGCCAGCTAGAGTTCTCCTTACAAATTTTGTATTACACTCATGGCTTGTTGTAGGACATTCTTTTGACATGTAGGGTTAGGGTAGGGCATAGCTTTTAGCTTAGGTCATGTTATTCATTTGGTGCAACTTGGTTCACCATATTCTAGGTACAACTCTTGTGTTGGCATAGTTGGTAGTTGAGTGGTGAACCCACTCTGTGTAATTGCCTAGACTTTGATTGGCTTTATGCATGATGGCTATGCATTTAGATCCCATTTCATATCTTTAGGCTTGTACCTGATCATCCCTACACCCCTATCGACACCCATTTTTCCTTGGGTTAGATTTTTGTACAAGTTAGGGCACTCTTTAACCACACATGGTCCTTGACAATACCCACACATTAGATGCATTAGGTAGTCATGCTAATAGTGCTTGGTCAAACCATACTTGTAACATGATCATAGTGGGAATATTGTTCCACTGCATCCTCCACCTCACCCTTTGGCACCTCTCTAGTTTCCATATCCAGCATTCTATTAGCCATAACCTTCATATATTTGGTTTGCCTACCCTCTGATTATTGTAGTTTCCTATCATACGCCTCCATATTCTAGTGCATCTCATCATTTCTTGGTAGTCAGTTGTGTTATGAGTGTAGGCATCACATAACTTGCAATAGATGGTTGTGTTGAGCTAATTGGCACGTTTCAAGAAAGGGCAATTGCAAACATCATGCATCTCATGACAAACTTCACAGTTGAGAAACAATGTGCTCACATTCCTTCAAGGGTAGTTATTTCTATTATGACCATCCATCTCACACTCGGTGCACCACAACCCACTTTGAGTATCTTGCGATGAGCTAGCGGTCAACTTCTATAGTTGGGAGGCCATAAATGTGATTTGAAGCTCTATGAAAGGGCTAATTCCTATATTAGCGCTCCTAACCACCTTGGCCTTGAGTGCAGATTCAAGCGCTTCTTGAGGTTCTGTGAATGTTTTCATGGATATCATCCTTCTGAAAGGCACTAACAATCCTGTAATGAACCATTGCACATGTTGAGAGGGGTAAATGTCACAAGGGAACTTGGAATAGAGTGGCTTGAATCTAGCATCATACAAGCGCATGCTCTCTAATAATCCTTGGTTGATCTCCTTGAGTATAGTGATGCTCTGCTACTCAAACTTAGGTATATCAAACTCCTTCAGGAAGGCTCCCTTCAATGTGTCATAATAAACCATAGCCCAGTTAGGATCAAACTTCCTATACCAATTATGGATGTGATCAAGTAAGGTTGTCATAAATTGGGTTGCCTTGCGCTCAGATTGGGTTATTCCCTGAGCACACCATTATAACTCACATTTGAGCACATATTTTGTGGCATTCTCCATGCCTCGATACTCTGACAGGCACATGGCCATATCGTAATAGATCTGAGGCTAGGGAGTAGTTGGTACTTGGGGTGATTATCCTCCTAGTACTTGTCTTGGCATTGGTCCTCCAAGGCCTCTAGCCACTAGGCCAAGTATTGGTTTGATGGTTACTACTGTCACTACATAAGATGATGGAGTTGTACTATCGACTAGTAGTGCAAGGCCACTTCCTATGGGTTGTTGCCCAAGTTGTACAATTGACATTAGCTAAACTAGGGTATTTGCACTCATGTTCTATGTAGTTGGGCTAATGCCTTGAGATATATAGGTATCTTTACTTACCTCCTCATATGAGTTGACTTGTTTAATCACAAAGTTCTAGTCCAAATTTGTAAAATGATCAAAGTCTACATCAACAACAAGGTCAGTTTTCAATCTTCTATTTTCCTTTGGGGAATTTAGTATATGAGCTCATGTCATAGGTTTAAAGGGGGTAGGTGCATCTAGTACATCTATAATGGTCAAGTTCTGAAGGGATCTCAAGCATTCACCCATCAACTATGGAGCTTGTTCCATAGCTTCAAGGGCTCCTCCCTTTGGGCACAACTACCATTCAAGAGATCCTTCCCCATGCCCTTATCGCTCACTATGGGTCCTCTCAGCACTTTTAGGTTCCAAATATTCTATCAATATATGCCTCCTCTTGTTATAAGCCTATCTCCTGAGCTCTCAGTTGTCAACCTACTCGTCCCCTTCCATAATGCCTCACCTACACATCCCCTTCTTCCCTATTGCACTACTAATACATGACAGGATTTTAGCCTTCCATCCTCACTATTTTGAAGCTATAATCTACCATCAACTTCTTGAATTTAGTGCTAAGTTATTTCACAAATGTGTCTCAAGGCTCGTGCAAGAACTGATACTTTACTTCTTCAAGGTAGGAGTATGTCAATATCGTTAAACTCAAGCATGTAGTTGTTCAGTACCCCTTACCACCATTTATCTCTAGTCTAAGTGGAGTCTAAGTTATTGAGCCTTTCTAGGTGTTATTTCATCCACTCAAGGCATTGTCTATAGCTTCAACTTCTTAGGGTCACATAAGTAGCCAACCAACGGTATACTTGCTCCTGTAGTTTACAAAATAAAGCATCATATAGGGCATCATACAAGTGGTTTTGGACCCAGTTCCTTGGATTTTGTCATCTACAAATCAGATGCCTCAGTGTAAAGTTTTCCTCCACTTGTTCCATCCAACACTCGATGTTCTTGTGGGAGAGTCAGAGCATTGTCTTAATGCACCATTGTAGCAACAAAATTTAACAAGTCTCAGCAACAAAACCAAAATGTTGTAAAAAATTTGGTCTTTTGATCATGGGCCTAGTTGTCCAGGTCAAATTAGGTTTGTTCTAGGGGGCACAGGCCTTGACTATTCCTATGGCATTCAACATTTAGCACTCAACTATGCTGACATCAATATGCATAAGGTGCAATTCTTATGTTCTCACCCAAACACAGTGCAGAAGGGATTGAGGTTTGTGTTGGCCTAGTTGTGCCATGACACAACTCTATTCTTCAAGGGATTTGGTTAGTACGATGATGGTTGGGCATTCATGGGTGCAAGCCTTGGGTTTCATGGAATTAATGGCATTTAGGCGCTTGAGGGGTAATGAGGTATCTAGTTGAAGAACTTGGACACATACTTGTGCTTAAGCATGGATATTAATTTGGGGCATAAGGTCTTAACCATACTTAATGCATTTCCTATATTGGTGCGGGGTTCATAATTAACTACAGGCCCACCATGAATGAACTAGGTTAGAAGCTCACGAGAACTCAATATACATTCGACAGAATAAAGCATGTAATCCAATCAACATTCATAAAATGTTATTCATTAATAGAGTTCAACAATAATACATGTGTAGTCAATATAAATTGAGTAGAAGCTTGACATAAACTACTAAAGGCCCAAGATCATAGGTGAGCTTGGGTGTTACAATGAAGAGCATCAAATAACATCCCAAACTGAGTTCTAAAGCCTAATGATAATTATCTAGCCATAATTCACCAAAGCTTTACTACTCCAGTTCATCTCTCCTTTCCAACTGAACCCAGCTTCCTTTTATAGAACTTCAAAGCATCCTAAGATCATGGGAAATGGAGTACACCGATCACTGAGCTGACACTAGAAGTACACTTCTTGCCGTCTCCACTACGCTTTGTTTTTAATGCATAGTTGTTATCCCGTGTGCCTGCTTCCCAATGTTGCTTGATCCAAAAGGATCCACTTATATTTAATGGCCTATCACTATCTCGTGCACCCGCTTCCCAATGTTGATTGATTCAAATGGAGTTGTTAACTGCCAACCAACTAGCGCCACTAGAAGACAAAACAACAATCATCCTCTATGATTCCTTTGCACCTAGGTATTCACTGAGTTGGTGTGGATCCACTAATTAGCTCAAAAAGGGGCCCACCACACTACTTTGAGTAAGGTATTTACGTGGACTGCGATTGTGTTACACATCCATCTTACCATTAAAAATAGGACTTATCTTGGATATCTATTATTGATTGTTTATTGTTATACCCACGTGTTACATTTCATGTACTTTACCCTTCAAATAAATCAATGATACTCTAAGTCTAAATATTTATCATTCCACATTTACACAATAAGGCATTATGGTGCCCACATTTTGAATCATCTTTCTCTCATTCTAAAGCATTACGCTATCCATTTCGATTTAGAGCTCAATCAATTCTAATTTCAACCAATTTCCAATATCAAGTCAATTCTAATTTTGAATTAAACCCGGTTTCATTATGATTTCAAGATCAATTTTAGTTTTAATTCAATTTCAATTCCAATTCCAAATTCGAAGGTAAGACAAAGTCAAACCAATTCAAACTTTCAAAGTCAAACAAAGTCAATTAAAAAAAATATGTCAAGTCAAAATTTTCAAATTTTAAAAGTCAATTAAGGTCAACATTTCAATCAAGTTAATTTTCTAATACAAATTTGAATCAAGGACATGACAATTGGATCATGATCTTGCCCCTATTTATTTCCACCTCTGCATATCTTAGATCTACTTGTGCATTTATAGATAAGGTAAGTATTATCTATTTTTAGTGTGTATACAATCAAATTACTGTTTTGAATGTACTTTCTATATTTAACGTAACTCAACAATTTAATTCAGAATATTAATTTATCTGAGTTTTCAATTAATTGGTCTGCTTTAGAATAGTTTTATTCATCCTTGTGTATAAGCTATTCTACCCTTTTAACCTTTCATACATTCTCAATTCAGAGTTAAACACCTTTATAAATAACCAATGGTCCCTGATCAAGTATGTTAGAAAATCAATGGTTATCACCTAGATTCCAAGTTCAATAATGGGACCCACAAAATGATCAACAAATGAAGGTCATTTTTTGTTTGAATAAAGGGACACACACCAATGTAGCCATTTAACATTGTTTCACATATATGCATGTATGCCCAAGTTGCTCCATGTAATTCATTGCACCTGCATGTATTGCCAAGTATCTATAAAACACAAATAAGGGTAAATTGTAGGTATATCTATGTAGTTGCAGGTAGTTCTAGGCATCTTTGGGTATTTTCTGGGAGGTACATGTATGCCCTATTTTATAACTAAACCATGGATGCACTCCAAAGGTTGGGTTAATATCCCCCACAACCCATTGCGAAAATGTCACGATCAACTTTGAAATATATACGGATAATCATTGCGCCCCACATTTTGTCATGACACCCCATAATAAATTGTGTCGCCACACATATATTCATAGGACCCCACATCCATACAAGGTTCCTCATAACCGATATTTAAATTGGGAAACCTCATAATGACAGAAAAAAGTATCATTAATAACCAATAGTTCCTGATCAAGTCTCGTAAAAAAAATCTTAATCTACGAGATGCTTTGCCATCCGACGGTCTACATTCTTTCCAATGGCTGCTGTCTGGCGACTTCACCCATGGTTTATGAGATGAGGTTCTAAAAAGGATTCAAATTAGAATCCGCTCATCTCTAGACCCTTCCATCCTTCTTAGAATCCCTCCCATCCTTCTTAGAATCCGCTATCTCTAGCCCGTCCCATCCTTCTTAGAAGCAAATTCGATAAATACAGGAATGTCAGTTGGGTTAGGACCAATGTTTTGAAATTAGCTTTTTGTTCTCCCTACGTTGGCCACTGCTGCCTTAACATCGATTCCCACTCGACAAGGGGAGTTCTGTTCCTCGGAGTACATGGCAGGCCACTTTGATGTTGCAATTACAGTTGATGTTGTTCAACATGATGGCGACGAAATCCAGTGGTACGCTTTGTTTTTATATAACCAGATTTGGCAGTTAAAGGGAGTCATTTCAGGTCACGCAGAGGGAATCTGTAATCTGTTGAACTTTTATGTAGCGATTCATGGACTAATCATCACTGCAATATTTACCGTTCAAACAGTCAACATGGAAATGCACTGTGCGACGTGGTGGACTCTACCTATTCTACTGGCTATTGCCTCCGGCGGAATTATTGCGGCAATCACTCTGAAGATCTTCCTCCACTTTACTGCGTCAGTTAAAGGGCAACGTCTAGCCCAACAGCTTGACACTCTTCTCCACGGCATTCAAAGTGCGCAGCTGCTGAGGAGGAACCCCAATCTATTCTTCCGTTTGCAGAGCATGCGTACCGAAGTAATTTTAACGGTCTCCTCGCTTGTTATTTTGGTCTCTTGCAAACGTCTCGCCTGTTGAAAGGCCTTCCCTTTACTTCTTGAAGATTTTCTTAGGGTTTCTTTTTTATGCTTAGTGGAGGTCTTGTTTTCCCATGTGTCCTCGTAAAAGTTTAAGACTGTTAAGAAGTTTCACACGTTTTAATTTTTCTTTTGTTCAAAGATGGATTGTTATGGACAGATAGTTTTGGCTAATTGGGTGCCCATTTAAGAGTTTATAATTGTTGTAAACAGGAGCTTTTATGGGCAAATTTTGGTTAAATGAATAATTTTATTTACCCTTTTATTAGAGATAATAGATATGTGTATCGATTACATGTAATTATTCAGATTTCCTATTTTTGTGGGGTGGATCCTGCTTCCTATTTGTGTTCATGGACAAATTGTGCTTCAGTATGGAAAGAAATTCAAGATGTGTTTCCCCATATAGACACCCATGTTAGAGCCCCATAACAGTATGCTCTCAACTCACTCGTTGTTAGAGCATATATGTATTGTGGAGGTCATTTATACCAGTTGATATCATTTCCTAGCTATTGAAAGATGATGTAGAAATAGTTATCAATTGCACACGTTAGATTCAGGACAAGAAATCACACAATAGGAATTTGGAGATACCAATATCGCTGCAATAAATCAATGTTTATATCGAAAAAAGTAAACTAATCATACAAAATAGTGACAAAAGCCAATCCTCCATAACAAGAGTATGTACATTACCATCTATATTTGTTGGTCATTCTCTAAACTCTTTTATTGCAACTCAATGTCTAACTAATTGATCACACATGGTTACTAACCGATCTAAACTAGGCCTAAATTATATACAAGATGCCTAAGTAACTGATCACACATGGATAATGACCAATCTAAACTAACCCTAAATTATTTGTATAATATGCGGATCATCCATTATTGCAGGTAAACATTACATAAAATAGCCTAACTCTAACAAGAAGCATTTCACTTATTTCAACCTTTTGTGTTATATCTTTCTTAAGAGTGATAATCCTCATTGATATTGCACTCGATATAAAAATCATAAAAAAATAAACTTCGAGGTCACCGTAACTATGGTGATCCTTAGTTGCGTTGATATCTTGTGTCCCATGCACACGACCATATAAACAAAATGTCCATGGATTTTGAACCTCAACTCAGTATTTAAACAAATACATATGAGCTAGCGAAGGATTGAATCAGGCAAATAAGGAATGTGGCATCGTGATATCTAAAAGTTGGATTGAAATTCTATGTGAAAAGACTAATAATATAAAGGGATATGTTTCTATGTGAAAATTTTGCAATGTTTATTGAATTGTATGCACATATTATTCAAAGGCCCATGTTGTGTGTGCTGATGGTGGCAAGCCATTTTGGTATTCATAAAACACTGATTGTAATTCAAAATTACTTTTATTGGCCCACCATTCATCAAGATGTGTGGTTTGTGCTATTTATAAGCTTTTCAATTAGAGATAGGGTTTATACACTGCAATACCCATTCTTAATAGTCTTGGGAATTTGTGTTAATGGACATATTGGTTTTTTTGAAATAAGAGATATGCTTGATGAGTTACTAGTGGTAACATATTGGTCCAGGTGGATTCTCAAAATATTCCAGCATACCGGGAAATGCCATTCTCATGGAATGCATTCATGTCAACTCATGCATCATGCTTTGCGGTAATGCCAACACATGCTTTAGGTTCTAATATTACAAAATGCTTCCAAAAGTCCCAAAATACTTCCAAGACCACCAGTCCATCTCTACCAGATGTCCCACACACATTTCTAGTGGTTTGAACCAATTTGGGAAGATCGAGCATGGCAGCATCCATGCGTATGCCAAACCTTATGTGGTCTTCATCATTGGTTTTATTAGGTTTCTTGATAACTACACCACCACTTGACATGCATATGTTCCTTCTTAAGTGTGAAAAACAAGAGAGATTAATTTGGAGAATATGATGTCTTGTATCTTTTTCCTTTTTTTTTTTTTTTTTTTTAATATTGTATCTTTTCATTAAAACTCTTACCATCCCAAGGATTCACACCTTAAGTTTGAAAGGAAAATGCAAACAATATGAATATGAACAATGATAACTGCCTTGCCTCCTCTCATGAAAAGTTTGTGTTATAATATTCAAAAAAATCATGCCATAAAATTACCTTTTCAGCTTTTGATATATAATTTTATCTAGTAAAGTAAAATAAATGCTTTAACAAGGTGATGGCACTAAGACTGATTGCCATAATCCCACTTACCATACTTTTTATTCCTACCATTTATGTTTTAAATCCCTCCATCCAACCAACACAATTTTTCCTCGAGGGATATTTATCTTAACTATTATGGATTGTGGAAGTTTAAAATTCCAAGATTGAGAATGTGAATTGGGTAGAGGAATCCAAGTCAAATTCAACTTTGATCAATAACACTAGCTTTTGGAGGAAGTAGTATCACATCCTTAGCTAAAAAATCAGAAACTATATTCACTTCCCTAAGTTCATAAGCACTTCTATTTTCTGCTAAATATTCATCAAATTCTTAATTTATTTTATCTTTATCTATTGTTCCATGAGGATGGGTCTACATTCTCATTTCCTTGTCCATGTGCCTATGAAATTTTCCTATTAAAATATTGTTTCTAGGATGTTGTGGGTACTTCCTACCACCATCTTTTCATGTTTCCTTCTCCCCTACCAAAAGGGAATGTGGTGGAATATACACGCCAATAGTTAATTCTTCGGGAAGCTCTTTCCTCCATCCCTAAGAAGATTAGTGAGGACCAAAGTTATTTGCTACAACCAGTTTAGTGACACCTCTCTACCTAGCTATACCAATGTCTTCTCTAATAGCCATAGCCTTCGCACAATTATCCATTTGAGTACCTAATCCCATGGAAAACTGAAACATATGTTTATCTTGTCTATCTCTCCATATACCTCTAGCTCTTGCTTTTCTAGATTTACCCACCAAGGAACCATTATCTTTCATTTACCTATTATTGGAAGGGATTAAGTGATCTGAATTTTAATTGAAAATCCAATTGACAACACACTAAATTTCATAAATTTAATGTGCTATAAAAATGACGAATTGAATCAAAGAATTGGGCACAATAGTAACACAATATTCAATTTTAAATGAAGTTTTATTGAGTCTGAGATTACTTTTCAAGAGGGCAGCAATCTTTGAGAAGAGATGTGAAGCTATGAGACTCTTTTATGTGATTTTTACATTTTTTTTTAGAAAAGAGAGGTAAAAACTTTATTAAAACCAAGAATACCAAAGTACAGAACAGCCTGAGGCCAACGCCTCAGGAATCAACAAAATCGCGAAAAACCACAAGGACAATAAAATTAGGCTCCAATACCAATCTCATCCTCCACAATAATCCTTTCCAAATTCTGGCAAGGTGCGTAGGGCATCTGCTCCCACCCATCAAACTTCTGGCCTTCAAATTCTTTTGATCCCCATCTAGCCAGGCAATCGGCCGCCCTATTCCATTCCCTAGGAATATGGGCAAAAATCACAGAATCTATACAAGAACTGACCTAAAGAATCTACTGGACAATCAATGATAGTTGCCAGCACACATCAGAGGTCTTCTTCTCAAGAAGCAAATTAACCAGAACTTGAGAATCAGCCTCACAAATCACTTTCCTCCACCCTAAATCATAAGCTCTCCTTAAAGCATGTAAAATCGCACAGTGTTCCATTCGGTTGACTGTCTGCACTCCTTTGTTACTCGCAAAAATCAAAACCACCGAACCAGTAGAATCCCTGCCGAGCCCGCCTATCCCAGCCGAGCTAGGATTCCCACGGGATGACCCGTTCGTATTAAGTTTCAAAAAACCATCAGGAGGTGGCGTCCATCTCCCTATCCTTTGCACTCTCTGTTTCACCTGTCTACCTCTCCTGACACACGCTAAGATAGGAGAAACTCCCTGAAATCTCAACCTCTCCTCAATCTCAGCATCACTCTTAGCTAGAGGCAGGGTAATCTCACTCTTAACCCCAATGTTTTCTTGGACCATGCCCAGTATTCTCATCCAAACCTGCTGAATTCCCAAATTTTCTCCTCGAAAAATCCTGTGATTTCTTTCAAGCCAAACTTGCCATAAAAGGAAAATAGGACCAGCGTACCATACCTCTTGCAAAAATGAAGCCGGTGAGGGCAGTCTACCCAATCTCGCCCAAAAATCAGCCAAGGAGGATGCATGGACGCATTGACATTTCCACGCTGCCCACCAAAAATGCCATAGTTGCATTGAGAAGGGGCATTAGAAGAATAAATGTTGAGAATCCTCCTCCTTGCTGTGGCAAAAGGCACACCTCAAAGGGCCAGCAAATCCCCTCTTTCGGATATTATCCCACGTCAAGCATTTATTCCAGGCCAAGGTCTAGGTGAAACAGTTACACTTCGGCCAAGAGAAACTATTCCATACTTTTTTCCACCAAGGAACTTCCCTCCCGCCATCCAATTGCTGAGAGATCAAATCCTGGTACCCTGAAGACACCGTGTAAGAACCCTTCGGATTGGGGGCCCACGCCAGAACATCCCTTTCCAAAAGGGCACTACAACTGCATCCAACAAGAATGGAATGGAGTTCAGCGCACTCCGCTTCCAATCCCCTAATCGGCCACTCCTCAGGAGATTTCCATCTCGCTGTCATCACCTGTCCCTGATGGAAAAACTCTTTGAAATCACCCACCTTCAACCAACCGGCTTCACCAAATCTTTGCGCTAATATATTTAACTGAGGATATTGATTTTCTAGGGGCGGAAAACCATCCCAAGAGTCCTACCAAAACCGTGCTTCCATCCCGTCTTTGCATATCCAGAACAAACCATGCTTAATGAGCTCAACCTCTTTCTTGAGCGTAAACTAGATCGTCGACCCCTTCCCTGTTAAACTATGCCGAGGAGTATCACTCTGAGGAACCCCTACCAAATACTTGTGGGATAAGATTCTAGCCCACAGCCGGTTTGGTTCAACACACCATCTCCAATACAGTTTTGTAGCCAAAGCCGTACCAGAGAGTAGCGACTGTCTTAATCCAAGACCTCCCAGCTTTTTTGGACTGCAAACTGTCTCCCATTTGATGAGACTCCATTTAGTCGTTGCTAAATTGCCAGCCCAAATAAATTGCCTTGCCAAAGAGTCAAGCTCTCTCACAAAACACACCGGCGCAACCTGAACCATACACCTGTATATAGGGAGTGCCTGCACAACCGATTGAAGCAGCTGAACCCTACTAGTAAAGGACAGGCAGCGATGAGTCCAATGATTAACCTTAGCACGAAATTTGTCCAGAAGGCCCTGCCATGTCTCCCTAGATTGTCTCCCAGTCGAGATGGGGATGCCAAGATAAAGCAGAGAAAGGCTTCCAATTTGGAACTTGAATAAATTAGCAATTCTCCGCTGAATTGGAAGAGGGGTGTTGAAAAAATAAATTGAAGACTTACCCTCATTAATTAGCTAACCTGACGCCTCAAAATAAACATCCAAATCTCTGTGCATATTAGACGCTTCTCTCACCATTGCCATGCCCATCAAAGTTGCATCATCTACAAACTGTAGGTGTGAGAGTGCCGGGAGACCTCCACCCCATTGCTACCCCTGAATATGTCCCCCTTCCACATTCTTTTTGATCAGCCGTCCCAGCCCTTCTACCAGAAGAAGAAACAGATAAGGGGAGAGGGGATCGCCTTGCCAAAGGCCACGAGAAGCTCCAAATAAATTAGAATGCTCCCCGTTAATTAGAACCGAGAAGGAGGTCGAATGCACACAGCTCATGACCCAGCAAATCCAATCCTCACTAAATCCAAAAGCACTCAAAACCTTTCTAAGGAAGGACCACCAGACTTTGTCATAAGCTTTACTCATATCCAGCTTAATGAACATGGCCTTTTATTTTGACTTGGCCATCAAATGAATCGCCTCAGTAGCCACCACAACTCCATCCAAAATTTGTTGCCTTTCCACGAATCCACTTTGCTCTTCGAAAATAAACAAAGTCAGCCACCTTTTCAATTTTTCCGCAATCAGCTTGGAGATAATTTTATAAATCACATTGCAGAGGGAAATGGGATGAAATTGACTTAGCCGATCAGCTCCCTCCCCCTTAGGGATAAGAGCCAGGAAAGTCAAATTCATAGCCCTGAGCATCTGCTTATTCATCTGTGATTCACAAACAGCAGCCAAGAGATCGACTTTTATAATGTCCCAAAACTCCTGGAAAAATTCAATCGAAAATCCATCCGGCCCAGGGGCTTTACCTTTTTGCATCTGGAAAACTATCCTCTCTACCTCCTCCATAGAAATGGCACTCATAAGATGCTTATTCATCTCCCTAGAGACCAAAGAGGGAATACATGAAAGAACCTGGGTCTCAGCCACCAAGTCCCCCTGCACTTCCTCCCGAAATAAAGAAGCAAAGTACAATTCTGCCTCATTACAAATACCTTGGGTGGAATGAATGGTCTCCCCTCTATCCATCACCAACGAAGAAATAGTATTACCATGTTGCCTGGCTTTCACTGAGTTGAAGAAGAATGCAGTATTCCTATCCCCTTCTTGAAGCCAAACATTTCGTGCTTTCTGCTTCCAGAAGATTTCCTCCCTCAACTCCCATTCCTCCACCACCTAAAGAGCTTTAGCCTCCTCTCTTAACAGAAGTTCAGACGCATCCTCTTCCCTGATCATCCGGGTCACTGCATTCAAATGTGTTTGCGCCACATTTTTCTCCTGGTGAATGTTTTCGAAACATTGTTTGTTCCAGCGCTTGAGCTGATATTTGACAAATTGTAAGAGCTTGGCAAAAGTATACATAGCAGTTCCAAATCCCGGTCTACCTCTTCTCCACCAATCGGCCATACAACCATATAGGTCTGGATCCTTGAGCCACATGAGCTGGAATTTAAAAGGCGGTCTCTGAGGCGTCTTGGCCGAGGAAATAGTGAGCTTAATGGGCCAATGATCTGAGCCCCGCCAATCAAGTATCTCGGAGCTAGAAGACCATGACCCCCCCACCCAAAAACATGATACCATGAAATGGTCAAGGCGCTCGGCGATACTGCTGTCCCCCAACCTTCTATTGTTCCACGTGAATCGGCCATTGCTGGGCTTAATGTCAACAAGATTAAGGGCCGAGATATTGTCTCTAAGCAAAATGGAAGAGGGCTCTGTTTTCATATTACCTCCCCATTTTTTCAATAAATCCAGAATGGCATTAAAGTCTCCAGCAATAATCCAAGGCAAATAAGGAGACAAACTACGCACCTCATGAATATTGTTCCATACCTCGAGCTTGCCTCAAAAATCCGTCGGAGCATAGACATTAGAGAAAATAACAGATTCCCCTGATTCAATTCACCAAGAAACCATAGATAAGGAGGATCTGAATGAAATCCAAAACACTGGCTGGATCTTGCGCGGGTTCCATAAGCATGCCACACCCCTCGAGGATCCTTGGGCTCCAATGCACTGACAATGGCCTTGCCTCCATATCTTAGGTGCCATAGTCATCATACAATCAACAGAAACTTTAGTCTCTTGCAAAAAGAGAACATCCGGAGAATGCCTACGCACTAATTCCCGAACAGCTTTTTGTCTGGGGCCGCTGTTCAAGCCCCTTGCATTCCAAGAGATAACAATCATTTGGGAGGAGTCAAGAAATGGGTGTCCAGTGTCTTAACCGCTCTCGACTCCACCAAGTTCTCCTCAATCATCTTAATCCTCTCCAGGTCCTTTTTACGCCCTATCTTAGCATTTTTCTCCGAAGCCCCTTTCTTCCCATCCTTCTGAAGGATGCCCAGATGAGAGGTAGATTTCCCTCTTTTGTCCGCTTCTGCTGCCACGACCCATATCATAGGGTCTACTTCCTCTACGCCTTGCCCCATACCCGCATTTGTCTCCTCTGCCACCTGCGTTCCCATCTGTTCTTCCATGAGCATGGGCATAGCGAATTCTTCTTGCATAACACACGGAGGCTTGGCAACGCCAATCACCAATTCCGAATCCAACTCAGGGTGATCAGCAATGCTCATATCTGGATTAATTGCTTGCTACCCCAACTCATCTAAGAACTCAAACCTGTTAAATGTATCCTCCTCTTGTTGTTCCCTTAAAGTTCTTTTTTGTCCTCTGCTACGGGTTCGGGCTTTTACCTGAACAAAGCCCTCAGCATCCTTATTCTCCCCTGCTACAGGGTTCTTCCCTTTGTCAGTACTAGGCATGGAACTAGAGGGAGGCGTAGTATGTTATTCCAACGGCTTAGCTTTTGGACATCTTCGCACCAGATGGCCATATTCATGGCAAAGGCGACATCTGAATGGAAGAGTCTCATAGTCTAGTTGCTGTACCCAGGAATATGAACCTGCACTCATGTCTACTGCATCTGGCAATGGTTTACTTAAATCAATTTCTACACAAATACGAGTAAAGGTCATCACCTTCTTACTCAAGATTTGTGTAGAAGATCCAACAGGTCTTCCAAGCATTGATGCCAACATATGAAGCATGTCCTCACGGCAACATTCTATTGGGAATCTAGGCAACCACACCCACACTGGCACTCTATTAGGAAGCTCCTCGAAGGGGTTAAAACCTGCATGCCATGGTTTTACAAATAAACCCACCTGGTTATAGAAATAAGGCCCCCCTTCAAAGACCCTGTTGCGGTAAGCCGGGTAGATAAATGTCACCATGAAGTAGTTATTTGCGAGCATCGTGACTTCCATTTCACCCTCTGGTTCCCATACTCGTCGAGCCTAGCTCTCCAAGAATTGAAGGGAGACTTTTAAACCCAGGAACTTACAAAATAAGGAATGATTAGAATAGTATTCTACATCCTCAGCAATCATTTCAAAGGGAATTACCAATTTTGGTCATTCTTTACATCTCTCAAGACATTCATTAACTTTCATGATCCTGGATCCTCCAAGCAGATTCGAATCCTTAGCATCTGTATTATGAGAAAAGAGGGCATTCTCATACCCCTGCACATCCTGTCCTGGCAAATTCATGCCCACCACTTCACTGAAACTGAAACCAACGCCAATCTTGGAAGGCATACTCCTAGCCATGACTGCACCTGCCTTATTGTTCTCTCCAGCCGTGAGTTCATTCAAGCCAGCACCACCGGCCCCTTCCCAATGAATTGACCAGGTGTTGCGCGCAGCTCACAACACAAAATACAAAAAAAAAAATTAACAGAATAAGCAGCCAAAGCTGCAAAAACCCACCTCTTACTACCGGCCGACGCCCTTTCCCTTCCTTCATAGCAACACTCTACAACAATAAACGAGCTAGGGCATGGCTGCCCTAGCTCGTCGGCACACACCAGTCCATCGGCATTTTCCTTCTATCCTGTCCATGTGATTTTTACATTCGGATGACAATTTTATATCTATTTTTTGGCAGGAAATGAATTGTCTAAAAATTGAATATGAGGTGATTTGTTTTGAAATCTGAAGAGTCATGTGTTCCCCCAAGAAGTTGAGATGTTTTGTTGTGACTTGAAACTAATAAAAATTTAAAATTTCAATTTATCAATTTTTAGGTATTTTTCTACAATTTAGTGTTTTGAATTTTTGGGGCCCTTCGGAGTGGAATTCGGCCCCAAAAGCTTGGTTGGATGTCCCTAAAGATTTTCCAAAATCATGCATTTAGGGGGCATCTGAACTCGTTTACTTCATGACCTTTCTAGATCAATGGTCAAGAATTTATGACCCTGGCAAGGTGATGTACTAGTGTTTTACTATTCTCTTTGAATATTGTCTTGAACTGCCACTAGATCATCAATTAACCAAGAAATTAATATTTTTAACAACCCATTCATGTATGGGAGGTCTTGCCAAATCTCCATCAAAAGTATAAGTAAGCCCTGGTTTAAAAATAATGGCACATTCACTTTAGAAGATGACTATTTTTTGCTTGATATGGATTTGGTAGGTTTCTTTGATACTCTTGACTAGTCAAACCCACACCTGACCAAAATTTCAGGCCTTATCTTGAAAAAAACATCTCTTTCTTTGCAAGCAAATATTCCAATACATGAAAGAGGTGCAAAGATACTTTGTCATTTTAAGAACAACAAATTGGAAGTCTGCACATTTCCACATTTCTCAAACCTCACTGACAAAGTTGAGAGTAGCAGCAGATCTCCCAAAGGAGTAGCAGGGTTTCCAAACCTCATTAGCATAGGAGTATGTATGATGTAAGTGGTCTATGTCTTCCTCTTTATAACATCATAGAGGACATAAAAAGGACCCTAAAAATCCTAATTTTATTAAGTTTTCATACGTCAAAATTTTGTTTTGAACAAGAAGCTAGTAGAAGGTATTCATCTTTGGCCACCCAACCAACATTCAGAGCTTCTTACATCTTCTATCTATGTTGCTCCCCTATTTATTAACAAAGGCATAATAACCAATTTTATCAATCTAAACACCTAAACCCTGCCATCTCCATCCAAGCTCATTAGGTTCATCCAACCAAGATGTTTGTCTTTTCTTAAGGATTTCTTAGAGGTTTCTTTTTAAGAATGAGGAAGCATATCTGGTCCATTCCTCTAGATATTTCTTAATAAAGATGTTACACTCTATTTAGAAACACACAATTCTATCCAATCTGGTCAAATTATTATTTCAACTAAACAAGAAGAGGGAGTTCCTCAATTATGGGAGGGTGTTGTTCCCAAGAATCCTCCCAAAATAGAGCCTCTTTAACATTTTTTTATCATATAGAAAAGGCCCTCCTTAATTAAGTTGTAGCTAGCTATGATACACTTTGAGATCATGGTTTTTTGTGTAAGGAAGGTTATAGTAATACAGGGATTGGCTGACCTTGGACCCAGTACTAAATGTTTATGGGTGAGAGTATTTCTCTAGAGATTTGAAGGCTTGGAGCAAAATCTACGTATTGTTTTTCTACCATGGCAATATTACAAGCTATAGGGATATATCTATTTTGAAATTCTGAACCTACTACTAGAAGAGACTGCCAATTTATTGTCTCGAGGAGAAATCACTTGAATATTTGAATGTGAATGAGAAGAAGACATTGAAAGTTGAGAATACGCAAGTGTGACTTGATTCATTCCTTGAAATTGTAAGATTGAAGGCCTTTATATACCCTACTCCTCTCTCCTATAATTAAGGCAAGCCAAAAGGATGACATAATTGGCTTGAGTGGAATACACCAGCTGTCACTAATGGCTAAAGTGACATATTTGACTTGCGAAAAATATGCCACACAAACTCATCTCGAGCTTAATTTGTCCAAATGGGTCCTAATGGGAAAATATGGTGGTTTGAGGGTGAGTCATGGATCTAGGGCCAAACGACAAAGTGGATGATGAGATGTGAAGGGTAAGTGGGTAAATGACGAATGGTGAGACCTAGGAAAGTCTAGTGTAGTTGTGTACCCAAAGGATTTATGGCTTTAGGCCAACAAGAATTGATTAGGGAGATGGCCAATCCCACCCCAATCATTTTGATAGATCATGGAAAGTCAATGTGTCCTTGATGAGACAAGCGTTATCAATAATTTTTGGTGTATACACTTTTCATTTAGCTTGTATATTTAACTCTCTACAATATCTTTTGATCTTATGACCAACATTAGAGTTAACCAAAATTTTCCAGTCCACCAAATACATAAAGCCCTGTGCCAAGTTTACACATTTTACACATCCATTTCACAATTACATTTTAACATTTGTGTTCTATCATTGTTTTGTACTATACAGTTTCACATTACATTTGAAATCTCTGAAGCTGTTTTGTCCATTTTCATATTTTATAATTTAAATTTACCATTCATATTCTATCTTTGTTTTTTATTTTATGGTTCTTCGTTACAGGTGAAATCTCTAATGTTCTATGCCAATGTTTAATATTTTATACTTGCATTCCACAGTATCACCTCTTAGTAGTATATTCTACCTTCCACATATTATGATGAGTCTGACCTTTTCTCAACCATGAGAGAGCGTGCTCTTGATTATTTGAAAATTTGTTTTGGGAGGTTTCTTGATGACCCTTTATTATTGGGCGAGTTGAGTACAGTAAGCAATCTAAGCATGCAGGTTCTTTACACTTATTTTGATTTTGCTTCTGTGTATTTATTGCCTGACAATTGTGAGATGTTGTATAAAATATATGTAGGTTGACATTGCATATCCTCTTTTTGTTGAAAGATTCAGCTTTGTATTTTGATGGTCCAACAACTGTGACATTGCAACTAGCAGTCCAAAACTCTATTTGAATTCAAGTGCCAATTCTTATTTTAATTTGTTGTTCAGAAATGAATGGCGTTGACATTATACAAACACGTTTCATGCATATAATTAAAATTAAACACCAAAAATTTATGGTGCTAAAAATTAAAATCATTTTCTATTATCTATTACATAACACACTGGCTTGACTCGATGAAGTGGATAATTTTTTTGCATATGTAAAAACAAAAGTTCATACGGAGAAAAATTTAAAAGTGTTTAAAAGCAAAAGTTCATAGCAGGTTGTCTATAGATCTAAGAAAGTTTCAATTGAAGCTCATGTGCAGACTTCAGGTGGTCACTTGCTACCTCTCACGGTGTTTTCATCATGAACATTGTATTTGTCTACTTCAGAAAGGTCACTTGCAGCCTTCCTTTTCACAATATTGTGGATAATCCAGCAAATGCAAGTGTTTTAAGATGAATTTTGAAACTAAGTAAAGAAGTCATTTTTTCAAGGTAGCAATACCCGGGTTCTACCCCTCCCCTGCCTACCTAAAATCCTTTGACAAATATCAGTAATGTGACTAGAATTAATGAAACTCAAGTCCTTAACCATTTTAATGTGCAAACGGTCAACATGAAAATGCACTGTGCAGTGTGGTGGACTGTGCCTATTCTAGTGGCTATTGCCTCTGGCGGGATAATTGTTTCAATTGTTGTAAATCTCTTCTCCCAGTTTACTGCATTTGTTGATAGGCAACATTATGCCTGATAGCTTATATGTTACTTGACACTGTTCTTCACAACAGTCAAGGTGCACTGCTAAGGAGGAATAACTCCAATCTATTCTTCTTTATGCATGGAAGTAAACATCAGTAGGAGGCTTTACGTGTAAGGCTCTGTTTCTGTTAATGTTAATGACCTTCTCGCTTGTTATTTAGTCTGCTGCAAACGTCTCGTCTATTGAGAGGCCTTCCTTTACATCATTACCACTACCAATTGCTTTTAATTCGTGAAGATTTACTTAGGCTTTCTTGTTCTGTTTACATTTAGCTTTGCTTTGTGTAGGTCTTGTTTCTCCTATTCCGTGCATCCCTGTAAAAGTTTAAAACTGTTAAAATGTTTCACATGTTTTAATCTTTCTTTTGTTCAAACAGAGATTGTATTAGATGAATACTTTCGGCTAATTAGGTGCCCATTTAAGAGTTTAGAATTGTTCTCAACAAAAAGTTTTATGGAAAAATTTTGGCCGTTTGGGCAATTTTCTTTACCTTGTGTTTAGAGATAATAGATTTGTGCATCAATTACAAATTTTCATGTAATTATTTGGTTTCCTTATTTTTGAGGGGTGGATCCCGCTTTGGATCTTTGGTCATGGACAACTTGTTTTCTAGTATGGAAATAAATTCAAGATGTGTTTCACCATTAGAATGAATAATTTTGGCTAATTTGGTGTCCATTTAAGAGATTAGAATTGTTGTCAATAGAAACTTTTATGGGCAAATTTTGGCTGATTGGGGAATTTTCTTTACCTTGTGTTAAGAGATAATAAATTGTGTATCAATTACACGTAATTATTCGATTTCCTTATTTTTGTGGGGTGGATCTTGCCTTAGATATTTGTCCCTGAACAAATTGTGTTTGATTATGGAAATAAATTAAATGTGTTCACTATATAGACACCCATGTTAGAGCCCCTTAACAGTATGCTCTCAACCCATTCGCTGTTAGAGCATATAGTATTATAGAGGCAATTTACACCAACTAATGTCATTCCTTAGCTATTGAAAGATGTGGTACAGATAGCTTCCAATTGCACATGAAGGATTTAGGACAAGAAATCACACATTTAGAATTTGGAGATAACAATATTGCAGCAATAAATTATTATTTCTATCAAACTAATCATACAGAATATCATCAAAAGCCAATTTTCCATAACATGTGTAAGTTCATTAAAATATGTATTTATTGGGCTTCTCTTAACTCTCATCATTCTGACTCAATGTATAACTAACTTATCACACGTGGTTATTAATTGATCACACGTAGTTATTAACTGATCCAAACTAACCATATATTATATATGAGATGCCTAAGTAATTGATCACACGTGGATATTAACTAATCCAAACTAACTATATATTATATATGAGATGCCTAAGTAACTGATCACACATGGTTACTAACCAATCTAAACCAACCATCAATTATATAAGTGATATGTGGATCAATCAAAATGTTTCCATTGATTTTGAACCTCAAATGAACCCCATATAATTTAACAAATGCATAGGAGTTCACAAAGGATTGAATTGGACAAATAAGGAATGTGGCATCATGATATCTAAAAGCTTGATTGAACTTCTATGGCAAAAGACTAATAATAGAAAGGGATATGTTTCTATGCAATTTTTTAGCAATGTTTATTAGATTGTATGTACGTATTGTTCAAAGGCCCTTGCTATGTGCGCTGATAGTGGCAAGCCATTTTGGTATTCATAAAGCACTGATTATAATTAAAAAGGTTGTTCATTGGATTACAATTTATCAATATGTGCAAAAATATATCAAGTAGTGTGCGTGTGGTTTGTACTATTTCTAAGCCTTTCAGTTGGAGAAGGGATTGTAGGCTCTTTTACCCATTCCTAACAACCTTGCAAGTATGTGTCTATGGACTTACTAGTTTCTTGAAACAAGACATAGGCACGACAAGTTACTAGTGTTAACACACTGATCCATATGGTTCTGAAAATACATTTCAAATGATTACAAAGCCCACTCTTATGGTATGTGGTAATGTCAACCCATGCTTCATGGTTTATGGTAATGCCAAACCATGCCTCATGGTTTGCAATAATGCTAACTCATGCTTCATGGTTTGCAGTAATGCTAACTCGTGCTTCATGGTTTGTAGTTATGCCAACACGTGCTTCATGGTTTGTAGTATTGGAGAATAATTGATCCGTAGTATGCCCAAGATCACTAATCCATCTCCACTTGATGTTGCACATGCATTTCCAGTGGCACAAACCCATCTAGTCAAATTGGGCATGTCACCATCTATGTACTTACAAAACCTTAAGCGGTCATCATTGGCTTCATTAGGGTTCCAGACACCTACAAACAAAACCTTTAAATTCCTCACACAATGCATAGTATTACCAAGTGACAACATCGTCACTGACTTTGTTCTTGAAGAGATGCCCCAATATGACTCGAGGGGTTCCCCTTGTAGGTAATTAGGGTAGGGGTAGGGCCCCTTAGGGTGCAGGACAACACTGTGTGACCCAAATTCGACTAGTGCAATTTGACGTTGTTTAGCCCAATTGCCAAAAGATGAAGTCACGTGGAAGAGCGATTGTTCCATCATCCATAATAGTTCTTTGGCATTCACAACTTTGTAATACTATGCATACATATGTATCTATATAGATCATTAATCATTAGTTAACATATTAGAGTATAGATGTAGCTACTGGAAGATAGCCAACCACACATCTTTCTCCAGAGCATGCCATGTGTATTCTGCATATATATCCTCTTTTATTGTCTTTCCTAAGCATCTCCATCAAAATGTTTATTTCTAAATAACTACTAAATATTGTTTTCGCATATGCATATAACACATATGTTTCAATTTAGATTGATGTCTTGGATATCTCTTGGGATTAGGATTAGAGACAAATCCTCCAAGATGGATGTCCTTTTACTTTGTGTGAAGGCCATTACAAACAAAGCAAAGTAAATAGGACATGTTTTTCCAAAATGTTTGGTTTCAATTTGGTCTTTCATTTTCTATCAATACTCATAGATTCCAAATTTGTTAGTGCTTTTTGGTAAACTTTATAGATAATCAAACAAAGGTTGTAATTAGAATAGTAATTCAGCTGCTTGGAGTGTAAAACCATTAGCATTAGCAAACCTGGGATGAGAGTGTTTCTTATTCTTAGCATAATTATATAAGAATTGGGGATAGTTCTACATGCAAGAGTCCTTTTGAAGTGTGTTTTGGTTTCCAGCCATTAGCGTCGATAGAATTGGTCAATCCACCAAAAATAGTAGCAATTCCTCTACATGCACAACTAGAGGTTGAGAAAGCAGTGCAATTCATTCATAAAATTCAGACGATACATTGGAACATTCAAGAGATGCTCCAAAAAAACAAGTGCCAATGCAAAGGCAAGATATGATATGGATATAATTCCAGGGGATCATGTTTGGTTATGACAACAATGTCTATAAACTAGACATTCCATCTTAATGGGTTTGCATTGCATTTCTATTGTAGTGGTCTTGACTCTTAACCATAGAATCGAAACTCAGTGAGTCTTGATGAGGACATGATGATTTGAGCCCAAGTCTACTTGAGTGAGTTTTTACAAATAAATCGGTAGACTTGTGAGTCTACAGGCAAGTATAGTTAGCCTCAGTAGTCTTGCATTTGGACTCGTGAATATGTTTTTTTCAATTTTTTTTTAAACAAAGCAAAAAAATCTCAATAAATTAAAAAAAAAAGACACAAACCTAAACCTAAATGGTTCTCTAACACATCCAAACACTCATTCACTCATTCTAACCTTATTTTCATGAGCCCATTCAATATTTCACTTTTCTCACTCTCACACACCATTGAATCAATTTGAATTTTTTTTTGTTGCTTCAAATGCATTGATTATTTGTGTGCAAATGTTAGATAAAAGGTGATTAACTGTGATTGTGTACATTGGTGGAGTTGATTGAAGAGATAGTATTTTATTTAAAATTTTTCAAGCATCTACAATCAGATTGGATCATCGATGATGATAGCTCCATGTTTACAAAGGAGGACCAAACATGGGTCAATCATGTTGATCATGAGGTGGAGCTTGTAGTATTAGGGGGGAAGATGAGCGAGCCCATACATTTAGGGAACACTACGTTACTGAATCCTTTTGTGTAGACCCCATGAACTTGAAATGAAATGTATCCAAATTCTTGCAATTACTTTTTTGTAAAGTGAAATAAAAAATTAAAAAAAAATTGTCCTAGGCCATGGATACGTCTTGGATATGACCAGGATCATAAGGGAGGATTGTGGAAGATCCTCTTGAACACGTTTAGATATGTCTAGGAGGATCCGTAGTCCTTCGATAGGACCCTGGTCTTACTTGGGCCAGATCTATTGCAATCCTCCCATAGGATCCTAGCCATATCCAAGTCGGATATGTAGTAGAAGACTTATTTTTACATGTCTGAGAGGATCCACAATCCCCCTGTAGGATGCTACTCGTATTCAGCCCAGATCTGCAACCAAGGATTGCTTGTTTTATTTGCATTTTAAATTTCACTTTATAAAAGTCAAATATGGACTTCAATAAACAATTAAAAATAAAATATAGGTGAAACCCTAAAAAAAACTTTCACACCCATTTTATCAAAGAAAACAACACCAACACATTTACCTTTCATTGCATTTTTACCTCTCATTACACATTTGCTCTCTCACCTTCATTTTATGAATTACTTATGATTGAAACTCCTTTTTGCTAAGCTTATGCCATTACAACTACCCATTTGGCACCAAGGAGTTCAAGGTGCTTGCAATGAATAAGATTGTTGATTTAAGCAAGTTTTTAGTTATGTGTTTTTTTTTAAGTTAAAAACTTAAAAATGTTTGTAATTAGTTTTAACTTTTTTTGTTAATTTTTTAAAACATTCTTAAAAAAGATGCCAAATGCCTTAAATTTTAATAGAAATATTATTATTTTTTAATTAGGAGCTATAGGGATTTTATAGAATGTCGCTTTTTGCAAGTGTTAGTTTGGTGGGCCAAGGGACAACCTTCAAAGCCGATCTGTTCTCACCCCTTTGAAAGTATGTGATAATGTTAAAACATGTACTAGGTGGAGGGTGTTACATTTGGGTTTGCTCAGAGTGTAAGGTTAAATATAAGAGATTGTATAGCTAGGTGAAATTCTATTTGTGTTCGATTCCTAGCTTTGGAATCAAAGCTTATGGTGGACCAAACATAAATGGAAAGCTAAAAAAAGGCTTGCCCCATGCAAAGGTACATGCATACATTAGAGAGAAAGAAAAAGCAGATGCCTTTGTTGCCCTAATATCAAAACATCCTTTCATAAATAAAGGATCTATATCTATTGAGCCACTGGTTGTTCTATCTCATGCTAATGTAATGACCCCATCACACCCATTTCTTTGTACATCCATCATGGCTGCAAAGGAAGATGATTCATCTCTTAGTTTCAAAAAAATAAAAGATGTAGGCCATTTGGAAATGGCATTCCATAATGAATCCATGGATATAACAGAGGAGAAAATTTCATGTTGTGTGTACACATGTAGGTTTCCATTTAATGTTGTTAGATCACCATATTGACTGGATATGGTGAAATCTATTAATGAAGCCCCTAAAGGGTTCACCGGTCTAGGGCATGAAAATGTGTGCACCACTAGTTTGGAAAAAGAAAGAAAACATGTTGAAGATGCATTAAAACCCATTAAGAATTAATAGATCAAAATAGGGTGTCCATCATATTCGATGGATGAAAAGATATGACAAGTAGACTATTGATTAATGTGGTAGCAATGTGGGGCAATATTTTTGAGAGTCATTGATAGTGAGGGGAAAGTGAAGGATGCATGATTTATATTCGACATCCTGATAGAGTCCATTGAGGTGGTGGAGTATCAAAACATTGTCCTATAAGAAAAGTTATAATGGACAACACAAAAAATTGCAAAGCGTTGGGCATGTTGTTTGAGGGAAGGTATGAGCACATATTATAGACACTTTGTGCCATTCATTCCCTCAACCTTATGTTGCAAAATTTGGGAACCAAAATTAATTGGATCAAACAAGCCTATGAAGAGGTGTATGCGATCCAAATGTTCATAAGCACCCATCACTTGTCCCAAGGCATCTTTAGGTCCTTCTCAAAATTGCATTTGTTAAAAATAACTTTTTTTTAATCATTTATGAATCATGTGTAATTTTAATATAATTTTTTAAGTTTGTCATTTGTAGGATTTTTATTTTTGAACATTATTTTTAAAAATTTGTTTGTTTTAATTGCATACTAGGTTGCAGCATAGTCATCTTGAGATGACTTGTCAAGGTGCGTGAAGCATTGAGCAACATAGCTATCAACCACCTTTGGGGTGTATGGAGGTAGTAAACACTAAGAAGGCCACAAAGGTGAAAGATTTGGATCTTGATGATGTGTAGTGGGAACACAGGGACTATTTGCTCAATTTTACCAAGCCCATCATGAGTATGTTGAGATTTGTGGATATAAATCATCCATGTTTGAGTGAGATTTATGATGGAATCGACTCAATGATTGAGAATATTAAGTCTATCATAAGTGCCAAAGAGTAACATCTTACAAAGAGTTTCTTTAAGAAAGAGCAATCATATCTCATTTAGAGGTGGAATAAAATGACCACCCCATTGCATCTTCTTGCTTTTTCCTTGACTCCAAAATACTATAGCACAAAGATCCTTTTTTTTGTCTAGGAGGGTCACACCATATAGGGATGATGAGGTTATTGAGGGATATAAGGTGACATTTTATAGACTCTTCGTTGATCCAAAAGTAGAAGACATAATTATGGGAGAGTTTGGGCATTTCATAACATCCACAGGTCACTCCCTTGGCACTCTTCATTACAAGTACAAAAAAGAAGCTTATATGTGGTGGGTACCTCCATGGGAAAACATCCACTCACCTCTAGCCACTTGCAATAATTTTTTTATCACAACTATTTTTTTTTTAACTCTCTACCTTTTCAACTTTTTGTTTTAACTTTTATTAATTTTAATTGACTTTGTGGCTTACCTCAATAGGTTGTGAGTTCCTCTTTAGTTGAGTGAAAGAGGGGTACATACACCTTTATCCACTCAGTTAAATGCAACAAATTGACAGTGAAAAAGATAGAGAATTTTGTCTATGTGCATTACAACTTGCATCTTCTCACACACAAGCAAGATGAGTACAAGGGGAAATGAAGTGATGGGATGTCGACCCAAAGACTACTGTATTGGATGCCTCCATTGCCTACCTTTCATTACTTGACACAGAGCTAGAGTGTGCTTCACACGACCTACATAGCGGAGTCAGTGGTAGTGGCACTGCTAATGCTTGTGGTTCTAATGAACCACATGATGATGCTTGCGATGAAGACATTGAAGACTAATATGAATATAGTGAATAACGAATACGCTGATTTTTCTTTATTTTGGTCCATACATTGTACCATTTGTACTATGTACTTGTTCTAAGATTAATTTAAGTTAGACCATTGATTATTATGACATTTGGCTTTGAATTATTGGTACGGTTTGTGGTTATTTAACTTATTTTGTTTTCTATATGCATAATATTTGGTTAATTTTACTTATATGGCTATATTTTAAATATTTTAAATTACATATATGTATGTATGTATGTACACACACATGTATATATATATGTATGTATATATACATACATATTATATGTGTGTGTGTGTGTACACACACACATACAGATGTATCCACAAACTTATCTAGGCCCAAAAATAAATTGCCATATCTATGTCTACAAATCCCGTATTTGTATTCGTATTGGTATTAAGATCAGCTACTTCAGATAAAGATGATCTAGAGGATGATCTTGGTGATACCTCGATGGTAGGTATAATGGCTACAACTGCTTACTTGACATACACAAATTGTCACAGGGTCCAATGTAGTGCATCTCGTGTTGGTATGAGTGATGTAGGGTCCTCTCAACCTTAGCTGTATCTTTTATATTATGTTTTTTTGTATTTTAAGTTCATTTGATATAAATGCATTATAATATTTTTTTCCCATAAAATTCACTGTTTTTAATGTTTTTTTTATAAATTTGTCAAGTCTTGTTAAGTCTTGGCCGAGTTCTATTATCGAGTCAGAGTTTGAGTCAAAATTCAGCTTGGCAAGTTTGTATGAGTCTAAGTCTCATTACTATGGTCTTAACACCTTACTTTATGAGTCTAAGTCTCATTACTATGGTCTTGACACCTTACAAGTTACCATCACTCTTATGGAACAATCTATAGAATCCATTCAAGCTCCTACAAATATTGACCCGAAACTACAAGTTCTATTATAGAAGATATTCTTGTTGATTTTTAAGTTAGACACATGTGAAAGCAAACAATTCATTTGTTTGAAGTGACAAATGTAGGATAGATTATAGCAAAAGGGAAATGAATTTATTTTCATGAGTTGAAGCTATGGTTTCCCCATGCACAACAATAGGGAATCAAGTCCATTGCTACTTATGGGGGGAAGGACTTATCCAGATGCTAAAACTGTGTTATTTGAATTGTATATTCATTCAAGAATATTTTGTAAGCTTCCCAAATGGACCAAGTTAAAAATTTGTCTAAAAAACTAGCTTTGTTCATTTTGTTTCCAATGTATTTAGAAATGTAATATATATCATCATTTTTGGGTAGGAAGAGGGGGATGGAAGGAGAGAGAGATATAAAGAATAAATCATAGGATATTTTCAATACTACTTTTTTTTCTCATTTCTTTATTAATCTATGCCATGTTTCCTTTTAATGTATTTTGTGTGTCATGTTCTTTGAATAGATATCTACAAGACTATTTTTTGGCCATTGTTTCTTTGCACTGGAAAATCAAATCCATAGAAATCCAAGGCTCCACAATAATCTCTAACAATGGAAATATCAAACAATATTCTCCATTGAGAAAAGACTCATGATAGGGTCTTCATGTACATACTCTCAAAAATTACTCTTGAATATTTTCATTATTTCTTCAACCTCAAGATCATGGTAGAGAATATCTTGCACACACATATAGAGCTAAGTAACAAACATGCCCAAATTGTCTTTAACAAATTTTGGGTCGAATTCCCTTTTTTGTTTTTCAATAAGTTGAACATGTTTCAAGGACATTGTTTTTATTTAGCCTTAGCTCCTAATGGTCTTGGATCACTACAATTCGGATCATGTTCTACTCCACCAAAGGCAAATGAGTAAGTACCTTAATACCATTCTGTGTGTTCATATATCTAGAAACAATATCCACATTATCATGATGTGAAATGAGAATAAGAGGTTGAATTTCACCTAGAGCACTCCAAATTACATCTCCAAAACTTCCTCCCAACTTCTCCCGATCCAACATACAACCAAGTTTGACTGAAATAGGTGTGAAAAAGGAACTAAATGATTATTACCATGCTTCTTCTCCCCTGAATGTTGAATAATTTTCTCATTTTGGGATGTCACAATGGCCATACCACCTACCATGCTAATCCATTTCCTCACACCATTAGACAATGGGCTTAGCACAATCATAAAAAAAACTCTTGTTTTAAAGACTTTGTTATGAGATGGGTAGGGAACTATTTCAAACAAATGCATAAATGCTATCGTGCTAAAGATAGTCAAGTTTCTCAACCTATCAGTGAAGTTCATCATAACATTATTCAAGACCATAAATTCCTTCATCCTATCAGATGAGTGGTTTTATTTTTTTCACTCCTCGCCTTTATCCTTATCCAACTCAGCAAGTGAGTGCTCACTCGAGTCCTCAATGTATCAGTGGTGTTGTTTGCCATCACTCATACTTCTTCCTATCAGACAAGATCATTGATCTCCTAAGAACCCCTCAAAGCTTGACACATACACACCTTCTTTCTTGCCACTTTAATCCTCACAGAGAAAGATACAAGAATGAAACTTACCTTTAGAGCATGACTCCAAGCTGAGGAAGAACCACAATTACATTATCCCCACATTTATTTTAATGCACAAATATACACAAGAATCAACATCCAAAAGTGTATTAATAATGTTTGTAACTACACCTTCATTAACTCTCCCTCTCACATACAAAGAAATGAAATGAGGGTATAATTTTAATAATGACAAAAGCCTTTGCAAATACTAGTTTGATGAATTGTGATGGGAATGCAAGTTCTATAATTACTACAACACCTCTTAACATGCATATGTTTCTTCTTATGTGTGAAAGACGATAGATGGATTTGGGTAATACGATGTCTTATATATTTTTTCTTTTTTTCTTTTTTAATATATCATCTTTTCATTAAAACTCTTATCATTCCAAGGATTCATAGCCTTATGTTTGAAAAGACAACACAACTGTATGAATATGAATAAAGGTAATTACCTTGCCTCCTTTCATGAAAAGTTTATATTATAATTTCGAACAAAATAATGGCATAAAATTACTTTTTAAACTTTTGATATATAACTTTATCTAGTAAAGTAAATTGAGCTCTTTAACAAGGTGATAGCACTTAGATTCATTGACATGATCCCACTTACCATTAATTTTATTCTTAGGACTTATGTTTTATATGGTGAGTTTGAATTTGATTAGTAACAGTATCTCTTGGGGGAAGCAGCGTCATAAAACTAGCTAAAGATTTTAAAACTATATTAATTTCCATTGGTTCATAATGCACTTCTATTTTCTACAAAATATTCATCAAATTTTAAATTTATTTTACCATTCCCTATTGTTCCACAGGGATGGGTCCTCATTCTTGTCCCCCTATCCTCGTTCCCATGCTATTTTCCTATTAAAATTTTCATTCTAGAATTTTGGGGGTACATCTAGACATTTTTGTTTTGCATTCCCATGTTTCCCTTTCCCTTACCAGAGGGGAACTTGGTGGAACATAGATGCCAAAAGATAATAGTTTAGAGATATCTTTCCTCTATCTTTGAGTATAATAGTGAGGACCAAAGTCTTTTGGTACTACTAGTCTAGTGACAACTAAGCATCTTAGAAAATTACCAATATTACAATTCACCACTTCCATTTACCCATCTGCTTGAGGATGATAGACTGAGCTAAAATCTAATCTTGTGCTTGATTTATGCCATAATATTCTCAAAAAATGCCTAAAAAATTTAGTGTCTCTATCGACACAAGACTCCTTGGCAATGTACACAAACTCACAACCTTGTTGAAAAACAAGTTAGCAATATTCGTGGCATCACTAGTCTTCTTACAAGCTATAAAATGTGTCATTTAAAAAAATATATCAACAAAAAAAATAGTCATTACCTTGATATGTTCTTGACAACCAAGAATGGAATCCATGATCAATGCATCCCATCGTCTGTCCAGAACATGTGATGGCTGATATAAACCTATATTCTGGCTTTTCCATTTTGCACGTTAAGAAATTATGCATCTTTACACAAATTTATTCACATTTGCATTCAACCGTGGCCAATGATATTATTCACTCAGTTTTGCCACAATCTTGTCATACCCAAAGTGATGAGCTAAATCTCCATTGTGTTTCTCCTTCAATAAATTTTTTCTCAGGGATCCTTAAGGTATGCATAGCCTCTTCTCTTTAAATAACAATCCATATTGAATCATATATTCCAGCCATGGTGTTTTATCCTTTTCCATGGAATTCTTGCATGTTTCCCAAGTATCCTAAAAATCCCCTCATTATCGGACAATTCTTTCATTGACTCAAAGCCAACAACTCCCACTTTGAGCTCATTCATAGCTGAAGATTACCCGCACAAGGCATCTGCAACCCTATTTGATTGCCCCCTTCTATGTTTCAAAACAAATGAATAACTTTGAAAAAAATCGACCCACTTCATATGCATTTGGTTTAATTTACCTTGGTTATTTATAAACTTTAATTCCTGGTGATTCTCATACAAAACAAATCCTTCTAGAAACAAACAATGCCACCACTTCTTAAGAGATTACATTATTACATAAAATTCTTGATCATAAATATAATATTTCCTCTTTTTGCCCCATGTGACTTTTCATTAAAGTATGAAATAGGCTTTCCTTCTTGACTTCTCATGGCTCCAATGGTTATTTTGCTTGTGTCAAAATCTACTTGGAACACTTTCCCAAAATAAGGGAATACCAATATTCACTGTTCTATTATCGTCTTCTTTAAAATCTGAAAACTTTTCTCTCCTAAACTTTTTCAATGGAAATTCTTTTGGTCTCCTTTTAGAGTCTCTATGATTGGTGCACATATCTTGCTAAAGTTTATAATAAAATTTATGTAGACACTGACTAATCTATGAAAATTTTGGCCTCAAACATACTCTTTGGTAAAGTCCACTCCACAATCACTTTAAATTTTCTAGGGCTCATCTGTAATCCATTATTTGAGACCACAAATCTCAAATACACAAGCTCTTATTTCATGAAGCTACACTTATTTAAATTAATTAGAAATTTCTCTTCTTTTAATTAATCTAAGACCATCCTAAAATGGCATAAATGTTTTTATTTTAAATAGCTAAAAATCATGATATCATCTAAATTAACAATAAATTTACCTATGAATGACTTCAACATTTCATTCATGAGCCTCATAAATGTACTATTAGGCTAGAATGGATGATGATATTTGATGCAAACCAAAGTAGTGCAAATTGCATTAATGAATAATGAAAGATTACATTATTAAATATCAAGAATGTGACTATTCATTTCATATTCAAAATGACTCTTCATCTACCTACGAAAACTCTTTGGCTTACTAGTATGAGACAAAAACTCTCTGACAATTACTTCTAAGATTTACAATATTATATTATATCCCCACCTCAATGTGTAGGGGTTATTTTTGAGACAAGGCATGCCTCTGAGCCTTTCAATTTTTTCTCATCCCAGTGTTTTTGTCAATATATTTGCTAGTTGCTCTGTCATAGGACAATGTATTAATTTTACATTGCCATCTTTCACATTATGCTAAATCAGATAAAATTTGATATTGATGTGCTTGGTTCGGTTGTGAAAGAATGTATTATTTTCCATTTGAATTTTAGATGTATTATCAACCATGAGAGGTGTTTATAAAACCTATTTTTCCTAAAAATATGAAAGAACCCTTCTGAGCCACAAAATCTCTTTGGTTTCCTCTGACGCTGCCATGTATTCTGCTTCTCTTGAATAAATTGCTAACATTGATTGTTTCTTTGACTTCTAGTTGACAATTGTTGTTCCCAATTTCATGATAAAACTTGAAATACATTTTACATCATCAAAATCACCAACATAATTAGAATTTGAGTATCTGACAAATTTGAAGTCCCCTGACTTGAAGTATTTGAGCCTAAACTTGTGTTCTTTAGAGATAATGAAGGACTCTTTTTGCTGCTACCTAGTGACTTTTTCTAGGTTGTTACATGAGTCATGAAAGAACAACTACAATGTAAGAAATATTTGGTCTAGTTGTGGTCACATAGATTAGACATCTGATGCATTATTTGTATTTAGTAGCATCTATTAAATCTATGGTATTTTTTGATATTAATTTCATATTTTGTTCCATGGGTGTATATATTGAGAGGCTTGCAATCTATCATTTAGAGCTTGCTTAGAATTTCACCAATGTATTTGTTTTTGAGTGATGAAGATATAATTTGGTTTTTGAATTACTTCGATATCAAAATAATAATAAAGATATCCCAGATTTGTCATTTCAAAGCCCTTTATCAGCTCTAATTTGAATTTTACAGTATGTTTATCATTGTTTCCTATGATGAGTACATCATCAATACACACCATTATAAATACAACTATTTTATTAACAATTTTGACAAAAAGAGTTGAATCTTTAAACTCAAAACGTTTAAAGTTCATGTTCAAGAGGTACTCAATGAGTTTCTCCTACCATGCTCTTGGGGCTTGTTTCAAACCATACAATGATTGTTTTAATTTGCAAACTTTGTGGTCTTAGGCGTTTACACAAAACCTCCATGTTGAGTCATGTAAATAGTCACCTTAAGATCATCATTCATGAATGCAGTTTTGATGTCTATTTGGTGAATTTTTCATCTATTGTGAGCTGTTAGAGCCAAAATGGTTTGAAGGGTAGTCTATTTTGTTGTTGGTGCAAAGGTTTCATTGTAGTCGATTATTTTTTCAAAAAATCCCTTTACAACAAGCCTTGATTTGTGCTTATCAAGTGAGCCATCTACATTGTAGTTTTTGTGAAAGACCCACTTATAGCCAATTGGTTTACAACTAATTGGAGGATCAACTGATTTCCAAGTTCTATTCTTGAACAACTTAACATACTCATTTCTCATTGTATTTTTCCATGACTCAATATTTACCACTTTTTTGAAAGAAGTAGGTTCAAATTCAAAAGCAACATTGATTTCTTCAGGAGGGTCTTCCAAGGTAAGCTTTTCTATCTTATATTGAAGTTCATATAGGAACTTGTCTGATTATTGTGTGGATGTGTGCACACTTTTTATGTCTATTTTTCCAAACTCATCATATCTGACATCTTTCAATGTCTATTTGGCTCATTTTAGAATCTTTTTATGTGTAACTTGCTGAATCATAGTTGCCTCATTTTCTATAATGGAAGCTCCTTCATTTTTTGAGATCAGACCAACCTCTAATGAAGTTTCACTTTATTCTATAGGGGAAGTGTTGTTTTCAGTTACAAAAGTCAAAAGAGATTTAAGTGTTTCCTAATTATAGGTTCTCTTTTCACTGTTTGGAACCTCCATATCAACCTCCTTGAAAACATCATATTTGACATATTTTTGTAGTTGATTCTATTGTCGACTAATTCTTGTTGTATCCTTTTCAATTTCACAAAATATGACATCCTTTGCAATGAAAAGTTTATTGGTGTTCTCATCAAATACCTTTGATGCTTTTGAAGACTCAGAGTATCCCAAAAGTGTGCATTTGTGACTCTTCTATTCTAGTTTGTTTCTTTTCTCGTTTCGAATCAATGTGTAGCATGTAGATCTAAAAATTTGAAGATGTCACACTAAAGGGAGATGACTTGCTTCTGCCTAGAAGTGCATATTTACCCTTTTGAAGAATAACATTGCTCGAACCATATTCGTGATAGTTCGGTTCATCTTCTCAACTACTCCATTATGTCAAAGAGTGTATGATATTGTTAGCTAATGTTTGATTTCATTCTAGTTGAGATAGGTTTTAAACACCTTTGAAGTGAAGTCACCACCATTATCAGTTCTGAGTGTGCCAATGCATGATTGGGCTTCATTTTCAACTATGGTTCAAATTTTTTCAAACATATCAAATGCTTTTGACTTATTTTTTTTAAAAATATATCCAACTCATCCTGCTATAGTGATCAATGAACAACATGAACTATTTGTGACCACCAATTGAGAGGATTGGAGATAACATAGATTAGAGTGAGCCAACTACAACTTTCTATATTCTTTCCATTCTGAATTTTGAAATGGTTCTCTTTCATGTTTTGACAATATGCAAGCTTCACACTTTTCAATGTTTTTAGATAGAGTTGACAAGCCTACAACACCAATTTTTCTGCATTGTGCAAGTGTTATCATAGTGCTTGTGCCCAAATCTAGTTATGAGTTTTTCTTCTTCTCCTTTTCTACTTTCTATTTTTTGTAGGCTTCAATCTTCTTTCGTGATGTCTTGTATTTATGGGTCTCATGACTCCATTTTCTATCGTAACATTTGCAATAAAAGTGTTGTTTGTCATCTGCTTCTTTTGGTGCTAGCTATTGTTTTTTCCATTTTTTTAGTTTTTCCTATGTTTTTCCCTTTGCCTTTACCATTTCCTACATTCTTGGAAGAATTTTCCATTTGATTTGCATAACAAATGCTTTCTCTAGTGGACTTTTTTTTTATTCTATTTTTTTCTCTTTTGGCCATTTTTTTAACCAATTAATTAAATGTGTGTCTTCTACAAATTGCTTACTTGCAATGACTCTAAGTAGGTTGAGTATGTAGTAAGAAGTTCCTTTATGAAAGAGATCATATAGACATCAATTTTTATATTAGTTTCATCAACATCATGTTTGATTGCATAAATTTTAGAAGCCAAACTCATGACATCTCTATTTTTCAACTCTAGAATGAACAATTTCAATTTTAGTTGTATGAACTCCAATTCTGAGTGGGAATTATACATGTCTTTCAATTTTTGAAAATATTCCTATGGGGAAATGTTGGATGATAGAGAAGGGGAAGCTTGGAGCTCTATAAAGGGGAGATGAAAAGTCATCCTTCATTAATGGTGCTTCAAGCTTTCTCCTTGCAACTTGCCTTGGTCACCTTTGCCTCCTTGGTTCTTATTGTTTCTAACTTTATATGTGCTATAGGTGGTCTTTAATTTTTATTTTTACCATTTTTGTTGTTGTGTGTTTTATTTGCTTTGTTTTGTGATGTCATTGGGACTGCCTACATTGTCTTAGCTAGAACACACTGCTGCCACACGTGTCCTTCCTTGGCCGTGACTTCTGCTACCTTTGGAATTATAAAAGGGAATGCATGTATTAATCGAAGGTTTATGGAAACCCTTGGATTTGACAGGATGGAGCGTGCAGAGAAGGGGAAGCATGGTGGTTTTAATAAGTCAAATGAAGCTATGAGGTGTGATAAGGGCAATGTTAATATGAACAATGGATCTATCTCAACTCAGGTAGAAATTGAAACAATTGGACCTCCAAAATGACTGTTCAGTGAAGTCTTGTGACTAGAGGAAGTGGCTAGGCATTCAGAAGGAGCAGAGTTTGTGGTGAGTAGGGAATACTATGATGAGCAACAATACAAGGAAGACCAAATTGGTAAGCTCCCTAGCCTACCTAAAACCCTAACCATCACACTGAATGTTTTTATGGAATTTGAATTGTAACAAGAGGAAACCAAAATTAAAAATATAGAGATTTTCTTTGTTTTCTTAAACAAAAATGCACTCCCTTCTAGAAATTTCTTTGATAATTAGTTAAATTCTACGTGGGGCAAAAAAATGGGTCTGTATATTAGTTTTTGCAAGATGTTGTAGATATGTGTTTTCATGATTTTGTTTATAAACACTAATATGTAATGCAGAGAAATTAGTAAGCCCTTGTGGAATGTCATCCAATCAATTTTTAAGGTTGTCCCTTATAATCTAGAAATGGAATGCAATGACCTTATTTTCAAAACTTCCCCCAGTTGGGTTGACATTGAAGAAGAATCGATTTAACTATGGAATTTTCTTCTGTAGGCACTAAAACCCCTCAGTGAAGTTTTGAAAATTGAGGATACTAGAAGATCCCTTGCACATATGAACACTATGGTTTTAATATCTCTAGAACCCTTGGATTTCTTCCTGGAAGCACTCAATTTTAAAATTAAAGGGAAATCTCACACTTGTGCTCTCAGAGATCTGGGTGGTTTGAATGGTTATTTATTTTGTACCTTCACCTTAATAAAAATTGCCCATTATTGGCTAATAAAAGTAACATCCCTCACAAACAACAAGAAAAAGACACCACAAAAGATGAGACTATGTTGGATAACTTGCAAGTGTTTGAAAATCCTATGTTTTCAAGTGTACCATTCAAGATGGTGCCTCCACTAGTGAGGTTATTAACATGCATGGACCTAAAGTTCAAGGTGAGTGTGGTGTGGAGGTCCCTCCCACTAACTCTCATGTACATGATCCACCATGGATTTATGGTGGCAATCCCTTGCCAGACCTAGTTGATTGCCTCCTCGATAACTTGGATGACATTTTCTTGGATTAGAAAGCCTTCAAGGATCATCCCTTAGAGGAATATGTGGTAATCCTTTCTTAGGCCTGAAATTCAAAATTTTCCACCCATTGCATCGACTGAAAACATATTATTGACCAACTTTGACTTTTAGGTCAAACTTGGACCCATATAGGTAAAAAATTGGGGTTTTTATATATTTATGGGTATAAATCTTTGTCATAGGCTAGATTAGGTTTCAATTGATGTTATCTTATGCATTTACAGCCTTAGTCATGGTTTCATTAGCTTATTTGTCATTTTGGGTCATTTAATGTGCTTTAAGGGTCATTAATGCCAGTGTCACAATTCCCAAGGTGCCACAGTGTCCTTTTTTTCATTATAAGCATTTAAGAAGCTATTTTAACTATCAAGGATGTTAGTCACATCAGAATGTTGTAGGTGGTTTAACTAAAATTTAAGAATCTAACTGAAAAGGAGCATTTGGCACTTGTACAACCCATGGGGAAGTGTGCCACATGGGAAAAAAACATGGAATTCCTCTTCACATTCTTAACACTCATATTACATTTGGTTTGCTTTGGAAGTGCCATTTTAAGCCAAAATTGGTCCTTTTTTTTTTTTTTTTTTGGTATTTTTAGACATATAGAAATGACCTATAGGTTTGTACTTAGTACATATAGCTCAAGAGGTTTTGGGACAAATGATCTTGGGAGGTGATATTACACTCATAGACCTTAATTTACATAATAAGAGTGCAAGGATTGATAAACTATGATTTATGAACCATCCTTTACAAACTGACTATACTTTTTTGTTAGTTGTTTCATACACCCTATAGGTTTTAATCTAATTTGGTCAAATCCATATGAACCAATTTGTGGTGTTAACTCTAGAGGATGTTTTATACCTTCTTATATGGTCTACATTCTTATTTTCATGTTTCATAATGTATTGATGATCAAGTTAGTCCATGCTATAGGAAGGTGCCACCATATGCAGTCTCTGTCAAAGTTCTTATTTGCAGAGTGTTGTTCTCCTATAGGGGCCTCATGTAGTTGGGAAATGATGTTACACAGGTCTTAGGGTCATATGACCACCTCATTCCATGTTTGGTTTCACCATATCATCTTTTAGGTAGTTTGCAACCTTTCCATCTCTCATAGTTAACTTCATGCTTAACTTCACTTGTAGTCACTTGTATAATCTTGTTCAACTTGTTCATGAAATAGTAATCATGGTATATTAGTTATCCAAGAGATTAGGAGTTGGAAAGAGTTCATTTATATGTTTGTAAAAGGTGCAAGTATGATCACAAGCTTATTCACCATGCTAAAATAGTCATGAGATGCCTCTGATTGCTCTATTCCATATATATGTGGGTGATTTTCATGTTGAAAGGAATGTTTTAAGCTTGTTTCAATATTTCCTTGATGTCAATCATGTATTGGAGAGTTTAGAAATGATTTTGAGCTATCCATGAGGTTTTTCCTTCATGCCATTATTCTATTTCATGTTCACTATCCACTTTTATCCTAATGCACATCTACAAGATCCATTGTTGATGTCATGCTGAGAGGTGTAAAGTCTAATATGGTTCTAATCTCTTAAGATTACTACAATTGTATTGGCATATTTTATGAAAGAATACAAAGTTCATAGTCATGGATAGTTTTCATACTGCTCATATTCAACTCATTGTTTGTGCACCAAAATATCCACTTATAGGTGGCTGAGCAGGGGACTAAGATGTTTATATGGAGAGGTTAAAATAACTTATCACCTCCTTAAGGTATTGGTATGATAATCAAGCCATGATAGACCCATATAAAGTATCAAAAAGGCAAAAAGGAAGTGTACAACCATGTTGAAGAGACAAGAGACTGAGTTTAGGGAGTCTTTCTCTAAAATGCAAAAATAGAGATCCCAGGGGTTTTTGTAGGCACCCTATGACATGTTTGTAAATAGTCATAAACCATCTAAATAGGTGATTTGGATAGCCTATAGCATGGAGAGGAATTGTGCCAAGGATGGAGGTTATAAAGTGAGTAGAGAATAGAATTTTCAAGCCAAAAATATGCCCTCAAAAACATTAAAATATCACATCTATAGGTTTGTAGTTGTAAATAGCTTTTGATATCCAAACTTGCAGGCAGTGCATTCCCTTATGGCTAGAATAATCATATTTATTGAGTGATGTAAAAATAAACATAGGGATCATCATCATGATGTTGGTATATGGTTTTTCCAACCCCTAAGGACACCTACATGTGTCATTCTACAAGAAAAAGGGAAACCTACAACAAGATAAATAAATAATGACTCAGGAAATGTGTTTTGATTGTGTTTTAACAATCCCAAGGTGAATCCAATATAAACATAGATACTTTGTGACCTTATGGGATTAAAGGAGTTTTTAAAACATCACAATCAAGTCTCAAGGATTTAGTACATACCTATAATAAGGTCTAAGGGCAGGGTGTCTTAGTCTAGCAGGGAAGGACCTAGTTGAGAAGTTCAAGTGCATATGAAGGGTATAAGAATGGTGTAAATGACTTATATGGTTGTCAAATGAATTTTTAAATCTCAAGAGGGTCATGTACATTGTTTTCTATACATAAAAAAAAAATTGCACCTATAGGTGCCTATTCTAAAAAGGAAACATAGTCAACAGTTCATCAAGTTGAAAACCAAGGCTTATCTAAGGTGTTTGGTAGAGTTGGAGTGATAAGTGAGTTTGAATTACTTTAATTATAGTTTTAATAGTATATTTAGACCATCAAATATCATGAACAAGGTCCAAATGAGTTGATATGCACCTACAGGGGTCAAAGGCAGGGTGTCGTAGTCAGAGGATAGTGGAGGACTCAGTTGTAACCAAACGTTCATATGAAAGGCAAATGGGAGGTTGGAATGATGATAAAAGTAAGTGACCACATATATGAGTATTATGATCAACTTTATGAACTAAAAATAATGGATATGGCCTACTCAGACCTCTTGGAACCCTGTATACACCTACAACAAGGTATAGTCTCGGTGAAGGTAAGGTAGGAGCTGAGCTTGACTAGGGAGAAGAAGAGTGTTAGGTTAAAATCAATGCAAAGTGATTCATGATAGGTAAAAATATTTTTTTTAAATCCAAATACTCTAACAAGATGATAATCTAACTTCCTTAATTGGTTAAAAGTCATCAGTCTGTACAATGAGCTAGGAAACCTCTTTGCTCAATAGATGAACACAAGGAATTCAAGGAAGAGGAATGTTTTGGGGTGAATAAAAAATTTTAGTAGAATGAATTAGATATGGGTGATATGTTTAATAATAATAATAGAATTTTTTTATCATGGAGAGGTCTCTCTTAGGTGGATTTGAGGAAAATGTAGGAAAACAGGGTTTTTAAAGGCCTTTTTTGGGTATTTTGAGCTAGTTAGGCACCTAAATAAAGTAATATAGCTAAAAAATTTGGTAAAAAGTATCATTATGAAAATTAAAAGATAAAAAAATATTCACTTTGTCTTGGGGAAGAGGGATATACCTCACTATTTTATCTCAGAGGTTAGCCAGCCAAGGAAAATCAAGTTTTGGCAAAACAAGCTAATGAGGCCAAAAAGGGATAAAAAACTTGATGGAAGGTTTGGGAAACCTTTACAAACATATTTTGAGTTTTATGAAAGGAGAATATATTATATTAAATAATAATTAAATCTCATACCTTTCAAGATGACCAAAATACCCCTGCACATAATCCAACTAGGAAAGCTTTTATTAGGCCTAGTTGGTGAATGAGAGAAAATGAAGAAGAGGAGTGCTTGGGAGGTTGTGTGGTGATATTATAAGCTTGAATAAGAGGTTAAGATTCATAAAACACCAAAAAAATGATTGAAAAATTAGTCCAAGTAGCCAAAGCTAGGTGGGTGTAGGTTAAGCCTATTAGGCCTTTAAGGGACCTAGAACCAATTGGGGGTCTACCTTCATTTCTAACTCTTGATGAGCTATCCAGATGATTGGTACAAAATAGGGATATGGAAATAGACATGTTTTAACCTTTAGTATGTAGAATAACCTATAGTAAAGCTAATTTTAGCTCAGAAAGAGTTCAAACATGCAAGAAAGGTATAAACAAGCTCGATGGGGTGAATTCAAGTGTTCATATCTCGTCTGAGAGTTTTCATGGGAAAAAAGGATTTCAAAGGGGTTATTAGGGTCCCTAAATATTATTTTTTTGGAATTTTTTGGTAAGTTAAACATCATAACTTTATGAACAATACTTAAGACTAAAAACTACCTAAAACCCTACTAAACCCTTAGTCAAGACCCGATGGAGAAAACAAGCTTGGAGAGCTATCCAGATGACATATTTTGACCATGAAATATATTGGAAATTTTATAGGAGTAATTCATGTTTCCTCTCATGATTTTGAGTTGTATGGACTTGTATGGATAGGGTGCAAAACAAAGTTTTCTTGATTTTTATGTGTGTTTTGCAGGTTATAGGAGGTTCTAAGAGATGAAATAAAGTGTTAAATAAATATATAAAATTTTAATAACTACATATTTTAATTTTATTCCTAGTAAAAACTCCTAAGTTTCCAAACCAGAGCTCTCATCTCATTTAGTCAAAATTGGCGTAGTGAACATAAGGGTGAGAAGTGTGAAAACCTCAATTGGATGTCCTTTTAAGTTAAACCTAAGAAGTATAAATACATAGAGGGTATTTAAAAGTTTTATCCACTACATCCCATATATTTTGATTTAAAATTTATGCTAATTTTGAGGCCAAGTTTGAGGGGTGACAAAAAAGTAGAGTTTTTTAGACTACAAGTAGTGATGGCTTCCTTCCAGGAGCTTATAGATGAGTAGGACTGTAACCAATGAATAGAGAGGCATGTTTGAAATAATTCCATCTCATACCAATCATTAGAAATATACATATTTATTTTTGGGGCTTCAAATAGGTCCAAATCAGGAAGGCAATTTTTTGAGCCAAGACAGGGAGTTTTATGCCACTTTTCATAAGTTTCATGAATTGTATGGACATTTAGACCTAAAATTTCATGGTTCATTTCAAACCTATTTATCATGCATTTTCATCCTCTTTTATCATCTTTAAAAGTGTCCAAGTGACCTTTTGACTTCCTTTGTCTTGCTCTTCTCTAAAAGGCTATAAATATTGGCTCTTTTGACTCATTTTGGCAACCTCTGTTGGTTGATGGTGAAACCCTAGCCAATTTTTTACTTGAATGAATATTGAATAAATAAATAATTTATTTTTAATACTTAAATGTTTCATAGTTGAGTTTGGTTTCAAATCTAATTATTCTTTTCTAGTGAAAGCTAATCTTTTCTAGCATGTTATCTTTGATTGTCCACCAAGTATGCAAAAGAGTAATTATTGTAGGTATTTGTTAGTGTTCCTCCTTAGTTTATGAGAGTTTTAAAATTGATTTTTGATTGTATTATTCAAATGATCATTCATTATCCTTCGTAGATATCAACATACCTCTTGAACCTAGCATATGAAACATTGATGCAACAATCTATCTTGAGTTGTGACTTTTGTGTGAAAGAATATTTTTTGTGCTCAAGTAGTATAAGTTTAGTCAATAGAGGAAATTAAATATTGGTTCATCACCTTTCATTTTTATTAGTTTGTCTTCTTACCCCTTTTCATGTCAAGTTGATAAATAGAAGAGTGTTTCAAACAGTGCATCAAGGAAACTAGCCCTTTTAGAGATTTATCTCACCAAATTGTTACCCAAAACAAGAGAGATGTTTCCATTGTGCCACTTGGATGAGGAAAGATAGGCATATCTTTAAGGGGTGAAAATTCAAGTGACAATAATTTTTGGCATGCCTAGTGGGACTCTTAAGTCCTAGAAGATTGTCCAAGATTGGTGTTGGTCTTGGCATAGTTAGACCTACAATAACATCTACTTTCAGTACTTGGTGACTCTAATAAAGTTTTCAACTTTTAAATTGCATATCAGTCCTTAATTTCCATTCCAAAAGTGACCACCAGGTATATTGCTAAAGGTATACCTTTTGAGTTTGTGCAATTGCCTTTGTATTCTGTCAAGAGATTCTGATTTGTGAATACTCATCCTTAATCAAGGGAGTTGGTGTTTAAGAAGTCTAGGTTTTTTCTTAGCTCAACTCCTAATTCTCATAAGCTACATTCCAAGATGGCTAGGCCTTTTCCTTTTTTATCTTTCACCAGAGCATCTCCTTTGAATCTTGCTCAATATGACCAAATTCCTGGAGTATCCCTTAAAAGTGTTCCATATTTTAGTGGAGAAGGTCCTACCACTCCCATTGAGCATATTAGGAACATGGAAAAATTCTGAAACATTCATAATATCACCCAAGAGAATGTGGCTATTAGGTTATTGGCATTGTCATTCAAAGGGAAGGCTTTAGATTGGTTTGGGACTCTACCTAAAAATTCTATTGCTTCATAGGATGAACTAGGAGATCTATTATCCAAGAGGTTTGGAGAGAAGAGTGATTATCTATCACTAGCTAAGAAATTGACCACTATCAAGAGGCCTCCACAAGAGTTTATGTAGGATTTTAACACTAGATTTCAAAAAACATGGGATAGGATCCCAACCCTTGTGATACCTATTGTAAATTATTCCTTCTTGTACTATCTAAAAGCATTAAATAGTGATGTGTCCATGATGATTCAATACATGGGTGGGAATACACTACCTACCACCTATGAGATACCCATTAACTTTAAGAATTGTCTTTTTCAAGCGAGAAAGATAGCTCCTAGGCCACTGATGACATTGTTCCTTGATTTGTAACCTCCTAGTCAAGTTGCATTACCTACCTTGGCTCCTTTGCCTCATAGTCAATAAAAATCTACCCTTGCCCCTACCAATGAGATTCATGAATTCAAGAGTTTGATTCAAAGTGTTACTAATGAATTGGTTACTCTTAAAAGTCAAAAATCTTAAAGTTGTAGGCCTCACCAATCCTATAATCAGTTTGGGCAAGCAAATAGGCCTCCATTTCAAGGTAATGCTCAAGGACAAGGCCAAATCACTCAAGTTAGACCTTACCAATGTTAAAATCCTAGTGCCCCATCATATTCTAAAGCACTTATTCCAAATCAAAATAAATTTGTTCAAGAACAACCATACTATCCTTCTTATGACCAAAATCAAGACCAAGTTGCATATGCTAATGAAATGCATAATCAAACCATGATAATACAAGGTAGTCACACATCTCAAGATTCCATTTTTGAGGTGCCAATGCAAAATATAATGCAACATGGACAAACAGAATCTGATTCTACTCTTCTAGATCATTTGGAGGGAGAGTTTTGTGCCATCAATCATTTGGGGAATGCAAGTAATATGAATGCTAGTGTGTCCTCTAACACTAGGTCTAAAAAGAGGGTTGTTTAAGAGGTACAAGGGGATAATAAAAGACCTATTTTGACTCCTACACCATATACAATGGTAGGAGGGTCTAACTCAGCTCCTAAAGTGTAGGAGAATCAGAAATTTCAAAGTTCAAAACTAGCTCCTACACATCCATCTTCACAAGCTACACCACAAGGTACTACTTCTAAAGAACCTTTTAAGGTGAGAAATCCTTCTATCAATATTGTGGATCAGATGAAGAAGTTACACATGAATATTTTATTATGGGATTCATTGACAATACAGAGACAAAAATATATGCTTTAAAAAGAATTGCAAGGACTAGGTAAGCAAGTTGGATCAACTAGGAGTGAGAATGTTTTTTTGGTGAGTAAAACTTAGTGCATTGATGGACAAGTAAATAAAATTGATAAGACTCATCATTTCTATCTATCTTTGATCATTGGTGATTGCCTAGTTCATAAATGCATCATAGATAGTGGGGCTAGTACTTTAGTTATACCCAAGTCAATAGCAGATAAACTAGGTCTTAAGTATGAACCAATGGCTAAAGGAGTTATACAATTAGATGGATCACCAATTAAGACCTTGGGATTATTCAAGGATTTAAATTTGATTTTACATGCTTGTCCTACTTTTTCCATCCCTCATTATGTGGTTGTGGTAGATTTACCCCCATACTTTGCTCTTTTTTTTCAAGAGAGTTTATAGCTAAGATAGGTGGACACTTGGCAACCAATTGGTCTTATATAGTTTTTAGAACAAAGTATGGTACTAAGGTGAAGATTAAATTAGATCCTATTAATAAAAAACATTTAGAGACCTACATTCCTAAAGTTGCAAATGTCAATTATGCAATTCTTGATGAGGAAGAGATTCACATGGACCAATCTCCAACCTCTTCTCTTGAAGGAGTTTTTGATTTGTATTTAGATGAATGGGAAACTGAGCATTATGAGCATGATCCTTACAAATTCATAGAGGCAAATGGTCTTGGAGTGTATCGCATTCATGAGGAGGGATATTTCATGCTAAACTTGATGAGGCCAAGTGGAAATATGGATGGTTTATGGAAACTATTCTCTGATGGATCTAGAAGCAAGGTTGGAGTAGGTGGTAGAACAATATTGGTTTCAACATCCAAGGAGAGGTACTATTCCACTTTTAGATTTCACTTCCCTTGTACATGTAATGTGGTAGAATATGAGGACCTCATTCATGGCCTTGAATTGGCTAGGAAAAAAGGTGTGAAAGAGTTACAAGTGTATAGTGATTGTAAGTTAGTTGTGAATCAAATAAGAGGCCAAAATTTGAATTAGAACTATTTGCTTAAGTCCTATAAGCATAGAGTGTGGGATCTTGTGGAATATTTCCAAGCATTCAACATCTAATTTACCCCAAGAGAGGACAACAAACATGCTAATAGGTTGGCAGCAATTGGAGTTCAATTTGATGTTCCAAAAGGGATAGGAGAAGATAAGAACCAACCACATTTCTAGGTGATTATAATGTCCTCCATACTTGATAATGTCACTAATTGGAAAGTGTTTGATAGTGACCAACAAATAGAATTTTTTCTAAAAGAGAAGGCTAAGTGTTCTTCCAATAACCAATCCAAACTACAGTAGTAATATGGAGGGCATATTGTTTAATTGAAGACAAATAAGCTTTCTAAAGGCTTAGTCACACTTGAGAGCATCTTCAATGATGATGATCAATTAAATAAAGAGAAGGTAAGCACGTATACTAAGCAAGAAAACTATGAAAGAGTAAAAATCTTCAACGATAAGTTGCTTGCTCTTGGGAAGGTATATACTAGTGAAGAGAAACATGCTTTCATTGAGTTATGCAAAGAATTTTTTGATGTCTTTGCATGGGAATATAGTAATTTAAAGGGATTTGATCCAAACTTAGCTCAACATACCATATAGCTAGATGAGATTGATAAGCCTATCAAGCAAAGACAAATCCCAATCAATCCTAAGATTTATCCTCTCATGAGAAAGGAGCTCACAAATTTGATTGAGTCTAAGATCATTTTTCCTATTAAGCATTCATCTTGGTTGACAAACTTAGTCCATGTAAGGAAGAATAATGGGGAAATCAAGTTATGTGTTGATTTTAGGAAATTGAATAGAGTTTCCTTGAAGGACCATTATCCTCTTCCTTCCATGGAGCAAATTTTACAAGTTGTGGTAGGTAGTGAAAGGTTTTCTTTTCTTGATGGATATTCTGGGTATAATTAGATTTTGGTAAAGGAAAGTGACCAATATAAGATAGCCTTTACTACTAAATGGGGTACACATGCTTATATAAAATGCTTTTTAGATTGACTAATATTAGATATACATTTATATGTGCAATGGATATGTATTGTCATGGTTTAATAAATGACATTGTGTTGGTGCATCTTGATGATATCACAGTTTCTTGTAAGGATGCAAAGGATTATTTGAATCACCTTAGACATGTTTTTGAAATATGTAAAGAGTTTGGAATCTCTCTTAACCAAAATAAGTGTGTGTTTCATGTCCATGAAGGCAAACTTTTATGACACATTGTCTCAAAGAAGGGCCTATCCATATATCCTGAAAGGGTGAGTGTAATCTTGGCATTGGCTTTACCCAAACAAAAGAAAGGTTTGAAAAGTTTATTTGGAAAAATAAATTTCATAAGGAAGTTCATTTCTAATTTTGCTAATTTATTCAAGCCTCTAACCTCTATGCTAAGGAAAGATGAAGTGTTCACTTGGACAAGAAGAAGGAAGGAGAGTTTTGAAGAGATTAAACAAGCTATTGCTCAAGCTCCAACTCTTGTAGGTCCTAATTTCTCAAAATAATTAAAATTGTATACCTTTGGAAATGATGAGGTAATTTATACCATGCTCACTCAATCAAATGAATAAAATTTGGAGCAACCTATTACCTTATTTAGTCAAGGATTGAAGGGCTATGAGGTAAGATACACCTATATAGAGAAGCAACTACTTTCAGTTGTTATAAGTCTAAAGAATTTTAGGCATATGTTATCTAACAACAAGATTCACATATTGGTACCTCATCCTAGTGTCAATGACTTCCTTTTGAGAAGAGATTTGAATAAAAAAAGGGCTAGTTGGATCACAAAAGTAATGAAGTATGATGTAGAAATCAAGACAACCAAGATAATAAAAGGAAAGGGGTTATGTGAGCACCTTAATTTAATTTAAAGGAACAAAAAGAGGTTGTTTTATCACTCCATGATGACCATATGATAGCTTCATCTTCATCAATGAGGAGGTGGACATGAGATATGATCCATTTTCTTCAAACTGATGAGTGTCTATAAGGCTTCAATAGAGCTAAAAGAAGGTACTTTAGATTAAAATCTATTCCTTATGTACTTGTTGATGGAGTGTTTTTTAGTAAGGAATTATTATGCGTGATATTGAGATGTGTTAAATTAGATTAGGTTGAGAGAATATTTCTTGAGTTTCATGATGAACCAGCTTGTGGTCGCTTTGCTCCAAGAATCACAACTACTAAGATTATGAGAGCTAGATATTTTTGGCCTAGCTTGTTCAAAGACACCCATGCTTGGGTAAGTGTCAAAAATGTTCCCTCTTTGATGGTAAACAAAAGCTTGCATCCTTGTCTCTTCATCCAATATAGGTAGACCAACCTTTTATGGAATGGGGTCTAGATTGCATAGACCTAATCAACCCACCTTCTAGTGCTGACCAAAAGTGGGTGTTGACTGCTACATATTACTTTACAAGATGGGTAAAGGCTATTTATTTCAAAAAACCAAATGAAAGTTTAGTTCTAGACTTTATGAAGACATAGTGACAAGGTTTGGGGTTCCTTCAATAATAATTTTAGACAATGCATTAGTTTTACTTGAAATGAAGACAAGTGAGTGGGATTTGAAACATGGCATCTATCGTAGTAATTATTCAAACTATTATCCACAAGGGAATGGACTAGCTGAGTCCACTAATCATAATCTAATAAAGATCATAAAGAGGACAATGGAGGAAAACTAAAGGACTTGGCATTCCAAGTTGAAGATAGCTATTTGGGTTGATAAGACCACCCCCAAGAGAGTAATTGGAAACTCACCATATACACTTATTTATGGGAGAGAAGATAGACTACCTATTTTACTTGAGTTACCAACCTTGGATCTCACTTATCAGCTAGAGTTGATGGAAAATGAAAGCATGAAAGTCAGGTTGTGTGAGTTGATGGAGCTTGAAGAGACAAGAGATCAAACTATGAAAGATCACCAAGATCAAAAAAGGGATATTTTGATAAAAAAGGCATGCCAAGAAGTTTTCAAGAGGGAGACATTGTTCTAAAGTGGGATGAAGATAGGGTTAAACCTAAAAAACACACAAAGATTGATGTTTTATAGAGTGGCTCTTATGTTATCACCCAATGCAATTAACACAATGCTTTCCAACTCTTAAAGTTAGATGGAGAGGAGATTAATTTCCAAATCAATGGGATATATCTCAAACATTTCAACTAAGGTTCTCCTCTCTCCTTGTACATAGTTGTTTTCCTTATTTTCCCTAAGTGCTTATGCCCATGTGTGAGTCTTGTTGATGTCTTGATTTTGTCTTGTATTTGCTTAGTGTGTTGTGGTTTTTTTGTGTGTGTTTTAGAAAATTGCTTGCTAATTATCTTCAATAAATCATTAAATCTCCTTGCCCATAATTGTTGACCAAGTTTGACTTTTAGGTCAAACTTGGACCCCTATAGGTTAAAAAAACTTGGTTTTATAGATATTTAGGGGTATAAATATTTGTCATAGGATATAATAGGTTTCAATTGATGTTATATAATGTATTTCTATCCTTAGTCATGGTTTCATTAGCTTATTTATCATTTTGAGTCATTTAATGTATTTTTAAGGGTCATTAATACAAGTGGCATGGTTCCCAAGGTGTATAAGTATTATTTTTTCCTTATAAGAATCTAGGAAATCAATTTAACTATCAAATATGTTAGTTACATCAGAATCTTGTAGGTGGTTTAACTAAAATTTAAGAATCTAACTAAAAAAGGAGCATTTTGCATTTGTATGGCCCATGGGGAAATGTGACACATGGGAAAGATCATGAAATGCCTCTTCAACTTCCTAATACACATATTTACATTTGGTTTTATCTGGAAGTGCCATTTTAAATCCAAAACTATTTTACTTCTTTTTTGCATTTTTAGACATATAGAAGTGACCTACAGGTTTGTGCTTAGTATAGATAGCTCAAGAGGTTTCAAGATAAATACTTATGGTAGGTGATATTAAATTTAGATACATTAATTTTCATAATAATAGTGCAAGGATTGATCAACTTTGCTTTATGAACCATCTTTTACAAGTTGACTGTACTTTCTTGATAGTTATTTCATGCACCCTATAAGTTTTTGCTCCATTTTGGTCAAATACATATGAATAATTTAATGATTTTGACTGAAAATGATGTTGGATACCTTATTATATGGTATCCATTATTATTTTTATGTTTCATAACGTATTGATGAGCAAGTTAGTCCATGTTAGAAGAAGGTGCCACCATGTGCAGTCTCAGTCAAAGTTCTTATTTTCATATTGTTGTTCTCTTATAGGGGCCTAATATAGTTGGGAAATGATGTTACATATGTGTTAAGGTCATATCACCACCTCATTCCATGTTTTGGTTTTACCATATCATATTTTGGGTAGCTTGCAACCTTGCCATCTCTCATAGTCAACTTCATGCTTAAATTCACTTGCAATCACCTGTATAATTTTGTTCAAATTATTCATGGAATGGTAATCAAGGTATATTAGTTATCCAAGCCATTATGAGTTTGAAGGAGTTTATTTAGATGTTTGTAAAAGGTGCAAGTGTGATTACAAGCTCATTCACCATGCTAAAATAATCATGAGATGCCTCTGATTTCTCTATTCCATATATATGCATGTGATTTTCACATTGAAAGGAATGTTTGAAGCTTGTATCAAGATTTCCTTGATGTCAATCATGTATTTGAGAGGTTGAAAATGATTTTGATCTATCCATGAGGTTTTTCTTTCATGCCATTATTCTATTTCATGCTCACTATCCACTTTCAACCCAATGCACATCTACAGGAGCCATTACTGATGTCATGCTGAGAGGCGTAAAACCTGATATGGTTCCAATATTTTAATATTGATACAAGTGTATTGACATGTTTGATGAAAGCATATAAAGTTCATAGTCATGGATAGATTTCATACTACTCATATTCAACTCACACTTTGTGTACCAATATATCCACCTATAAGTGGCTGAGCAGGGGACTAAGATGTTTATATGGAGAGGATGAAACAAATTAACACCTTATTAAGGTCTTGGTATGATAATAAATCCATGACAGACCCATATATAGTGTCAAAAAGGCAAAAGGAAGTGTGCAACCATGTTAAAGAGACAAGAGACTAAGTTTAGGGAAGCTTTCCTTAAAGTACAAAACTAGAGATCCCAGGGGTTTTTGTAGGCACCCTATGACATGTTTTTAAATAGTTGTAAAGAATCTAAATAGGTGAGTTGGATAGCCTCTATCATGTATAGGACTTGTGCCAATGATAGAGGTTAGTGTTGAAAATATTGTCATTGATGTCAAAGGTCGAGCATTATTGGTGATAAAGGGCCCATTGTATTTAATGGTGTTTTTAATATTCATATATTAGCTAATGTGTGTTAATATTTACTTAATATTAATTACTATATTTTTGGTTGCATATAAGTCAAAAGAGGGCCCATGGAGAAGTCAAAGAGTCACGGGGTAAAAGACAAAAGAGGAATGGGACATATTTTCTAATGAAGAGTCATCTTGAAGAATTCCAAGAGTCACCATGTGAAGACAAAAGAGGGTATGTCACATTTTTCTATGAAGGGACATTGAGAAATATGAAAAGTTACCAAGATAAAGATAAAAGAGGAAAGGATTCTTTTGATTATGAAGGGTCACCATATAACTTTTCAAATGCAAAGATACGAAAGGTCATACAAGTTTGGCACTATTTTTCATAAGTATTGAAGGGTCACAAAGGGTGAATGCCAAAAGTCATTTGAAAAGCTATAAATAAAAGATTGAGAAGCCATTTTTAATATGTAAGAGAGTGCATGGTTTGTATTTATTTTTTAAGAGAGAAAATCAAGAGATATTGTAGAGTTCTATCATTTGTTAAGTAAGCAACATTGAGAGATAGTTCTATTTTATACACAAGAGGGGTTGGTGCTCACAAATAGTTACTATGTTGGTGCTCAACAAAAGGGTTGGTGCTCTTACAAGTTGGTGCTTGCAAACTTTGTAATTTGACTTGGTATTCATTCATATACTTGAGATTTTTCTTCATAATTTTTCTTATTTTATGTTTCTACATAAAAATATGGTCTCTCTCTCTCTCTCTCTCTCTCTCTCTCTCTCTCTCTCTCTCTCTCTCTCTCTCTCTCTCTCTCTCTCTCTCTCGTGTGGTGCATATTATTATTTCAATTTTATTACATATCTTTAATGTGTGGTTAAATGGTTAAAGAAAAATAATTTGATTAATAAATAAGATATACAGTATATTTATTCACCCCCCCTCTCAGTATATTTTATGCTTAACAATTGGTATTAGAGCAGGTTCTTTGAAAAAAAAATTATAGCTTGAAGGTAGATCGAAAAAGCATGATGGCTAGATCACATGAATGTTTTTCTAAAAATAAAGCACCTTTGTTTGATGAGATAAATTATATTTTTTAGAGCATAAGGATGAAGACTTATTTGATGGCCCTTGAATTCGATATATAACAAGTAGTGGTAGAGGAATATGAAGAGCTACAAACACTTGTAACAATTTCGATCGAAAAAAAGGCAAGTAAAAATAATGCTAAAGCTTTAAATGCTATTTTATGTAGTTTATTTGAATTAGTATTTGTTAAGATTATGAAATGTAAATATGTTCATGAAATTTAAGTAAAAATTGAGAATTTACAAAGGTGATGGAATGATTCAACAAGCCAACGTTCAAATTTTTAGAAAACAATTTGATAGTTTGAAGATGGAAGAAGAAGAAAATATAGAAAATTATTTTTTACGAGTTTATCAAATAGTTAATCAAATTCAAGGTCTTATAGAAAAGCTAGAATAATCAATTGTAGTTCAAAAAGTTCTGAGATCTCTACCATTGAGATGTGATGCAAAAGTTTTGACAATTGAAGAGATAAATAATTTAGTTAAGTTAAAGATGGATGAGCTACATGGTATTCTTACGGTATATGAGATATGGATCGAATAAGAGAAACCCTCGAAGAGAGAAGCTGCTTTTAAGACATCAAAGAAATAGAAAGCTAAGATTCAAGAATCAAGTGACAGTTTTAGCGATGATGAAGGTGATAACGAAGCTCCATTCATTCACAAGCCATAAAAGGGCACAAGTAAATATCAAAGAAAATTACCTTTCAAATGTTTTAATTATGAAAAGATTGAATATTTTGTAGCTAAGTGCCCAGATAAGGGTAATAGTGTGACAATAAAGAAGAAAAGTCTACATACAAGAAGAATTTTAAAAAAAATTCAAAAAGAGATTCGAGAAGAAGAGTTTATATTCTAAAGATCCTTACTCAGCTGAAGATAGTGGAGTCAGTGATTCAAAAGAAGAAAATATTATATTCATAGCCATACATAAAGATACCTCCACAAGAAAAAGTATAGATGATCAAGAAAAAAACAAGATAAAATTGAAGTGAATCTAGAAGAACTCATTTATGCCTTAGAAGATTTAAAGGCTCTTGAAAAGAAGAATCAAAGATTAAAGCTCTAGATCGAAAAAAATGAAAAAGATTCAAAGGAAATAATTAAAGATCTACAAGCACACTTTGAAGAAGCCAAGAAGAATGAAAAAAATCTAACGGCATAGTGAAAAATAGTAAGTAAAGAATGTGAAAGGTATGTTATTGAAATTACTTTTTTAAAAACAAATATTGAAAAAACAAATAAAATAATCAATGATAGAGTAGTTAATGATTTAAAATTACAGAGAATAACACTAATATGTTGAATAAGATATTAGAAAATCAAATATTAATGTCAGATAAGACGTGTATTATATTTAAAAAAGAAAAAGGGGATGCCACTACTTTCACAAATAAGAAAAAAGAAAGAGCTATGCTGAAGCTCTTACAAAAGAATAAATAGAGAAAAAGTTAAGAATACAGAAGACATATCAAACAAAAAAAGTTGGAGGGAACAGAGGTAAAAAAGACAATCATGTCAAAGATACATATGTCTTATTTTTATACTATAGAAGTATGTTCGAGTTAGTCAAAAAAGACTAGAGTTTCAATGCTCTATTCATCAAGAAGAAAGTTGAGACAGGTTCATGGTAGAAGAAACAACCTAAAAAATCTATGTTGGTATAGATAGCTTTGCATGCAAGAAATAAAAAAAAGCTATGGTTCATTGATAGTGGATGTTTGAGGCACATGATAGGAGATAAAAACAAGTACATAACCTTGAAGAAGATCAATGGTGACATAATAAAATTTAGAGATAATACTACTGCCAAAATTACTAAAAAAATGTACACTAAGTTTGGATAATGATAAAACTAAAAATAAAAATATTTTATATGTAGAAGGTCTTAATCATAATCTTTTGAGTGTAATTCAAATGTGTGATTAGAAACACACACTAAAGTTTTATGTAGAAGGTTGTGAGATTATGATAACATATTTAAATGTGTTGATTGCAGATGCCCAGAGAATAGGTAATAATTTATATATGTTATCAGACATCAAAGGTCAAAGATGTTTGAATCAGATTGAAGAAATTTGGCTATGGCATAGGAGAATGGATCACATAAATTTTGACAATATTGTCAACATCAATAAAAAACAAGCAGTCAAAAATATTTCAAAGATTATAAAGCCATTCGACACACTTTGTGAACCTTGTCAGCATGGGAAGCAAGCCAGTAGGTGGTTCAAAACAAAAGAGTACTCGACCACTCAGATGTTAGAGCTTGTTTACACTGATCTGTGTAAACCTATGAGAACTCAAAGTACTCAAGGTGATAATATTTCATGTTGCTTATTGATGATTTTTATTATATGACTTAGGTAATATTTTTAAAGAAAAAATTAGAAGCTTTCAGACATTTCAAAGCATTCAAAGCATTAACTGAGAATGAAACCAGTTTAAAGATTAAGTGTCTAAGATCAAATCAATAAAGATAATTCATGTCAGATAAATTTATTGAGTTTTGTGAAGACCATGGAATAAAGAGATATTATTCAATAGCCAAAACTCTACAAAAAAATAGAGTAGTTGAACAGAGAAACAAAACAATTCAGGAGATGTTGAAGACAATGCTAAATGAATCTAAGATACTAGATAAATATTAGAGAGAGGTAGTTGCTATAGTAGTGCATATTAAAAATATAACATTATTGAGAGTCAATAGTGACAAGACTCCTTATGAGCTATGAAAACATAAACTAACAATAATTGATTATTTTAGAGTTTTTGGTAGCAGATATTTCATAAAGAGAACTGACAAAAAATTTAAGAATTTTGAATCCAGAGTAGATGAAGGTATATTTTTTGGTTATTCTTGTAAAATTAAAGCTTATAAATATTATAACAAAAGAACCAAGAAAATTATTGAAATTGTAAGTGTCAAGATAGAAGATGGAACACAAAGAATCAGTGATCTAGTAGATATTCCTAAAATTATTTAAGAGGAAGACTTTGAAGAATTAGATGAAGAAGAAAAATGACATCAAAACTCTATATAAATATGTCCAGAGAAATCATAATGAAAATGATATTATCAGGGATATAAATGAAGGAATTCACACCATAAGAATGATGGTAAGTGAATCTAAGTAAGTTAATTTTTCTTTGTTAACCAAAATTTAGCCTAAATTTTTTTCAGAAGCTAGACATAATAAGCATTAGGTTAAGGCTATGGATGAAGAATTAAATTAGATAGAAAAGAATGATACTTAAAAATTAGTGCTTAGAATAAAAGATCACAATGTGATAAGAATAAAATGAGTTTATAGAAATAAGTTGAATGAAAATGGAGAAGTGACCAGGTATAAAACAAGATTAGTATGTAAAAAATATGCTCAAATTGAGGGAATAGATTTTGAAAAAAAATTTACATCAGTGGCAAGGTTAGAGGCTATTAGAATATTTTTTACATATGCAGTGTTTAAAATTTTTAAAGTGTTTCATATAGATGTCAATTCTGCCTTCCTAAATGGGAATCTAAAAGAAGAGGTCTACATTAAGCAGTCTGAAGGATTTATTCTCTCAAATATTAGTAGCCATGTATGCAGATTGAATAAAGCTTTATATGGATTGAAACAAGCTCCCAGAGCTTGGTATGCAAGACTTGATAAGTACCTAAAGGATCAAGATTTCAAGAGAGAATTTCATGATAATAATCTCTACATCAAAACAGAAGGTGAGAATCAATTGATTATTGTGGTATATGTTGATGACATCATTTTTAGAGAAAATATTGAAAAAATGATAATTTTTTTTCTAATAATATGCAAAAAAAATTTGAGATGTCTATGCTTGGAAAATTGTCATTTTTCTTAGGATTGCAAATATTTCAGTTAGATAAAAAAAAATTATATCTCAAAGTAAATATGCTAAGGAAATGTTAAAAAATTTTGGTTTTAAGGATTTTGCACCAGTTGGCACACCAATGTGTACAAGAAATAAGGTGACCACGGATGAAGATTCACCTGTTGTAAATCAATCTTTGTATAGATCTATGATTGATAGTCTTTTATATTTGACAGTATCGAGGTTAGACATCATGCATGTAATAGATATGGTTGTAAGATATCAATCATCTTTAAAAGATAGTCATGTTTAGTTGGTAAAAAAAATATTTAGATATATCAAAGGGACATTAGATTATGGATTTTGGTATTTCACAAGCAAATATTTCACTTTGGTTGCTTATATAGATTCAGATTAGGTAGGTTGCTTAGATGATAGAAAAATTAAAAGTGGAGGAGCTTTCTTTCTTGGTGATAGCTTAGTATCATGGCTAAATAAAAAACAAAATTTAGTATCACTTTCTATCGCTGAAGCATAATAAATTACAGTGGTATTATGTTTACTCAAGTGCTTTAGATGAAGCAATTTTTTTAAGATATTAAGGTAAAATATGATAAATATATTTCTATTTTTTGTGACAACACAAGTGTTATTAATATTTTAAAGAATCCAGTGATGCATTCAAGAGCAAAACATATTCCCATTATATATCAATTTTTGAGAGAGTAAGTTGCAGATCAATAGGTTAAGATAGAATATATCAGTACTACAGAGTAGATTATAGAGATTTTCACAAAGGCACTACTAAAAGACATGTTTGAGTATCTACGGGAGAAGTTGAGAGTGATCTTTTTTACTTTCTGCCATTGAAGTTCAACATTAGTTGAGGGGGAGCTAAGTGTTAGCTCTAGGTAGGCCCTTTGCCATTGATTTCAAAGGGGGAGAAGAATAGAAACAAGTATAGGTAGAAGTCTAAAAATAGGTACAAGAACAGTTACAAAGAATGGTTATAGATTGCTACAATAAGGAGAAGTTATTGTATGTTTTTTAGATGGTAGTATGTGTAAGTTCTAGGATGTGGCAGTTTTAGTTTGAGGTTGCCATCAATGACAAAGGTAGAGTTGTTAAAAATATTGTCATTGATGTCAAAGGTCTAGCATTATTGGTGATAAATACCCCATTGCATTTAATAGTGTTTTTAATATTCATATATTGGTTAATGTGTATTAATATTTATTTAATATTAATGAATATATTTTTGGTTGCATATAAGTCAAAAGAGGGCCCATGAAGAAGTCAAAGAGTCACAGGGTAAAATACAAAAGAGGAATGGGATGCATTTTCTAATGAAGAGTTGTCTTGAGAAATTCCAAGAGTCACTATGTGAAGACAAAAGAGGGTATGGTGCATTTTTTCATGAATGGACACTTTGAGGAATATGAAAAGTCACCAAGATAAAGATAAAAGAGGAAATGATGATTTTGCTTATGAAGGGTCACCATATGAATTTTAAAATGTAAGGATACAAAATATTATGCAAGTTTGGCATCATTTTTTATAAGGATTTAAGGGTCACAAAGGGTGAATGCCAAAGGTCATTTGGAAAGCTATAAAGAAAGGCTTGAGAAACCATTTTTAATATGCAAGAGAGTGCATGGTTTGTATTTGTTTAGAGGAAAGAAAATTAGGAGGTATTGTAGAGTTCTATCATTTGTTGAGTAAACAACATTGAGAGATAGTTGTGTTTTATACACAAGAGGGGTTGGTGCTCCTGTGGGTTGGTGATCACAAATAGTTGTGTTGGTGCTTGGCAAAGGGGTTGGTGCTCCTGAAAGTTGGTGCTTGAGAACTTTGTAATTTGAAATGGTGCTCATTAATATACTTGAGATTGTTCTTTATAGTTTTTCTTACTTTAGGTTTCCACATAAAAATCTGGTCTCTCTCTCTCTCTCTTGTGTGGTGCATATTATTGTTTCAGTTTTATTGCATATCTTAAATGTGTGGTTAAGTGGTTAAACAAAATAATTTGATTAAGAAATAAGATATATAATATACTAATTCACCCCCCCTCTCAATATATTTCATGCTTAACAGTTAGAAGATGAGTAGAGAATAGAAGTTTAAAGCCTAAAATATGCCCTCAAAAACATTGAAATATCACATTAACATCTATAGGTTTGTAGTTGTAAATAACTTTTGATATCCAAAATTGTAGGTAGTGCATTCCCTTATGGATTGAATAGTCCTAATAATTGAGTGATTTATAAATAAGCATATGGATCATGATGATGATGTTGTTATATGGTTTTTTCAACCCCTAAGGACACCTACATGTGTCCTACAAAAAAAAGGGAAACCTACAACAAGATAAACAAATAGTGACTCAAAAAATGTGTTTTGATAGTGTTTTAACCATCCCAAGATGAATATAGATAATTTGTGACTTCAAGATATTAAAAGAGGTTTTAAAACATCACAATCAAGTCTTAAGGAGCTAGTACATACATACAATAGGGTCTAAGGGCAAGGTGTCGCAGTCTAACAGGGAAGGACTCAGTTGAGAAGTTCAAGTGCATATGAAGGGTATAAGTATGGTTAAAATGAATTATATGATTTATAAATGACTTTATAAAGATCAATAGGGTCTTGTACATTGTTTTCTAGATGTAAAATATACAAGTACACTTATAGGTGCCTATTCTAAACATAAAACACAGTCAATAGTTCATCAAGTTGAAAACTAAGGCTTATCTCAAGTATTTGGTAGAGTTGGAGTGATAAGTGAGTTGGAAGTAATTTAATTTTAGTTTGAATAGTCTATTTAGACCATCACACATCATGAACAAGGTCCAAATGAGTTGATATGCACCTATAGGGGTCAAAGGCAGGGTGTCTTAATCAGAGGACAATGGAGGACTCAGTTGTAACCAAAGTGCATATGAATGGAAAATGGGAGGTTGGAATGATGATAAAATTAAGTGACCACATATGTGAATATCATGATCAACTTCATGAACTAAAATCAATGGAGAAGGCCTACTTAGACCTCTTGGAACCCTGTATACACCAACAACAAGGTGTAGTCTTGGTGAAGGTAAGGTAAGAGATGAGCTTGTAGAGGGAGAAGAAGAGGGTTAGGTTACAAGAAATGAAATGTGATTCATGATAAGTAAAAATTTGTTTTAACAAGACCAAGACTCTACCAAGATGATCATCTAACTTTCCTATTTGGTCAAAAGTCATCAGTCTATATAATCAGCTAGGAAACCTCTTTGCTCAATAGATAAATATGAGGAATTCAAAGAAGAGGAATGTTTTGGGGTGAATAACAAGATTAAGTAGAATGAATTTGATATAGGTAACATGTTTAATAATCCTAGGAGCATTATTTTAGCATGGAGAGGTTACTCTTAGGTGGATTTGAAGAAAATATAGGGAATAGGGAAATAGGCTTTTTAGAGGCCCTTTTTGGGCATTTTATGCTGGTTAGGCACCTAAATCAAGGAATCCAGATAAAAAATTTGGTGAAAAGTATCATTAGGACCTTGAAAAGTTCCAAAAATATTCACTTTTCCTTGGGGAAGAGGGATATACCTCACTATTTTGTCTCAGAGGTCAGCCAGTCAAGGAAAATCAGGGTTTGGCAAAATAAGCTAATGCAGCCAAAAAGGGATAAAGAACTTGATGGAAGGTTTGAGAAACATATATAAGCATGTTTTGAGGTGTATAAAAGTAAAATAGATGCTAATAATTACTAATTCAAGATCATACCTTTAAAGATGACCAAAATATCCCTGCACACAGTCTAACTAGGCAAGCTTTCACTAGGCCTAGTTGGTGAATGAAAGAAAATTAAGAAGAGGAGTTCTTGGGAGGTTATGTGGTGATATTATAAGATTTATTAAGGTGTGAAGATGCATAAAAAACCAACCCAACCATTGAAAAATTAGTCTAAGTAGCCAAAGCTAGCTAGGTGCAGGTTAAGCCTATTAGGCCTTCAAGGTACTTAGAACCAATTGGGGGTCTACCTTCATTTCTAACTCTTGATGAGATATCCAGATGATTGGTGAATTCTATGGAGATGTAATTAGACATGTTTGAACTTTTAGTATCAAGAGGAACCTACACTAAATCTACTTTTAGTTTAGAAAGTGTTCAAACATGCAAGAAAGGTAGAAACAAACTCGATGGGGTGAATTCAAGTGTTCGTATCTCTTATTAGAGTTTTCATGGGAAAAAAATAGTTTATAGGGGTTATTAGGGTCCCTAAACATTAGGTTTATGGTATCTGTTGGCAAGTTGAATGTCAGAACTTTATGAATAATGCTTAAGACTAAAAATTGCCTAAAACCCTACTAAACCCTCAGTCAAGACCTGATGGAGAAAAAAATATTTGAGAGATATCTAGATGAAATTGTTTGACCATGAAATATATTGTAAATTATAGAGGACTCACTCAATCTTCCTCCTATGCTTTTGAGCTATATGGACAAGGTACAAAATAAGGTTTTCTTGACTATTTTATGTGTTTTATAGGTTCTAAGAGGTTCTAAGAGATGAAATAAAGTTTTAAAGATAGATATATACTTTTAATAACTCCATATGATCATTTTATTCCAAGTAAAAAATCCTAAGTGTCCAAACCATAGCTCTCATCTCAGCCAGTCAAAACTGACTAGTGAACATAAGGGTGAAAAGTGTGAAAACCTCAAGTGGATGTCTTTTTAAAGTGCAGTTGAGAAGTATAATGCCATGGAGGGTATTTCAAAGTGTCATCCACTTCCTTCCATAAAATTTCATGGAAAAATGATTCTAATTTTGAGTCCAAGTGTGAGGGTTGACAGAGAATAAGAGTTTTTTAGATTGCAAGTAGTGATGGCTTCCTTTTAGGAGTTTCTAGATGAGTAGGACATAACCAATGCATAAAGAGGATTTTTTAAAAATACTTCCCTCTCATATCAATCATTAAAATTTTCCATAGTCAATTGTGGGACTTCAAACAGGTCTAAATCAAGAAGGTAGTTTTTTGAGCCAAGATATGGAGTTTTATGCCACTTTTCATAAGTTTCGTGACTTGTATGGACATTTGGACCTCATAACATTTCATGGTTTATTTAACCCCTATTTATCATGTATTTTTAACCCATTTTATTATTTTTACAAGTGTCCAAGTGATCTTTGGACTTCCCTTGTCTTGTTCTTCTCCCAAAGGCTATAAATATTAACTCTTTTGGCTCTTTTTGGTAGCCTCCATTGGTTGATGGTGAAACCCTAGCCAATTTTGTACTTGAATGAATCTTTGAAGAAATAAAAAAGTGATTTTCCTAATTACATACTTTATAGTTGATTTTAGTTACAAATATTATTGATCTTGTCTAGTAAAAGCTAATCTTTTCTAGCATGTTATCTTTGATTATCTACCAAGTATCCAAAAGACTGCAAGTCTTTGTTAGTTTTCTTCCTTAGTGTTTGAGAGTTTTAGAAGTGATTTATGACTATATTATTTAAAGTATCATTCATTATACTTCTTATATATCAACATACCTCTTGAACCTATCATATGAAACATTGATGTAACAATCTGTCTTGAGTTATGAGTTTTGTGTGAAAGAAGATTTGTTGTGCTCTAAGTAGTATAAGTTTAGTTAATAGGGGGAAATTAAATATTGGTGCATCACCTTTTAGATTTTTATTTTATCTTATTACCCATTTTCATGTCAAGTTAATAAATATAAGAGTGTTTCATAGAGTGCATCAAGGGAACTAGCCCTTCTAGATATTCATCTCACCAAATTATTACCCACAGTAAGAGAGATGTTTCCATTTGCCACTTGGATGAGGAGAGATAAGAATATACTCAAGGGATGAAAATAAAAGTGAAAACACATACTTGATACATCTTCTAATGATGATATATTGATGGATATCTTTTTGAAGAAAGAGGTTTCGGGCCCCCCATCAATGAGATGGAGCTTTTGAATGGAGATCTTTTGGAGAACAAGAAATATGTAGGGGTGGATAATTGGATGTCCAAAGGGGGTGGAAAAATAATTAAAATACACTTGAACCCAACCCATGTTGATCACACGATGCCCAAAGAGAAAAAGAGATTGACTAAAGTGGGGCTTCATAATATGCAGGAACCCCCTTCTAAAAATAAGGGCAATGAAAATAAAGTTATGGATTGTTTTACCAAGTTGTAAAATAGTGGGGATAATACCCATGGTCAATATAATTGACCTATGATCACTCCCCCTAGTTATTCATGTGGATTTTAAGCTGGAATGTAAGAGGGCTAGAATCTCTAGATAGAAAACTAGTGGTAAGACAATTCAGACTCTCGAGAGACAATCTAGACTTTCTCTTCTTGCAAGAAGTAAAGGCTATTGGTACCCAAATTTTCATGGTCTTGAACTTTATCTAGCCCAATGATCCTCATTATTCTAATAATCATCATAGAGGTGAAGGGGGGACTCTATCTAATTAGTCCCTTGTGGAAAGACTATATGATCAACCATGGTAGTTCTCCATGTAACAGAGTGGTCTAGGTTTTGATAGAATATCAAAATCAGACCTTGGGCTTGTGTAACATATATTCCCATAATGAATACAGGGAGTGTGTTGACTTGTGTAATTGGTTATACACTAATATTAAAAAGGTCCCTTGGATATTTGGTGGTGACTTCAACATGGTAGAGGATAAAGAGGATAAAATTGGAGGGGACCACCTTACATGGAAAGGAAATGAGATTTTCTTATAGTCTAAGTTCAAAATAATTCATAGAATTTAAGATCCTTTCTTGAAGGGTAAGAGCATTGGCAGAGGAATTTGGTATAGTTGGTTTAATAATTAGATTAGTAATATGAGACAATATTCAAGGCTGGACAGATTCTATTTGAAAACAGAGTAACTGGCAGTTGATGTGGTCACGATTGGTAATGTAGTGATTGTGTTACCCTATACTATGTCTAATCACCACCCTACTGGTCAAAGAAGATAAGAAAGATTCACAAGAGTTCAAAGAGTTGTATAAATTTAGTGTCTCACACCTAGTAGACAAAGTATGTGTGGAGGGGATACAAGCTTCTTGGAACATTGGTAAAGTTGTCTATAATTCTAGTTCTAAAATTGACCATTAGAATTCCAGTATGAAAATTTATAAAAACTTTGAAAGAACCTATGGATAGATCAAAGCTAGGAAGCACAAAATTTTTTCAAGGGATACTCAAGAAAAACTTATTCATGTAGAAGGATTGCTACAGCTTGACCTGACCAATGGGGTTCTTCTTGAAGAACTTAACTCATTGAAGCACCAAGCTCATTAGACACAATAGTACATTGCTAGAGGGGCACAAGTCCAATCTAGGCTTACCTAGCTTAAGCTAGGTGATAAAGGGTCCAAATTTTCTTCAAATTCTTGAGAATTAAGCACATTGAAAGTAAGATTAAATAAATTTAAGTCAATGGATAGACTATATAGGATATTGCTAGTATAAAAGGAGATTTATTTGAGTTCTATTCTATCCTTTTCTATTTTGATGGATCAAGTGAATGTATTGAACATAATAGAGCCTTATGTGAGGCATGCATTCCTAGGAAGGTCTCACAAACTCAGGCCTCTTTTATAGAGGCTATCATCTCACTTGATGAGGTCAGAAACACTATTGACTCACTAAAATATGATGAGGCTCTAGGGCTAGATGGCTTCCCTACATAATTCTACAAAGTCAACAAGGAATGGATTTCAAAGGACTATTTGGAGATATTCAATGAGGTAATTGCCTCTCATAATCTTGGCCTGGACATATATAGAGGGGTGATCAAGCTTATACCGAAGGATGGAAACTTTTTATCGATTAAGAATTGGAGTCCAATTACCCTCCTTAATGTCTCCTACAATATTATATCAAAAACTCAGACTAGATTTGTTGAAGGGAGATACAGTTTGGAGAATCTAGTCACCAATTGGGAAGGTATGATTGGGTAAGAGATTTGAATCAAGATGTTGGAATGATCTTGATTGATTTTGAGAAATCCTATGATAGAATTGAGTGGCCATTCATTGAGAGAATGCTGAAAGCTTTTGGGCTTCAAGATAAATTCTATAGAATGGTCAATGTACTCTTCAAGGATGCTTCAAAGGTCATTAAAGTCAATAGTGAACTGGTAGACTCCAATGTGCTTCAATGCTCCACAAGGCAAGGTTTTCCACTTGCCATGTCACTCTTTGTATTTGGTACAGAGGCACTACATTACCTTCTTAGGTTTTTAAATATCGAACCTCTGGTTAAGGGTATCTCACTCCCTAATAATGAATCTCTTCTTGACATCTTGTTTCCTGATGATACTTCAATATTTGTTACCTTGGACTAGAATAATTTGGAGTGGGTTGCAAAAATGATTAATATCTACTACTCTGCATTTTGTTCTAAAGTTTTAAAAAAATCACACATTATGGGATGGAATGATTAACGACCTAATTGGTTGACAATGTTTGGTTGGAAATGGAAAGGATCTGATGAGATGGTTAGATATCTGGGGATTCCATTTTACTTAATCCCATCCTTCAAAATATGTGGGATTAGGTCTTTTATAAAATCAATAAGAAAATTGGAAAATGGTAGGGCTACCTGCTATCACTACCAGGTAGGATCCAAATTTTCTATAAAGTTCTTTCTTCATACAACATATACTATACCTCCTATTGGTTATTTGGTAAAACACAATTCAACATGCTTCATAGAATTATAAGATATTTCCTTTGGTTAGATGGAAAAGAGGGTAAGAAAAGGCATGCAGTCTCGTGGCAATTTTACTCAAAACCCAAGAGCATTGGTGAACTGGGTTTAAAGGATATTTAGCTACAGGTGATAACATTGGTAGTTAAATGGATTGTCAGAGCCTCTATTGGGAATGAACCCTAGAAAGTACTAGTTAGGAATAATATCATAAGAATATTTCTAAAAGGGAAGCCAAACTAGAAGGGATTAAATATTGTTGATCTACTCATAGGGCCTTTCATAGTCAAAGTTGTTAGATCTCCTATATTTACATCCATTTGGTCTACCTAGGATTGAACCAAGCCTTTCATTGATACAAAATAGATCTTCAATTGGTATGGGACTGTGTGTCAAGACTATAGATCTATTTGGTGGAATTTGAGTTTCAACAAGACTCCACTGGCCCTCACTAGGGGATGTTCTACCTTTGATTGGTACACTAAAGGATTGAGGAGCTTTAAGGATCTCTACTTATATGGGCATTGGGCTTCATGTTTAGAACTTAAAGATAGATTTTAGCTCTTGGATTCTCAATAAAAAATGTTCATTGCTTTCCAAGTAGCTCTCAAAGGGATTAACAATGTGGTATTTATGGAAGATGAGGATGAGTTCTGGGACAGTGTGAACTGGAAAAAAGGCCTACCTCTGCTCAAGTACTCGACATAGATGCTCTACAAGATACTTTCCTTTTCCAATGTCCCCTACCTTACCCTCAATCGTATTTGGTCTGTGTTTGATTCTTTGCATGCTTGGTTTTTTAGGTTTATGGTAATTTGGTCCTCTTATCTTGAACCTAAAAAATATTGTATTCATTGGTTAGTAATGTATAAAAAGTTGGTTATGGGTGATGTTTTGAATAATTATGGTCTTGCTACTCCCTTTTGTGTCTTCTATAGTGATGTTGAATTTGTTGAATATATGTTTTATTCCTGCCCTTGATTTTGGATATGCTTGTCCCAAAATTAAAATCCATCCTTTTTTAATAAATTCTAGGTTGTTTTTTCTACTGAAATTCTTTGGTTTTTGTGGAAATAAAGGAACCTAGAGGTTTTTCAAGGTAAGGCTAGAGTGCTTACTAACTTCACAATTGAAGTCATTCTTTGGTTTTTATCCTTGTACATTTTCCTTCAGTTGAAGATTCGACAAGACCAGCTTGAAAAGTTTCTAAATATAGGATTTCTCAAGATGACATTAGACTACTTGATTGACCCAAGAGGGTACCCTAGATTGAGCCCACATACAGACTGGGATGCGTCTTACCCAATAACAATAAAGGTACAAATTTTTGAGTTCGAATGGGATTACATCACCTATTTTGACCAGGCTAATAATCTAGTGAAGGGATGGATCACCCCATCCGAGTTGAATAATAATGGTATTGGTGAGTGGGTGGTTATAAATGACAATGCTCTTCAAGATTTAAGTAATGAGGAACATGGTAGTTACATTATCGAGCCCAGGGAAACCTTCACACTATTTGACTTGAATCTTTGTCTAAAAATAGGGGATGGGAATGTAATGGTAGGTCCCTCATCTCATAGTCCTTTTCCAAATACTTCTACTCAAGGAGCATATGAAGAAATTTGGCAATAGATTGACGAGTACATAAACACCTTCTCTAGAAAATTGGACAAGTTGATTGAAGGTGGCATTTTAGTGGACATGGAAGATGTACTCAATTATGTAAGGCAAAATAATATGAAAGGGCTCTTGGAAAAAGTTGATTATTACCCTGCCAAGTTGATCCTAGGACATAAGTTGATTGGAAATGTTAGTGATAGAAGCTCCTTGAAGGGGCATGCTTCGACTGGTTTGGATGGTGGCTATGAGGGGAAAACATTACGTGCAGTAGGGAACTGGACCCATATCTATGATTTTGCCACATGTTGGGTGGCCTCTATTTACTTTGTGTTTGCTCTCATTATATTTATGTGACTGTTGTTTTACTTCTTTTGGCTACCTATTTGGTGTTATTGTCTAGTAAAATTATTGGTTTTTTTATCGACTATTTGGTTGGTACCTTTTTCATTGATACTGTTTATCTTTTTTATTTTTAGGGGATACCTTTTTAGAGCCATTTTAATATTGAACTATCAATTATTAGGACTGCAAGTGTAGGATGCCTCACTACTACTTTTTGTTTTACTTGATACTATGTATGTTTTTAGCATTTAGGATACATATATTAGTAATCGATTTTCAATATAAAAAATCTTCCTAGGGAGTGCTACATCCATAAATATGATGAAACACCTTTGCAAGAACTAAGGTTGTCATTAAGGCCAATGCTTCTAAGTTTTTTTTATTTTATGATGGTATCTCCTTTGCATCTTGCGGTTTGATGGGTTGATAATTACTGTCACAGATGTTGAACCATAAGTCATTAAAGATTAGTGTGTTCTCCACCTATCTAGACTATTCTAACTAGGTATATTTTGTGATTAATTTTGTGCCAAAAATATTTTTTATTGAATGCATGTTTTTTGTATCAAGAAATATAATGATTCCTTATCGATGTAAAAAAGTTTACTTTTCTATATACCCCCAACAGATATACCAAACCTCTTTATATGCTCATTTTTTATATATACTCGTCAATACCTAGAAGAAGCTCATCCTTTCTATATACTTGATAGTATGTAAAAGATATGTTAAAATATTTGAGATCAAAATGGTACATGGTACCTAAGTAGTACATGAAAATGATTTGCTTTATAAATGACACCTGCTTAACAAGAAATCTTTATATGTAGGCATAATCATGGATGGCATAATCAAATGTGTAAATGCCAGTTGGTTTGTCACTCGCTAGAAATTGCCTATGGTGAATAAATGCCACTTGAATCCATGGTTTTAAAAAAAATTCATTTCTTTTTGACCCGATGAGTAATTGTTAGTTTTCTCCTCATGTTGTAAAAATTCAGGATTCCCAGTAGACCACTACAAAACATTGCAAAAATGCAAGATTGATGTGAAACACTGAAAAAATACTATAAATACATTACAACTACATAGAATTTTGTCTTATAAATTGTCAACACCCCATCTCTTTTCATTCATACAAGATTTGGAGCACTCAAGAGCAGATTTGAAGGGGCATTAAGCAAAGTGATTTTTAGGTTAGTACAATTTTAAAAAAAAAATATTTCCAAACATGTAAATGAATTATAATTTAATTATAAACATAATTGATAAATATTTTAAATTTTTATATTCAAATTTAATGCATACCATTAAAATTTGATGCATTTCATTCAAATTTCATGCATTCTATTAAATTTTAGTGTTTAGTATTAACAATTTATGCATATTTTTTATAATCTTTAATTAAAAATGTTTTTTTTAATCTTTGGAATTATAATTTGTTTTTATTTATCATTATAATTTATTATTTGTTAATGCATTTCATTCAAATTTCATGAATTTCATTCAAATTTCATACATTCTGTTCAAATTTCATGCATTTTGTTAAATTTTAGTGTTTAGTATTAACAATTTATGCACAGTTTTTTATAATATTTGATTAAAAATGTTTTTTTTAATCGTTGGTGTTATAGTTAGTTTCTGTTTATCATTATAATTTATTTTTTATTATATTTTAATTTCTATATACTATAGTTTTTAATTAGTTTGTTAAATCAAAATATATTTTAGTTTTCATTTAATAGTTTATCATTATAACTTATTTATTGTATTTTAATTTGTATTAATTGTTTTTATTTTTATAAAATTTAATGTTGTTTTCAACATGTTTCAATTTTGTAGATTATCCATTAGCAAACAATAGCATCCGCTAGTGCATCAGGGATAGATTCAGTCAGTCGTAGTCAATCGACTCCCCTTAATGTTTGCACTGGTGATTGAAAGTATGCCATCCAAATTGGAATGTCCCAAATGATTTCAATTTGAAAATTTTACTTGAAGAGGATGTTAAGATGCATAAATTGCATGAAGTACCTCCTTTTATGTATTCCTTACTATGATGTCGTGCCTTGTCCTAGTGTGATTGAAGAGGCAAAACAAGAGATGATTTCAGATCTTGAATTGTTAGATGAAAAGAAACTAGAGAGGGCAAGGATGCAAGTAACCTTAGCAGTGACCATTGCTCCCACATTTGTAGAGGAAGAAGGGGCGTCAATGATAAAAAATTGTGGGCTCTACTCATGGTCTACACAAGTGCCATAGTATATCTTTATCATCTTTGACTTAGTTACACTCTTTTTTTGTGCCTACAAACACACTTAAGGTATAACCTTCACTACAAGCTACATGATGGAACAAGCAGGCACAAACATCTCTTTTGGACACTTTGTGCAGCCCATTTCTTTGAGGACATAAGCAAACTTGATTAGGTGTGACCAATTGTATAAGAAGTGATAAAAATAACAAAATACATCTAAAATCACCCTTGGGTTTTCAACTTGATGAGAGAGCACATCAATAAAAAAAAGCTTGTTGAATAGGGGTCACCAGGTTTGTAATGAACTTTCTTATGTTGTAAAGTATTTTTTATTTATTGATTTCTTTGAAGTAGATGTTTGTGTCTCAAGTATGAGTGGAGTCATCATATTCCAAGAATGCTGATGGAGTGAAAGTTGGGAAGACATTTCTTAGTGATGCCTTCAAAATTATAGCTACAAATATCATTAAGGTAACTTGAAATTACAATTTAAATTTTAAGTTGTTTCCCTTGTTTTTAATTTTTTAAACTTGGAGTATTTATTTTATAATTTATCTATAAGTTCGTAACATGAACTTTAATTTTTTTGTAACTTTACAGGTGTCTGAGCCTTTGGTTAGGATTTTACAATTGGTGGATGGGGAGAAAAATATAATAGATTATATTTATGAAGCTATGGATAGGGCCAAAGAGGCTGTTCAAAACTATTATAGAAGGGATTGTGCCATATTTGATCCCATTTACGATTTGATTGATCGGAGGTGGAACAATCAATTCTACTAACCTATCCATGTAGCGGGGTACTACCTTAACCCCAAGTTTTTCTACTCTGATGGCTTCACAGATGTTGGTGGAGAGTTTATGGAGGGGATCTCAACATGCATTGAGAGTATGACACTTGACGTTGAGGTGAGGGAATTGGTGGTGAAATAAGAAAGGGTGTGTGAAGGGAAAACATCAATCTCAAAATGAATGATGTCATATCAAAGTTGATCAAAATACTTGTAAGCATGATAAATTCCTTTTTCCCCAAGTCGGGGTAAAAGACTTTTTCTAAGGATGAATTGCTTCTCTAAATTGGTTGACATATCAAGTGATGTAATATATTTTTTAACCTTAAAATATAATCTATCATGGGTTCATCATGACCTTGTTTAAGGTTTTGGAGGTGTTTAAATGTTAATTTAGGACTCATATTAGTGTTAAAATTAGATAAGAAATCCTCTTTTAGATTTAATAAAAAAGTATATACACCCACTAAATAGGGTGTATAAATAATTTGTGCATGACCTTTTAAACATTAGTGAAATTTAATTAGTAATATTATCTCATCATGTGCATGTTTTCCAAGGTAAGATACAAAGTGTGAAAGGTGGGCATGGGAATCTCCATGTCCATCGAATAAGTGAATTTTATGCATGACAAATCTTAATGGATATGTTAAGCATGAAATATACTGAGGGGGGTGAATCAATATATTATATATCTTTTTTTTAATCCGATTTATTTTTTTTAACCACTTAATCACATATTCAAGATATACAATAAAATTGAAACAATAACATGCACCACAAGAGAGAGAGACACACCATATTTTTACATAGAAACCCAAAGTGGAAAAAACCATAAAAAATAATTTCAAGTATATGAATGAGCACCAACTCAAATTAATAAGTTTGCAAGCACCAACTTGTCGGAGCACCAACACAACAACTATTTGTGAGCACCAACCCACAGGAGCACCAACCACTTGCAAATATTTGTGAGCACCAACCCACATGAGCACCAACCCCTCGTGTATAAAATACAACAATCTCTTAATGTTGTTTACTCAACAAATGATAAAACTCTACAATATCTCTTGCTTTTTTTTTTAATTATATAAAAAAATACAAACCATGCACTCTCTTGCATATTATAAATGGATTCTCAAGCCTTTATTTATAGCTTTCCAAATGACCTTTGGCATTCACCCTTTGTGACTTTTCAATCCTCATGAAAAATAGCACCAAACTTGCATGACCCTTCATATCCTTGCATTTGAAAAGTGACATGGTGACCCTTCATAAGAAAATGCATCCTTTTCTCTTTTGTCTTTATCTTGGTGACCTTTAAAATTCTTTAAGATGACTCTTCATGAAAAAATGCACCATACCCTTTTTTGTCTTCACTTGGTGACTCTTAGAATTCCTCAAGATGACTCTTCATGGGAAAATATGTCCCATTCCTCTTTTATCTTTATTCCATGACTCTTTGACTTCTCCAAGGGCCCTCTTTATGAAACCAAAAATATATTTATTAATATTAAATAAATATTAACACACATTAGCTAAAATATGGATATTAAAAATACCATTAAATACTATGGGGCCTTTATCACCAATGCTAGACCTTTGACATTAATAAAAATATTTTCAACAATCTCTCCCTTTGTCATTGATGACAACCTCAAATTGAAACTACCACATCTTAAAACCTGTACTGCACATGCCAAACTACACATACTACCATTTAAAAAACAAACAGTAACTCCCCCTTACTATAACAACTTGTACCTATTTCTACACTTGTACCTGTACTTATTCCTGTACCTATTTATATTCTTATCTCCCTTTGACATCAATGGCAAAGGGCCTCTCCTGGAGCTAACACTTATCTCTCCCTCAATTGATAATGATCCTCAATGGTAAGAAGTAAAATAAATTACTCCCAACTTCTTTTGTAGATACTCAAATGTGTCTTTTGGTAGTGCCTTTGTGAAAATATCTACAATCTGTTCTATAGTACTGATATATTCTATCTTAACTTGCTGATTTACAACTTACTCTCTCAAGAAATGATATCTGATGGAAATATGTTTTGTTCTTGAATGCACCACTAGATTCTTTGAAATATTAATAACACTTGTGTCGTCACAAAAAATAGAAATAGGTTCATCATATTTTATCTTGATATCTTTCAAAATTTATTTCTTCCAAAGCACTTGAGTACAACACAATACTGATGCAATATATTCAGTTTCAACTGTAGAAAGTGATACTAAGTTCTACTTCTTGCTTAACCATGATATTATGCTATCACCAAGAAAGAAAGCTCCTCCAATTGTACTCTTTCTGTCATTCAAGCAACCTACCCAATCTGAATCTGTATAAGTAACCAAAATGAAATCTCTACCTGTGGTATAGCACAATCCATAATCCAATATCCCCTTGATATATCTGAATATTGTCTTCACCAAATAAACATGACTATCTTTTAGAGTTGACTAATATCTTGCAACCATACCTACTACATGCATGATGTTTGGTCTTGATGTTGTCAAATATAAAATACTATCAATCATAGATCTATACAAAGATTGATCTGTAATAGGTGAATCTTCATCTTTACTCACCTTATTTCCTGTACTCATTGGTGTGCCAACTGGTGCATAATTTTTAAAACCAATTTTTTTCAACATTTCTTTGGCCTATTTACTTTGAGATATGAAAATTCTTTTATTTGACTGAAATACTTGCAACCCTAATAAAAATGATAATTCTCCAAACATAGACATCTCAAATTTTCTTTGCATATTAACAATTTTTTTAAATCATCTTTTCAATGTTTCTTCCAAAAATGATGTCATCAACATATACCACAACAATAAATTAATGCTCACCTTCTATTTTGATGTAGAGATTACTGTCAGCAAATACTCTCTTGAAACCTTGATCTTTTAGGTACTTATCAAGTCTTCTATACCAAGCTCTGGGAGCTTGTTTCAATCCATACAGTGCTTTCTTCAATGTACATACATGGCTACTAACATTTGAGAGAATAAATCCCTTAGGCTACTCAATGTAGACCTCTTTTTATAGATTCTTGTTTAGAAAATCAGATTTGGCATCTATCTGAAACACTTTAAAATTTTTAAACACTACACATGCAAGAAACATTCTAATAACCTCTAGCCTTGACACTGGTGTAAAAGTTTATTCAAAATCTATTCCTTTAATCTGAGCATATCCTTTATATACTAATCTTGATTTATTCTTGGTCATTTCTCTATTTTCATTCAACTTATTTCTGTAAACCTATTTTGTTCCTATCACATTATGATTTTCTGATCTAGGCACTAATTCCCAAGTTTCATTCTTTTCTATCTGATTTAATTTTTCATCCATCACCTTAACCTAAGGCTTATTATGTCTAGCTTTTGAAAAAGTTTTAGGCTAAATTTTGGATAACAAAGAGAAATTAACTTGTTCAAATTCACTTACCATCATTCTTCTGGTGTGAATTCCTTCATTTATGTCCTTGATGATGTCACTTTCATTATGCTTTATCTAGACATATTTGGATGGGGTTTTGGTGTCTTTTTTTTTCTTTTTTCTCATCTTCATTTGATTCTTCAAAATCTTCCTCTTCAATGATTTCAGGTATTCTATTGGATCACTAATTCTTTGTGTTCCATCTTCTTCTATTCTGACACTTGCACTTTCAACTATTTTCTTAATTCTTTTGTTATAACATTTATAAGTTTTACTTTTGAAAGAATAACCAAGAAATATACGTTCATCTTCTATAGATTCAAACTTACCCAATTTTTGATTGATTCTCTTTATGAAGCATCTACTGCCAAAAACTCTAAAATAATCAACTATAGCTGGTTTGTGTTTTCATATTTCACCACCAATTCCCAAGGTTAATTCTTTGTACCATGCAAGCTAAAAAATACATCCCTAATTATACAAATTATTAAGGGATTTTCATTTAGTGGCTCATGAAACAATATATCTATATCACACTCTTAAATTTAAATTTTAAATTTTTATTTATTAGAACCCAATTTCACATACAAAACTGGTGTACAAGGTCACTAGCATTATCACAAAAAATTTTACCCTAGTGAAAACTTAAAATTTAAAAAAAAGTCATAATGTGCTATTATGCTTCATCATATTCACCATGTGACAAGGGCCAACTTGTGCATTTACTTAGCTTGTTATGATCTAATACCTTGATTACTTATCATTATTCTTACATTTGATTGTTTTCTATTGTCATTAGATTAATGAAACATTATTTATATTATTTTACTAAAAAAATTTAATTTGAAATTTAAACTAAATAAAACCAAAAATGAAAGTATCATTTTATTCATATTGAAAGAGATAGCACATTGTTTTGATATGTAGATTGTGTGAATTTAATAGTTACTAAAGTAAAGTTCCATCTTTAACAAATTTTGATAGCAACAATGATATAAATTTTAATAGAGAATACACATAAAATCATGTTTTTATTATGGACTTGCTATTTTACAATCAATTGAAACGCATTCGAGATTTGATTTCATGCAGTCAAAATCATGTCCATTACATTAAGAACAAGTTTATTTTTGTTTGCTTTGATAAGGTCTCTAATGAACATTTTACATAGACCACATAGCATCAAGGAAATGTTGAAGAAATAAATGTTTGTCAAACTCATGATCATGGAAACCACATAAAATTTAAAATAACAATAAAGTATTCAAATTTAAGTCTAATTTGATGGAGGTGTATATCTATAGCATTTATTATAGTCATTGTTTTCAAATAGTCCTTATCTCATGAACTCAATCTTGGCATTGATAATATATTTGGCTTTGATGAGCTCAACTTTAACATAGATAAAGTTTTTGATTCGTTCAGTTGTGAACTTGAATTGGCATTAGTAGCATGCCTTTTTGAAAGTCATTTTGGTTTTTAAAATTAATCTAATGTTAAAATAGATAAATCTAAAGTGGTAAAAATATATTTTAGATATTTTCCACTATTATTCATGGTTCAATCATACCTACATTCAATGGGACACTCAATTCATTGGTTTTGGAAAATATCATCTTTATCTTTATTTATCTTCTCATTTGACACCCTTTTAAAAAGCACTACGTGTAAGTAAATTCTTATAAAAAAAGTTAGGGTTATTTTTGAGGCTGGATAAAGTTGTTTGGTTCAGTTCGACTAGATATGATTTTCTATTAGTGATAGTTTCATTTTAATGAGTGATAGTTTCATGGAACATTTTTCAAAGAAAATGGAAAATAGTTTGAGTTCTTAATGATTTTGTAGGTATGCATAAACAATGGATTTTTTTCTAGAAGCCTACATGCATCGTTTCATATTTTATTTCTAGCTCTGGGTATTAATGGCCTTTGTTAGTAAAAGAGTTTTGATTCTAGTGGAAAGAAAAATAATAGTATGAAGATGATAAACCATCCTCTTATTTTGCAGCTACACGAATTTTGTTTTTGAAGGCCACTACACAAGAGTTTTTAGTTTTGAGTTGGTTTATGCTTCTATCTAGTTGGTATTATATAAAAGGATTTCTTATGTAGACTGTATCCAGTCTTCCAGAATGATTTTTTTGTTGTTGACATATATAACACAAACAGTTTTGAAGCTATTTTAAGATAGATGATTTTTTATTTGATGGAAATAATATGGTCGGTCTGTAGAAAATATATTCCCTGGGTTAATATATATGAGAGATTAATGTTTTAAATGTGGTTTTAGAATAAAATATATCTTGAAAGATATAGTGTGGTCATTTTATCTAAAAACCCTATTGTATGAATTCATTATTATTGCACTAAAAATGCCTTCACAATAGTCATTCAAGGCTTGTTTAATATTTAGTGATTAATTTTGTTGCTTCTGATGATGTGGTCATTTAACTTTCATCTATTCATTATTGTGATCTCATTTTCAGTGGAGTTCTTGAGATTTTCCAATACACGAAGTGGTTTTGCATTAAGGCTAGTTTTTTATTTATGTTGTTAAATGTAGCTTAGTTGTAGTCCTTTAATTGTCATAAAATGATTTTATTTACCAAAAGAATATCCCTTACCTGATTTTGAAGATTACTAGATATATTGATACATGCATTGTGAACATTGCATTAAAGTTTTACCATACTATGTAATCTAGATGAAAACATTGAGTTCAAATATAATATACATATTATGTTTTCTGTTCTAAAGAAAATTATGAATGCATTATTGTGTGTGTGTATATATATATATATATATATATATATATATATATATATATATATATTTGAAATATGCATAAGAGAATATATGATATTTTTTCATTTGGGTTTGAGGTAGCATTTTCGTGAGTCATGTATAAGTTTTCATCAAGGTCTAAGGTAATGTTTTATTAAAACATACATAGTTTTTCTATTGAAAAAAATGGACACTTTTCAATCTTAAATTAAAATTTCAATAGAATCGTATGTGTCTTGTGGTTGTTTTGTCTAGGATGAAAAGTTTTCAATTAGGTTTACATTTCAGTGAAGAAAGATTGAGTTTTATTTTTTTAGTGTTCAAGATCATATGAGAGTGGTATATCTTCATGAAGGTAGTTCTATTTATACAATGGTTATTGTGTTGAATTTAGTAATCATCTTTCCTTACAGGTATTTTCAAGATTTTGTTTCTTGTTTAATACTATGAACATGATCAGAAATGATGTGATAGATGAATTAGTTTTTATTTGAACTCACTAGTATACTTACATTCATTTGATTTGTAAATTGGAAGGTCGTATTTAGATTTTTGTAAAATATGTTACATTGCACACTATTGTTGATTTTGTTGATATGGCTAAGGAATTATTATATATGGTTTTATTTTTAGAATTATAATTACTTGTCACTTGACTGCTTGAAAATAAGTAATGTTTTGAGATTTATATTTAAAAGGTATTTGGGTTCACTCAATTATAACAGAGTGAACCTAAATATAATTAGATCGTCCATTACATAACCACTTTATATAAAGTTTAATTCTCAAACAAATTTTGACTTCTTTTTTGACATATGCCTAGTGGAAGATATAGTATATTAAAGTTATATGTACTATAAATATGAATATAATATATGCTATAGGTTTACAATTAGACTTTGAAAAATAAACGTATCTAATTGTTCGAAAAGGAAGTCTATAGTTGTATATGTGTCGAAAAATAAGTATAAATTTTGTTTGAGTTATAATAGAGGGATGTTACATAACCAACGATAAAACTTATCAATTACAACACCTGAGCTTCATTGGTCCTAGTTCAAATAAACATTCTATCCCCTAAAATATAACATCACAAACTTTCTCAATCAGCCATACTTCCACATGTTTTATACACTTTGGCCACATAACTATAGTTACAATATTCCCCCATGATCTTTCACTTTCGTTACAAACTTTATGTTACCATCTCTCATTCTTATTCAAGGTGTTACACCTTGTACCTTATTTATGACATTTTATTTCCTCATGGTGTTTTTTTACTAGAATAGTTGTGAAAGATATAATTTTATAAGGTGGCATTAAACTTATCTTGAATAGAGGATCTTAAAAATAAATAAAAATGCCATTTAACTAATTTGCATCATTATGGTTATCTATGATATATAGTTCATCCCTACTAATAGTATGTACTCGTCTAATGTCCCCTGGCATGGTGCACATAGTTCTCATGGCCTCCACAATGTTTTCAATTTCACTCCCCAATGCCATGCCTTTCACAATACTCTATAGAAAATAGAGAAAGAGTAAGAATAAATACAAAAAAGACTCAATGATATGGAGTTATCGTGTTTTCTCTATAAGGAGTCCAAATAGAGTATTATTGTGTCATAGCTAGTATATTATGTAGACATCTAATTCCTATCACCATTGTGTTAAAATTATCAATCTTACTCAAAATTTTGTGACAGTGCACAATTTGGGTCAAAATCACTAAAGTGAGTTAAATGGTTTAAGATTATCACATATAAGTGTCAATTTAGATCAATGTATCCCTGAATGGGGCAATGTATTTTATGTGATTATTATCTTTCTCAAATCATTTTGAATCAAAATGACAAAAATACAATTTAATGCTTTAACCATTGAATTCTTATAATTCAAAAGCACACAACGTGTGCATTTGTTATTTCACATCCACAATGTTCTAAATTGAGTATTAGTCCATACGCAACTGACACCTTCTTCTAATTATACTCTAGTCAAATTATGACTCAGTAAATTGACATTTTGACCAGTTTGATTAAGTGAACAACGAATTTATAAAGAATTATAGTCTCTAAAGAATTATAGAAATTTAATCAATCTCACTTAAAAAAATTAAACTGAATCAAGGGCTTAAGTGAGAAATCCATGAAAGTTATTGAAGATATATTAATTGGAAATTCATTTCTAATATTTACATTATCTGTGGGGTGGCATCCATAAGCCATAAATGAAACAAATATCTAGTTTAAACCTTTTCATGCCTCATTAATGCCTTTTTTTCAAAATATTTATGGATTGAGCCTCCAAAATTGAATTGAATCATAGCCACACATCTTGATCTCAAGATGGATGGTCATGGTTGATTCTGATTATTTCTAAAAATCTATAAATACAAGGGTCCTCACTCATCCTTTCAAGCTCTTTTTGTGTAAACTTATTATGTAAAATTATCTTCACAAGCTATTTTTGTGTAATGTTATTATGATGAATTTGCAATAGAATATCCAAATCCCTCATGGAGTTTTAAAAATTAAATCTAAGAGCTATTGAAAGAAGGACTACAACCACAAAACCTTCCCAAGAGTATCCGTCCTCCAAGTACGATTCAAAAATATGATTTTTTTCTTGATTTGATGCTCTAAGTTTTTATCGATGATGAGTGGCTTGCTCCTCCATCAAATCTCAATGCATCAATGAATTATGCTCATGAAATTGATCAATGTCTACCAATGGTTGGCTATTCTATTGCAAATTCATCATAATAACATTACACAAAAATAGCTTATGAAGATAAGTTTGCTTAATAAATTTACATAAGAAAACTTTGAAAGGATGAGTGAGGACCTTTGTATTTTTATATTTTTGAAAATGATTAGAATCAACCATGATCAACCATCTTGAGATCAAGATGTGTGGCCATGAATCAATTCAATTTTAGAGGCTCAATCTATAAATATCCCCATTAATATTTGGAAGAAAGAGGCATTAATGAGGTATGGGAGGGCTTAAACTAAATATTTATTCCATTTATAGCTTATAGATGCCATTCCGCAAATGATGTCAACAGATGATGCATATATTAGAAATGAATTTCCAATTAATAGATCTTTAATAATTTCTATGGATTTCTCACTTAAGCGCTTGATTCAATTTAATTTGCTTAAGTGAGATTAATTAAATTTATATAATTCTTTAAAAATTGGTTGTTCACTTAATCAAATTGGTCCAAATGTCAATTTACTGAGGCAAAATTTGACTGGAGTATAATTAGTAGAAGGTGTTAGTTGTGTACAGACCAATACTCTATTTAGAGCATTGTGGACATGAAATAACATATGTTGTGTGCTTTTAAATTAAAAGAATTTAGTGGTTCAAAGCATCAAATTGCATTTTCATCATTTCGATTCGAAATGATTTGAGAAAAGATAATATTCACATAAAATGCATTACTCCATTCAAAGATACATTATCCTAAATTGACATTTATACATGACAAGATCAAATCATTTAGCATGCTTTGGTCATTTTGGTCCAAATGATGATTATCATAGAATTTTGAATAAGATTAACAATTTCAACATAATAGTGATAGGAATTAGATGTCTATATTTTCCCCTTATTTGAGAAGGTATGATGAGACATTCAATTAAAAGAACATATTTTCAAAGAATAAAATAGTTTTCAAGAAGAAGTTGGAAGGAAATGACCCAAGATGCCCCCTCGAGAGGACATGTTAGGATGAAAGAGAGGGATGGACTCTCGAAAAAGAGAGCAAGATAGAAATTAATCCATGGATGAGATTATATCTATATGAGCTAATGCATACATGCATTGATTCTAAATGAGTGAAAAGTAGAATAGAATATAATGGGCCCTAAGGAGGGGTGAAGTGAGAAGGATGTAGTCCTAAAATATAAGCAACACACTTTAACACACCAAAAAGAAGGTAAAAGTTGTGGGCTTAGGGAATGGTCAATTCTGAGATAAGTTGCACACTTTTTGATTTATATAATGAGGGTCAAAGCCATATATATTAGAGTTAGAAGAAAAATGAGAGTATTGCTCCAGAAAAAGGAAATAATAACTACCCCAATAGAGTTGATTTGATCGATTGATAAATTGATGTTGCCCAAATAGGGCTAATTTTTATCACTGATAATTTATTTTTTCCCTAGTAGGACTGATTAGATCAAAGATTAAATGAAATATTATGTCTCAGTAGGGAAAATTGGCAATCATAGCTCAAGGATATAACCTAATGCATAGATTAAATATGAGCATCTGTAAATGTAAATGTGAGGGTCTTAATGACTGAAAAGGTCACAAAAAACTAGGCATATGAGGATGCAAAAAGTGATGAAAGAGACAATTAGAAGAATAAATGTGGCTGAGATGACCCACGATACATCATGTATCCAAGCACTACCTACATAGTCTAGATAGACCTCAATAAAATGTAGTTCTCCTAAGAGTGAGATAAAATGGATTGAGAAAAAAAGAATAGAAGAAAAACAAATCAACACTCAATTAGACTCAAATTATATGCCAAGAGATACACATCTTGCATAGAGTCTTGTGTTAGGTATAGTGCATTGAGAGTTGATCTTCAGAGCTGCATTGACTTTTAGATTTGGAATCCAAATCACTTAGTGCTTACTATAACAAAATGAAATAATGCATCATAAGTATGAATAACCTATTATGACATTGTATTTCAATTACGATGAGCCAGTTCAAATGTGAATACTTATAACTAAGGATAATGATAAAAAGTACCAATACCAGAGTTAAAAGTATTTACATTTAAACAAAAACAAAGATAGAAATGATACACAAATTTAACTAAACTTAAAATCAAGATATGAAAAATTAGAAATTAAGTAGGAATAAAAATGTATAAAATCAAATTAAGAACAAATTAATAAATAACATGACAACAAGATATGAATAATCAAGATCCATGTGTAGTAACAAGATATACTTGAAAAACAAAACAAAAGAATAAGCCAAAATAGTAACACAAAAGACGAAAACATAAAGAATAAAAAATAAAGGAATAAAAAAGAATAAAAGATGAACAAAATAAATGGAGAAACAAGAAATCACAATAAAACAATAATAAAAATCAAATAAGCACACACAAATAAGATTTAGTCACAATGTTAGTGCAAATAGAAAATAATTATTTAAGTGTAATATAGGTGTTACTCTCTATGACAGGGTGACCCCTAATCTAAAACATAATGAGACTAGCATAATAAAACAAGAACAAAAGATATAAAATCTCCCCCAAGTGATAGGGGAACAACACAGAATAAAATGAGAGAAAAATAAGAAAAGGGGTGACTGAGTTGACTTCGGATGTATGAGACAAGTGGATGCTATCTACATAGTTCCATGGATACGAGATCCAACATGAACTTCAAGCCAATTGTAGTTCTCCCAAGAAATAGGATAGAATAAAAGTGATGATAAGAAGACAAGATTGATGTTGTAGAGGAAATAAGGAAATGGGTTCATAAAATGGTGAGTGTGTTCAATTATTTGCTCATAAAATGACAAGAACATGAGATCAAGATAAATAAAAGTGTAAGACAATGTTTTTGTTTGTTTTTATCGATCAGTTTTCAATGTTTTTATGTTTTTGGGATAAGAAACACAAATGAAATAGTAATAAAAGGCCCAGGGAACTACCTAACTTAGGAGATGCACTTTCATAGGTAATAGCTGAAATAATAGCTAAACTAGCCATAACGAGGATCGTAAATATATAAATAATGACATAGGGAACCAACTAACTAAGGAGATGAATGTCTAAGAGTAGAAGCTCTAATAATAGCTAAAATTGTCTTCAAAAACCAAATCTTATATAATGGTGAGAGTGTGATCCTGCTAAGGCAACAATGCCCACAAAAAAAAATCAAAATAATAATAGAATAGTATGCAAAGTGAGATAAATATAAAGTGTCATTTAATAAGAAAAAACCATGTGTTGTTGTATCTGTGTTCACTTATCTGTAAGAAGAAGCTACAAAATACTATTCAAGTTGAATTACTTTGTATAACTAGCATCAAATGTGTCTAAAATGCATACGAGTCATAATCATGATCATAATTGGTTAAGGGATAAAACTATCAAGGTTATAATGGTCCAGGGTATGAAAAGAATATGGTTCTAAGGAGAATGGTCCAAGATAAAATGAGATAAAATAAATAGGGTCCAAGCTAGGATGGTCCAGTGTGGGATAAAAAGAGTTTGGTTGGGATAGAAAATATCTAAAGTACCAACAATCTAAAGTTTTAACAAGACAAAGTCGTAAAAGCATATGGTTTGCATGAAAATGGTTCAAGGTATAATAGTGGGATAAAATTAATTCATCACAAGTTTCCCCCGAGTAAGGGGTCTTGTAGACAATGGTTTAGAAAGGTTGTCAATCATAAAACCATTTGAGATGCACAATGTTCATGGGCTCTGTGAGTTTTTCACCACTTGGATTAGCCAGTCAATATGCCTTGAATCCATAATTCATTATGATGACATATAGGTCCAACCAATTGGGTTGGAATTTACCCTTCTTCTTGTGTTCAATATTAGTGTTATACTGATTCTCTTTTAAGACCAAATCATCATTTTCAAACTCCCTAGGGAGAATGCACTTGTTATAGTTTTGATGAAATCTATTCTGATAGGCTTACAAGTTGTCTAGGGTATCCAAATGCTTGCCATCAAGGAGTTTTATCTCTTGTAACCTTAAAACTCTATAGTCTTCATCATCTTCAATATTCTATAAGGAGACTCACAATGAAGGCAACTCGATCTCAATCAGGTTAATAGCTTCTATGTCATAAACAATGGAGTATAGAGTGGCACCTTTGGGGGTTCAATGACTAGTGCGATAAGTCCAAAGGGTAAGAAAAATTTGCAAATGCTAATTACGGCTAGTGTCATTGATAATCTTCTTAAGTATTACAACAATGGTTTGTTTGATGCCTTGGATTGACCATTGCCTTGCAGATTATATGGTGTGGATTTATTGTGCTTGATTTTTAATTTTTCACAAAGGGCTTTAAAATCTCTATTTGTAAATGATCTACCACAATTAGATATAATTCTACCATTATTAGAAATAATTCAGGATGTGATACCATATCGATAGATGATATGGTAATAAATAAACTTGGCAACCTATTTCTTGATGACATAAGTGAGAGGAATGGCCTTGATCCACTTAGTAAATACTTGATAGTAGTGAGAATATGTTTATGGCCATCAAAAGAGGTGGGGTTTATTTTCTTGATGAGATTGAGGCCCCATTTAGAAAATGGCCATGGTGTAGTAATTCATTGCAGTGGCAAGGAAGGTGTGTGTGTATTAAATTACTATGTTTTTGGCATGTAATGCACTTCCTAACATAATTAAAAGCATTTGTCTCCATCTTTGGCCAATAGTAACTTGTTCTGAGAAGCTTTTTTAGCCAAGACTACACCTTTGGTGTGGGTCCCACACATTCTTTCATAAACATCCTTAAGTCCTAACTTGGATTCTCCCAAAGATAAACAACAAAGCAACATTCCATCAAAGCCTTTATGATAAAGCATGTTTCCAAGGTGAGTATAATGGTCTATGAAATGAAGGAAAAGTTTTTGACGATTGTTGGAAAGGTTAGGTGGAAAGACTTGGTCATGAAAATAATTATAAATGTCTTGAAACCAAGGTAGTTTAGGTGGGGGATTGTGACCAACAATGGCGCATACCTTTTATAAATCTAACAAGACATGAGCAGTTTGTAGAAGATTTTCAATGAGAAACTGATACTCTTTAGCAATCAATTTATATCATGGAACCAGTTGTCAACATTACATCAACAAATTTGTTATTGGCTTATGGTACCTATTCAAATTGTAGGGATTTAAAATGAGTTTTGAGATTATCCACAATATGCTTGTAGGGTAAAAGCTTATCATCTCTAATCTGACATTGATCTATGATTTGATTGATAATAAATTGGGAATCTCCATAGACCATTAAGTGTTTGATATCCCACTGTACTACAAGATGAAGTCCTATAATAAGTTCTTCATACTCAACCATATTGTTAGTACAATGAAAATTAATATTAAATGCCTTGGGAATCAGATCCCCCTATAGTGTAATCAATAAAATATCAACCACCCCTTCCTTTTATTCTTTTTCCCCCATTTTATTCTTTGTTGTTCCCCTATCACTTGGGGGTAACTTTGTCTCTTTTGTTCTTGTTCTGTTGTGTTAGTCTCATTATTTCTTAGATTAGGGGTCACCATGTCATATAGAGTAACACATTTATTACATTTACATGAACAATTCTCCTTTTTATTTGTTTCCACTAACATTGTGACTAACTCTTATCGTGTGTGTTTATTTCATTTTCATTATTGTTTTGTCATGTTTTCTTGCCTCTCCATTTATTTTTTTAATATTTTGTTCTTTTTTTATTCCTTTATTATTTATCCTTTGTGTTTTGGTCTTTTTTGTTACTTTTTTGTCTTGTTTTGTATTGCTTTGTTATTTTGAGTTTAAATACATTCTATAAACACTTTTAATCTACTTTTCAATTAGGCTTGATTTGTTTAGAGTTGTAATTCACTTGTTCTTTTATTTTATTTTCCAAGTACATCTTCTTAATGTGCATGGATCTTGATTATTCATATCTTGATTTCATGTTATTTATTAAGTTGTTCTTGCTTTAATTTTATACATTCTTGTTCCTACTTTAATCTTGATTGTCCATATATTGATTTTAAGTTGGGTTTGCATTTATGTATCATTTTTTTACCATTGTTTTTATATTTTTTAAATGTAAATAGTTGTAACTCTAGTATTGATAGTTTTTATTATTATTCTTAGTTATAAATATTCACATTTGAACCGGCTCATCACAATCAAAATACAATGTCATTATAAGTCATTCATACTTAGGATGCATAATTTCATTTTGCTAAAGTAAGCACCAAGTGCTTTGGATTCTAAGTCCAAAATTTAATGACACTTTGAATATCATCTCCAAATGCACCGTCCCTAACACAAGACTCTATGTAAAACATGCATTTCTTGGCATACACTATGAATCTAATTGAATAGTGGTCCATCTTTCTTCTATTCTTCATTCCTCATTCCATTTTCTCCCACTTATGGGTGAACTAAATTGGCTTGAGGTCCATATAGACTATGTAAGCAGTGCTTGGATATGACGTATCTCATGTCATCTCGGCCACCCTTCTGTTTCCAATCATTTTTTTCATCACTTTGTACATCCTCATATGCTTGGTTTTTCATGGCTTCTTCAGTCATTAAACCCTCACATCTGTGTTGATGCCTTCTCATCATTTAATTTATGCATCAAGTTATATCCTTTGGATATGCTTACCAATTTTCCCTATTAAGGCACAACGTTTAGACTAATCATTGATCTAATCAACCCTATTAGGGAAAAATTAATTTTCGGTGATCAAAACCAGCCCTAATGGGACATAATCAATTTATCAACCGATCAAATCCATTCTACTAGGGAACATTATTATTTCCTTTATCTAGAGAAATGCTCTTATTTTTCTTCTAATTCTAAGTTCTGTAACTTTTGTCCTCATTCTAGAAATTTTAAAGTGGGCAACTTGTCTCAGGATTGATCATTCTCTAAGTGCGCAACTTTCACCCTCTTGTGGGTGTGTTAAAGTGTGTCACTTATGTTTTGGGATTGTATCCTTCCCACTTCCCTCCACCTCAAGGCCCATTATATTTTATTTTTAATCATTAAGAATCAACACGTGCAAGCATTAGTTTGTATATATCTAATCTCATCCATGGGTTAATTTCATTCTTTCACGTGTCTTCTCAGTGGGACATCATGGATTATTACCTTCTAAATTATTCTTGACAACTCTTTAATTTTTTGAAGAGATATTGATTCGATTGAATGTCTCACCATGCCTTCTCAAATAGAGGTAAAATGTAGAAATCCAATTTCTATCACCATTGTGCTAAAATTATTAATCTTACTTGAAATTATGCAACAATGCATAGTTTAATCGAAACTCACTAAAATGCATTAAATAGTTTGAGTTTGTCATACACAAGTGCTAATTTAGGACAATGTATTCCTGAATGAGGCAATGCATATTATGTGATTATTATATTTTCTTAAATCATTTCAAGTCAAAATGACAAAAATGCAATTTGATGCTCTGAACTATTCAATTATTCTAATTCAAAAGTACATGACATGTACATGTGTTATTTTGCATTCACAATAATCTAAATGGGATATTTCTCCATATGCAACTGACACTTTCTTCCAATTATATGCCAGTCAAATTACAACCCAATAACTTGACATTTTGATCAATTTGATTAAGTGAACAAACAATTTTTAAAGAATTGTAGAAAAATTAATTAATCCCACTTAAAAAAATTAAACCAAATCAAGGGTTTAAGTAGAAAATTCATGAGAGTTATTAAATATTTTTTAATTGGAAATTCATTTCTATTATCCGCATCATCAGGTGACATAATCTATGGGGTGACATCCATAAGCCATAAATGAAACAAATATCAGGGTTAAGTCCTCCCATGCCTCATTAATACACCTTTTATCCAAATATTAATAGGGATATTTATGCTCTAAAATTGAATTGATTTATGGCCACACATATTGATCTCAATATATATGGTCATGGTTGATTTTGATCATTTCCAAAAATCTATAAATACAAGGGTCCTCACTCATTCTTTCAAGCTATTTTTTTGTAATTTTATTATGCTAAATTTTGCAATTGAACAGCTTCAAACATTGGCAAACATTGATCAATTTCATGAGCCTAATTCATTTGTGCATTGAGAGATTATGGAAGAGCAAGCCACTCATCATTGATAAAGACTTAGAGTACCAAATCAAAGGAAAAATCATATTTTTGAGCTATATTTAAAGGAGGGATGCTCTTGGGAAGGTTTGATGATTGTATTCCTTCTTTAAATAGCTCTTATATTTCATTTTCAAAACCCTATGAGGGAGTTACCTTAGTATGTTATGTCCTTTATTCTTATTTTGAGTTTTCACTACTAATGCATGGTCTAACTCACTTTAGATTCCTACTAAGCCAAATCAAAGGCTCCAAAGTGAGTTAGATCATGCATTAATAGTGAAATATCATGTTTTTAAGCTGCACTTGGAGGAGGGACACTCTTAGGAAGGTTTGATGGTTGTATTCCTTCTTTTAATAGATCTTAGATTTCATTTGTAAAACCCCATGAGGGAGTTGGCTTGGTATGTTATGTCCTTTATGTTATGTAGGAATCCAAAGTGAGCTAGATCATGCATTAGTAGTGAAAACTAAAAATAAGCATAAAAAACATAACATACTAAGCCAAATAATTCATGGGGTTTTACAAATAAAATCTAAGAACTATTAAAATAATGAATACAACCATCAAACTTTTCCAAGAGCATCGCTCCTCCAAGTGTGGCTCAAAAATGTGATTTTTTCCTTGATTTGGTGCTCTAAGTCTTTATCAATGATGAGTGGCTTGCTCATCCATCATCTCTCAATGCACCAATGAATTAGGCTTATGAAATTTATCAATGTTTACTAATGATTGAAGTTATTCTATTGCAAATTCAGCATAATAACATTACATAAAAATAGCTTGAAAGGATGAGTGAGGACCCTTGTATTTATAGATTTTTAAAAATGATCAAAATAAATCATGATCATCCATATTTAGATCAAGATGTGTGGACATGGATTAATTCAATTTTATAGGTTCAATTCATATATATCCCGATTAATATTTATAAAGAGGGGCATTAATGAGGCATGGGAGGGCTTAAACCTGATATTTGTTCTATTTATGGCTTATGGATGCCACCCCACATATGATGTCACCTGATGATGCAAATATTAGAAATGAATTTACAATTAATAAATATTCAATAACTTTCATTGATTTACTACTTAAGCCCTTGATTTGGTTTAATTTACTTACGTGTGATTAATTAATTTTTCAACAATTCTTTAGAAATTGGTTGTCCACTTAATCAAATTGGTCAAAATATCAAGTTACTGGGTCATAATTTGACTATAGTATAATTGAAAGAATGTGTCCTTTTCATACATAAAAATATCACATTTAGAGTATTATGGGCATGAAATAACACATGCATGTGTCGTGTGCCTCTAAATTAGAAGAATTCAATAGTTTAGAGCATCAAATTGTATTTTTGCAATTTTGATTCGAAATGATTTCAGAAAAGATAATAATCACATAAAATGCATTTCCCCATTTAGGGATACATTAGACTAAATTTAAATTTGTATATGACAAGCTCGAACCATTTAGTGCATTTTAATTATTTTGGCCTAAATTATGCATTGTCACAAAATTTTGAGTAAGATTGACAATTTTAACACAATGGTGATAGAAATTGGATGTCTATATATTAAATATCCATGCAAATAGTTAAACACCAAAATGAATTCTTGAGCTACGTTATGTATGTACGCATAATCTCATAGAAAAATGGGAACATAACAACACAATAATAGATCACATCAATGATAAGCTAGTATTTTTCCTATGGCCTAGTCTCATCAATCATAACAGTGCCAATGGTGGCAATAACTTATAAGGGAATCAAAACCATCAAAACAATGAATAGTTTGATCCTATCAACCACACTAAATGTTGATTTTACTTTAGATAAAGTTGAAAAAACTAGATTTGCATGCTAAACATAATGACGGGAATCAAATAAATGATAAGCATACATAAGAAATAACAAAATAATAAGAGAAGAAACAAGATGAGTAATAATTAAATGGTATCTCTATTGATAAATGGACATGTGATTCATTTCCATGGTTGAGAGGCCATGTAATACATTCTATTCATACACTTGCTTATTTTATTACTTGCTTCCTCCTTAGCAAAATTTCATTCCTTTATAGCTCAAAATTGATTTTCAGCTTTTGTAACTTCTTTTCTTCTTGAATAAATTTTTGAATTCCTTTTTGACACATATACAACTAATTCCTAGTTTATTATAATTTATACAAAGATATATGCCTATGATAACACTCACCTTGAAAAAAATAGGTGTCTCTTCCCAAGACACTTAGAGAAAATGCCCTGTATAATCAAGTGTTACAATTGTGTTATATTATAATGGATTCACAATAAGCTACCTAACTAATATAATCCCTTACTCTCAATTTAGTCTTGCCCTCAATTTTTGGACCTTCCTTTATCTTTAAATAGTTTTAGCCTAAATTTTTGGACCTCTTCTACTACCACCCTTGGCCTCTCATGCCGATTGTCCATAGTTTTCTACTATTGCCCTTGGTCTCTCATGTCAGGTCTCCATGCTCTTCCACAAATAATTATCTATACAACCTCAAATGTATGTTTAATTTTAAAAAATCATAAACAATTTTACTTTGTTTCAGACCTCATTTTTTAATGCATAGAATTCATTTTTAACATTTAGGTCCATGTAAAAAGCTTCACAAAATTCCACCTCTCAACTTCCATACTAGGCATCAAACTTTCTATGTTTGGTTTGAAATTGGAACTGATTTTCAAATACAAGCAACACATTTTAAAAAAGGGGAAATAGATCATCCATTACATAACCAATGATAAACCTCATCAATTTTAACTCTGAGCTTCGCCAGTACCATTTCAAATAAACATTCTACAATTTGAAATATAACAATAAAAACTTGCTCAATTGTCCATACTTCCACATGTTATTTATGCTTGGGACACATATATGTAGTTACAATATTCCCTCATGCTCTTCCACTTCTATTAAAAACTTTTTGTTACCATCTCTCATTATTCTGCGAGGTGTTACACCTTGCACCTTATTTTTGACATTTTTTTCCCTCCTGAATGCTTCTTTACCAGAACAATTGTAAAATATGTAATTTTCCAGGTTAACGTTAATCTTATATTAGACAAAGGATTACAAAATAAACAAAAATTCCATCCAATTGATCTACATCATTATGATTGTGTTTGACATATAGTTCATCCCCACTAATAGTCTGTAGTTGCATGATGTCCTTAGGCAAGGTGCACATAGTTCTCATGGCTTCTAAAATGTTTCCATTTTGACTCACCAATGCCATGTTTGCTCTGTAAGGAGTCCAAATAGAGTTTTATTGTTTCATAACTAGCATCTTAAATCTCCCAACAAACATTTAAGCACCAAAATGAATTCGTGAGTTACATCATGTACATTTGTAGCCTCTTGCAAATCATTGATAGACCAAATATTTGGGAACATAAAAACACATCAACGAGCAAGCTCATATTTTTCCTATGGCCTAATCTCATTAATAATAATAGTGGTAATGGAAGAAATAACTTGCAAGGGAATCATAACCATAAAAACAATGTCTGGTTCGAATCCTATCAGTTACACCAAATGTTAACTATAGTTTAGATATAGTTGAGAAAACTAGATTTGCATGCTAAACCTAATAATGGGAATTGAATAAATGAGAAGTATTCATGAGAAATAACAAACTCATAAGAGAAAATACGTAATATGAACAATAATAGAATGAGATATCCATTAATAAATGCACAAACTATTCATTTCCATGGATGAGAGGTCATGGAATAATTTCTATTCATAAACTTGCTTATTTTATTGTCTGCCTCTTCCTTAGAAAAGCTTCATTTCCTTTGCTAAGCTTCATTTCCTTTCTAGCTTAAAATGGATTTTCAGATTCTGCAACTTCTTTTCTTCTCAAATTATTTTTTAACTTTTTGACACATATAATTAATTCCTCATTTATTACAATTAATACTAATCCATATGCCTATGCTAACATTGAAAATGGTATAATGGCATATAGATAACCTCCATCTAAATGATATAAGATATATTTCATATGTTTACCATTATCTGATTCTTGAGGTTGTTTTTGGAATCTTGCTACTTTCATTTGAAGAAAATAATTTTAAAGATTAATAGTTTTGTAATTCATTCAACCAGTTGGAAGATATAATTATATTTTCCATGTGTATGTTAGTATCATGTAGTTGTTTAATAATTGATTTTATGTCAATATTGAATATTGTTTTGAGTAATGATTATGCTTTAAAAGTTATATTATTTTCAAATGAATGCAATATGTCAGGTTGGAGTTAGGGATCTTAGATCTCTAAGAGAAATAATGTTTAGAATGAAAATAATCATCCAAGAAGAAATGTGCCACCTACACGTTGTACTTACAAAGGTAGACTCTTTAAGGCCTGAAGGGCCACTAGCTTGTTTACATGAAGTTTTAGTTTTGGTACTCTTATTTCCTTGCATTATGATCTTAATATTTCCCCATTTTGAAATATATTGAACACTATGCCTAATAAAATATTTGTGCCTCCTGATATTCACACTAGATGAACCTATCTAAGAGGCAATTAGACAAGTACTCCTTTTAGATGTAGTTCACCAACTATTTATACTCTGCCAATGTAACCTATGTCAAATGAAACCATTGTACATGTTGATTCAACACATCAATAATGCTATGCTTTACCTACAATCTCCTAAACTTGTTATTGACTTGATTAATTTTGATTCTTATAGTCTTAAACATCTTAGTATCCCTTCACCCCTATCTATAGTAACTCATGTTATTCACCCCTATCTATAGTAACTCATGTTATGAAAAAGATCAAAATTGAGGAAGAAGATGAATGAGGTGGTGTAACATGAATTGAGATGCCTTCGACACTTATGGATTATACTAAATATCATCCATAGCCAAGAATTTCATTTAGTGATTTGATCTCATCCGATGAATAAAAAGGAAAATAATGATGTATATGTATGGATGAAAATAATGATATGTATATGTGTGTACACACACACACACACACACACACACACACACACACACACACACACACACACACACACACACACACACACACTCTTTTAGATTAGAACTTTGGTTTTGATGATATTTTTAGTTCTAGTTTACATATTGTAGACTTTCAACAGTTAAGCAGTGTCATGAACTTTGATTTAGTCTCTTTTTGCTTTCAAATTTCTTAGTTTGACTCTCGAATACATTTAGTATTTGATAGTTTTTGTTATGAAAATGCTGAGGTTATTGACTGGATTTTAATTTCGAAGTAGATATATCAATGAACTTTTAGTGTTTTGATGATGATATCAATTGTGATTGGTTGAAATAGTAATTTTCAATGGGAGTATTCACTTAAAAACAAATATTAAAATAAATTTCATGTTATTTAATTACTTTAGAGATAATATATGTGTCGGTTTTGGATTGCATGAAGAATTATTTGGTGATTTACTAAGCATAAAGTAGTTTTAATTGGCCTCTCACCTATGAGATATATTATATTATTGGTTTTATTAAGATGTTTTCATGTTTTTATTTAAGTACACTTCATAAAATTAACTTATTATTATGAAGCCTAATGAGTTTAAAAGTTAACTAACTTTTAATAAATAATAACTAACTTTATTTTAGGTTAATTAAAGTTAGTTATGATTTAAAATGTAAATAAAATTTAAGTGATAGATTTTAAAGGACTTGAATGAGATCATTTGAAAGGGAAGTCATATACGTATAAATCTTTATTTTTTGATTTCATAATGTGTTTTCTATTCTATTTAAAAGTGTCTAAAATATCAAACATTGATTATATGGAAGTTTAAAAACACAAGTATTCAACTTAGCATAGTCAAATATATCCAAAATGTATATTCATTTATAAATAGTTTATTTAAAAAAGGCTAAAGATTTAACTTTTAAATTATACATAATATTACAGCTATATGTGTAGATTATATTTGTACTTCACTTAAAAATAAATAACACTTCATACATTATTTGACATATTGATTGAGTTAATATTCATATACAATTTCTTGTCTTAAAATTATTATTGTAATTAATTATGAAATACATCATGATTTTTAAATAAAATATATATTTTATTTTAAATGACCAAAAATATTTCTTCTATTTTATTTTCCTATACATATAATTAATGTTTTTTTTTTCTTTTTTGGTACTCTTTTCTTAGATAGTAATAACTTTCAATTTATCTTTTCTTTGTTAGTATTTATTTGTAGTAGTTTTTTTTAACAGTTTTCATTTTTTAACTTTTATTTAGTTTTTTTAACTTTCTTTATTTCTTATTTATTTTAGTTTAATGAGAATCATTCGATAAGGTAAAAAGATACATTGAAATATATAAGAGAATAAGAATGTTTGATCCGTCAAGGTATAACCTCTCTCATAGTTTTTTCTCTATTAGATAAGATTGATCATACTTTTAAAACTCTCTCACACACACACACACACACACACACACACACACACACACACACACACACACACACACACACACACACACACACACACACACACACACACATATATATAATGGAAATTATTTGATGATACATATTAGTAATAGTTTTATTGAAAGTATTTTATGATATTTATTTTATATGTAAAATCTGAGTCAGTATTGATTAAAAGAGAGATTATTTATTATATTTTTATTATATTTTAAATAATAATATTTATATTTAGAGTAAATATTTCATTTCTTAAAATTGGTCAAGTCTTTAAAAAAATTTATATTTTGATTTTTGACTAGTAAAATATCCATTTTTCATGCCTTAGAACTAAATCGTACTCAAAATGTCTTTAGATTATATTGGTATGATTTCAATTTGAATTTTGTGATAAAAGAAAAGGTAAATTAGTTGAAGTAACAATTTTAACCATCAACACACCCCAAACAACCAAAATCTCATCCACGAGCTCTAGCTCAATGGTAAAGTGAAGCTTTCTAAGAGATATTTTTAAAAAGTTCTTGGCCTTTAAAAAAACAACTAATTATACAAAATATCCAAGAACAAAATCACCCCAAGGATTTTTGATTTAAAAAATTAATATCTCCCACCTAAGCTATTAATTTAACTTCCCTATACATGAAAAAAACAAACAAACATGCCTTATGACTTATTAGTATAGTCCTTTCTCAAGCCTCTTTAGACCCAAAAGTAAAAAGGAATAGACTAATGATTGAAAATATAACATATTTCCTTAGAAATGAGAAAATGTACAATGGGGTCTTTTGCATGTATGAGGAATAAGGAGGAAAGCTAGTGAGGGCTGAGAAAGAAACATTAGAGTGGCATGGTTATAAGGAGGACTGCATTCTCCAAAATCTTGAGCATGAGGAAGGGATTACATCTAATGTAGGACATATTGGCCAACAAGATGAAATAGATGTGGTCATTCGTAGATTGGTTGAAAATGGATATTTAGACAAATTATAGCTACAATGGGTGATTATGAAGGTTAACCCCTATCTAATTTTGAAGATTTCACATGGAATTTGATGCTAGAATACTTTTAAAAGCTTTAAGAGAAATTATTTTGATAATGATGATCTGTTTTTTTTTTTTTTTGGACAAAATTGTTTTATTTTTTAAGACAATAGAGATGAAGAACATGAACAAGAAGGCTTCTTGCAAGAATATAATGATGCACCCCTAATTTTAGTTTGTAATTATCAAGTAAAAGAGGAGTACCAAAATAAACCTAGTTACAATAATCAAATAGAGGAATTCAATGCTTGGGAGAATCCTACAAGTTTTTCTTATAGAAATGGATACCCAATTAGGTTCGTGGAAGTCAATATCAAGAAGAAGCAATCTGTCATGCTCATCTTAATCATGAGAATGGACACAAGACTATATAAATTTATCCCAAACATTCATTTATTTTAAACTAGAAATTCAATAATGAGCAGTGGTTGTATTTTCAAGATAATATTGAATGTATAAAAGGAGAGCCTAGAAGGCTTGAGATTCTATTGTATTTATAGAATTCTCACATCTTTTTTCTGCCTCAGAACTAGCCCAATGTCATATTATAATTAGGAAATGAAGATAATTCTCCCTTCTAATTTCTATTTTTGTTTAAAGCTCACTAATATTTTGTTAGAGTAGGATTTCCCATTTTTCAAAATAATATGCTTTGCGTCAACCTGCATAGACTCATATGAGCATGTATGTGTTTTTTTTCCTATACAATTTTTTTGAGAAGGGATCCAAGAAAAGAATTTCAAATAAAATGTAGAAAGTGGAAGATAACACACATTTAATTTTATTAAACTGAAGAGCAACCTTGCCTAGTTAGGAAGGATTGAGCAAGACAGAGTTATGGTAGACAATATATAGAGGTGTAACACTATATTGAGATCTATTAAATAATATAGATTAAATATAATACTAAGCTACTCAGGAAAATGAAATAATATATCATTTTTGCTCAAAAATGAGCGAACAACAAAGACTCAAAATAAAGACCTTTTTATTCAATAATTGAATCGATGTTCATTATCTTGATATATGGCAAAAAGGAGTGTTGTAATAATGAGTTTAACAAGCATTGTAATAATGAGTTTAACAAATAGTTTTAAAATAATAAATTTCATGCCAATCTAAATGCATGGAGTAAATAATAGTCTATAAATAAATAAATAAATAAAAATAAACTATCATGCAAATCATGAAATCAAACATGTTAACTAAGCATTAATCATGCATGCAATTTGAACATCTTCTTCAATCTCCCCCTAGATGATCAATGGGGATGATACCCAACTGATGTCTCAAAGCAACAAAACTAGCTATAAGAAGAGCTTTGGTAAAAATATCAGCTACTTTTTTAGATGTAAGATAGAATTATAATTCCACTTGCCCATATTGAACCAAATCTCAAATGAAATGATGTCAGATCTCTATGTTATGATCTAGCATGAAACATATGATTCTTCATCATGGCAACAATGCTACTCTTATCATAAAAAATGTAGTTGGATGTTCCTAAATTAAATGTAAATCCTCCAATATCCTTCAAATCCATATTTATTGACAACTTGTTACTGCTACTGCAATATACTCTATTTCTGCTAAAGAGAGAGTCATGGTTGCCTATTTTTTACTAATCCAAGAAAAAAATCCAAAACCAAGTGAGAATACATAACCAAGTGTAGATATTTTATCATCAACTGAACTAGCCCAATCAAAATTTGTGTAGCCAACTAGCTCAAAATTTTTAGTGGAAGAATAATGAATGCAAAAATTTTGTGTACCACTCATAATGTAAGATTGTTTTTGCAGCATACCAATGAGACTCATGCAGATCCTACATGAATTGAGAGATGATACTCACAACATACATAATGTCAAGTCTTTTTGTAGGTACATGAGGCTCCCAACCAAACTTTTGTACAAATTAATATCCACTTTGAAACTTGCATCTTCCTTGGTTAATTTCTGAGCAAGTACTATGGGACTTGAAACTATAGTGCATGTAATTAATTTAAACTTTTTCAATAAATTAGCTTCATAATTTTTTCAAAAAATTAATATACCTCCTAGTTGTTGCACTTCCACACCAATAAAATAATGCATGAGTCCTAGATCTGACATTTCAAATTCGTATTTCATTTCTACCTGAAACTTCTCCATGAGAGTTTTATTGTTACATGTATAAATAAGATCATCAACATAAAGACAAACAATGATAATATCATTACCAAAATGTTGGACATACATGGTTGGCTCTGAATGGCTTCTGTCGAATCCCTTCTTCAAGAAATAACTATCAATCCTTGCATACTAGGCATGAGGAGCTTGCTTCAACCCATAGAGTGATTTCTTCAACTTGTAAACCAATTGTTCTTTAACTAGAATTTTATAGCCCATGGTTTGTTCCACATAGACTTCCTCATCTATATAACCATTAAGGAAAATGGATTTTACATCCATCTGATATACTTGTAACTTATAATGTGCAATAATAGCCAAAAAAATCTTGATTGTATCAAGTATTGCAAGTGGAATGAAAGTTTCTAAATAATCTACTCTAGGTGTTTGTGTAAATCCCTTGACAACTAGTCTTGCCTTGTGTCTTTTCACAGAACCATCAACATGTTATTTGACCTTATAAATCCATTTGTCACTAATCACCTATTTGTCTTTTGGAAGTTATCCTAATTCTCATGTTTTATTTTTATCAATTGCTTACATTTCTTCATTCATAGCATCAATCCATACTGTTTCTTTCATTGCTTCTTCATAAACAGAGGGTTCAACTTGAATTGTACTAAGCAAATCAAAATTAGCAATTGGATTCACATTACTCCTCTGATGAATTTCATTTAAACTTCATACCTTTCTTGAAGAGCTTGGACTTGATGCTAGACTTGAAATATCACCTAAAGGTGTGCTAGTAGATGAACATCATGAACTTGAGATTGGAGAGCTCAAACTTGAGCTACTATTGGGGCTTGAACTTCCACTTCAGCTTGTGGGGAGACGAGGAACACTTTCATATTCTATGTCTATTATTACTGGTGTTTTTTGTTGTGCACATTTTTGCCATTGTCATTCTCCCCCTTCATCAAAAACTACATCCCAACTAACAATCCATTTATTTATGTCAGGATTATAGAATTTGTATCCTTTAGTTGCATCATAATATTCCACAAAGATACAATGTTAGGATTTTGCATCCAACTTATTTCACTTTTGAATTGGAATATGAACATATGCAGGACAACCAAATACATGGAGATGAGCCATTGAAGGCTTGTGACCACTCCAAGCTTCCTTTGGAGTGATGTTATGAATTTCTTTTCTGGGCTTTGACTCAAGATGTATACTATTATTTCCATTGCTTCTCTCCAATAACAACTCAGATTTTTTTTGACTACAACATACTTCATGCTATTTCCATAATGGTACAGTTCTTTCTTTCTAAAATACAATTTTGTTGGTGGGTATAGGCTGCAGTAAGTTGTCTCTTGTTTCCATTTTTGTTACAAAAATCAGAAAACTCTTTGGAAGTGAATTATCCCCCTCTATTTGTTCTGAGTATTAAAAAAATTAGAAAACTCTTTGGAAGTGAATTATCCCCCTCTATTTGTTCTGAGTATTTTGAGATAATATCTTCTTTGCTTTTCAGCCATAACTTTAAATTTTTTGAAGCATTCAAAAGCTTCAAATTTCTTCTTAAAAAAACAAATCCATGTGTAGTGAGAAAAATCATCAATGAAAGTAAAAAATAAAGATTGTTACCCAAAGATTCCTCTTGCATAGAACCATAAATGTCAGCATACACAAGTTCTAGAGGAGATTTTGATCTCCAAGATTTGTTTACCAAAAAACTATCTCGATGCTACTTGCCAAGTACACACCCTAAATAAACTTCTTCTTTTGCCTGAATTGTTGGAAGTCCTCTCACCATGTTCTTCTTGTGAAGTAAATTTAATCCTTAAAAATGTAGATGACCATAATGTTGATGTCATAACCACAAATTATCTATGGTTGATTTGAAGGCATGCATAGTAGCAAAATGCAATGTGAGAGGAAATTACCTATTCTCTATCATAGGAACATTTTTTACAAAATGATAATTCATTGATTTATCAAATATTTTGCAGTAGTTGTCTTCAAACACAATTTTATAATTTTTTGCTACAAGCTACTTAATACTTAAAAGGTTATGTTGTAATTTGGGCACATGCAAAGTATCATTAATATATTAAGTAGTTTCTCTTTGCTTGGTTTTCATAGTAAGGGTACCTTTTCCCATCACATCAACCTATTTATCATCACCAAATTTTACTTGAATTCTTACAGATACATCTAATTTGAGAAAGATATTAGATTTACCTGCCATATGATTAGAGCAGCCACTATCCAAGAACTACACACCTTTTTTATTTTATTTCACCAAATTACATGTGAAGAAGGTGGAGTGCTTGGGATCTTCAAAAGACTCTTCATTATAGTTAGCTCTTGACTTGTTCAAGCCATATTTTTTTCTTTCTATACTCAGATTCATAATGTCCATAACATTCACAATATTTTCAATAGATGCTTCTTCGATCCACAAAACTCCTACCTCTTCCTCTTCATCTATTATTGCTTCTTCCTCTTCCTCTACCACATCCTCTATTATTAGAAGGCTCCCCTTGAGATTTATTTAATAAAAAAGAGTTATAGATTTGTCTTCAACATTGACTATAGACTGGAAAACTTGAACTAAACTCTCCATAGCACGTTGGAAAGCTTGCACTAAACTCTCTGTAAAATGTTGCATATGATCCTCGTGAGATTGTAAACGTGGCGATATTTTTGCTTTTTTCAATGACTGTCACCACTAGATCAAATTTAGGAAGAAGAGATCTCAACATATTCTCTATAATTTTTTGTTTTGTAGTTGTTTCCCCCTGTGTTATAAGCTGATTCATAACACCTTGAGTCCTAGTAATAAAATATTAAATACACTTAGCTTCTTTCATCTTAAAATTTTCAAAATTTCTTCTTAAGGTTTGAAGTCTTACCAATCTAACTTTGTCAAAACATTGGTATGTGATTTACAAAGCCTCCCATGCATCATTTAATTTTATCATACCATCAATATGGGGGGAAATTGATATATCTAATGTAAATTGGATAGCAGATAGTGCTTGATTTTTTTTTCTATCTTATTTCAACTAAGTTCATTGGTTTGTTATCAATGTATTAAGAGTATTCTGATTTGTAGGTTCTGTGTATCCCACTTACACTAATTCCCAAAGATCTTGGGACAATAGTAGGGTCTTCATCTTAATAATCCACTAGACATAGTTGTCTCTTGTAAATAGTGGAAGCTAGAATGGAAAGTTATTGTTATTCGTCATTTTGGAGATAACTGATAAGTTGAAATTACTACCTGCATAATTAAATTTCTAAAACCTACTCTAGTACCAATTGAAATGATATAAATGAAAGCTCTAACATTATACTAAAAGTTATTAAATAATACAGACTAAATATAATACTAAGATGGTTAGGGAAATAAAATAATATATTATTTTTGCTCAAAAGAAAGACCTTTATATTCAATAATTTAATCAATGTTCATTATCTTGATATATAGCAAAAAGGAGTGTTGTAATAATGAGTTTAACAAGCACTTTAATAATGAGTTTAACAAATAGTTTTAAAATAATAAATGTCATGGAGTCTAAATGAATGGAGTAAATAGTAGTCTATAAATAAATAAATAAAATAAACTATCATGCAAATCATGCAATCAAACATGCTAACTAAGCATTGATCATGCATGTAATTTGAACATCTTCTTCATAGGTTTTAGAAAAAAGAGAAGTGGAGGAAATTTCAAGTTCACCCTTTGTACTCTATGTCTTGGCTACAAAATATAAGAAGTGAGAACCCCGTAGAGGAAATTTTTTAATATTATTCAAGCTTAAAAATCATCCTTTAAAATGTATATCTAAATCAAACATTAGCCTCAAGGAATTTTATAAATTAGGCAACTTTTCATTGGGACTATCAAGGTAGAAATTGAAAGCCTAGATCAGTAGAGTCATATTTTGAGGATTGTTATAATGAATTTATAGATCCTCAAAGTAACATATGAAGGATAATTTAATTGATGAAAATTATCATTTTCCTAAGGAAAATGATTAAAAATGGCTATATTTTATTATTTTGAAAATGGTTAAGAATCTACAACCATTGAGCTTATTTACATATAATGGTGCAATCTAAATCTAGGAATCTTACTAATGTCATAACTGAGAACCCCCTTGATTGGTTAGATTAAAATAAAAAATATCTCGAGCTTGATCTCTATGAATTCAAATAAAAAATAATGCCTTGAAAAATTCTGTGAGCCATAGTTGAAAATTCAATGGTAGAAGTGTTATTCAATAAAAAACAAATCAATGATAGGTGGCAGCTTTGAAAAGCTTTGATAAAGTAAGGTGATTTTAATGTGTTGGATTTGTAATAAAAAATAATTAGCGCTATCTTATGAAGAATAAATGGTGGAACCCATGAATGTATATATAAAATCCTTTATGAAATAAAAATAAATAAGGAAAAAAGTATGCAAATGCCCAAAATCCCCTAAAGTCATTAATCTACTTGAAATCTAATGGTGTGAGATGCATACTCAAATGGACCCAAAACATCCTCAAGATAATCTAAAGGGTCAAGATAATATCATAAAGCAAGAATGTCTTGTTTAAAAGTGATGTTCAAGATCCAGTTCCACTGTGGCTATGTTGCAGTTCACTTAGTTCTATTTTTGGACTATTAGTGTAGATTTAGTTTGCATGAACAGTTTTTATGGAGCTGAATTTAAACAGTTAGTTAATTTTTAGTTAATATATTTTTTTATAAAAATAAAGCTTTAGAAAATATAGAGTTAGCTTTAGTTGATATTACGTGCAAATTATTATTTAGAATATTTTTATAATTAAAAAAGCATGTTCACATGCAATTCTATTAATACATTGTAATTGATCTTTATTTTCAAGGAGAAGGAGAATGATTCAAATAATTTGAAGAAGTATTTTTTATTTTTGAAATTCTTATTTCATCTATGTTATGAATATTGCATATATTTGACTATGATTTAATTTTATATATTTAAAATTCTACATCTGGTATCAAAGCAGGTTTTTTCTTTTAGGTTAAAGATTTAGTGGGTAGAATTTTACCAAAAGTTTATCATGTCAAATTCTAACTCTTCGCCCATTCCAGAATTTGATGGAAATGAGTATGATTATTGGTACATCAAAATGATGACTTTTTTGATAGGAAAAGATTTGTGGGAGATTGTTCAATCAAGTTATGCAGAGCTAGCTGATTGGAGTGCCCCTACAGCCATAGATAAAATAGCTAAGGAGGCTAAGAAAAAGAATGCTCAAGCCTTATTTCATATTTAAATAGCTCTGGATAAGAGCATATTTTCAAGAATTACAAAAACAAAGATAGTCGAGGATGCTTGGAAGACTCTAAAAGAAGCTTACCAAGGTAGTGATCAAGTCAAAGTTGTCAAGTTATAGACATTGAAGAGAGAATTCAAGAATTTAAAGATGTAAGAAGCTAAAATTATGAGTACCCATTGTGTTAGAGTAAAATATGTGGTCAATAAGATGGCTACACTTGGTGAAATTATGAGCAATGAGGTTATGATAAAAGAGGTGTTGAGCACTCTCACACCAAGGTGGAACCATGTTGCCATAATCATAGAAGAAAGCAAGAATTTGTCTACCCTTCAATTTGATCATCTAGTTGGTATCTTTGATGTCTCATGAAGAAATATTGAGAGATTCATTTGGAAACAATGATGAGAAAGCCTTTTCCTCCAAATTACAAATCACAAAGAATGAAGATGCCAATAATAGCATCAAAAGAAATCAAGGTCAAGGTAGAGGTCAAAATCAAAATTACTCAAGAGGAAATAGAGGTAGAGGTGGTTTTTGAGGAAGAGGTAGACACTAATTTGATAAAATAAATATCTAGTTTTATCACTGTAATAGGTATGGCCATTTTAATTATGAGTGTAGATTAAAAGAAGGTAATAATGATAAAAACATTCATTATATTCAAGAACGTAATGAGAATCCTCTAGATAATTTATTTATATCTTATGAAAAAGCTGAAAATGTTTCTAAAGATGTTTGGTATTTAGATTCGAGATGTTTTAACCACATGTTAGGGAATGAAAAGATTTTTGCTATAATGGATGAAAGTTTTAAATCCAAGATCAAGCTTGGCGATGACAAATCATTGAAGGTTGCTACAAAAGGAGCTATGGAAGTCCATACAAAAGAAGGAATGAAAAGTGTTAAGGACATTTATTACACTCCACAATTAAAGCATAATCTATTGAGTATTGGGAAATTGTGTGAGAAGAATTATAAAATTGTATTTGAAAATCAGCAATGTAGAATTTATGATAAGAATCAAGGCAATAGGGTAATTACATTTGTGCCTATGACAAAGAATAGAATGTTCCCATTGAAGTTTGGTGAACATAATAGCATCCTTGCAAATATGGAATATGAGGAAAAGAGTTGGTTGTGGCATCTCAAGTATGAGCATTTAAATTTTCATATTTTGAATATTCTAACATCAAATACATTAGTTTTTGGTTTGCCTAAGGTTGAAGGGCACAAGGAAATTTATGAAGGTTGTGCTAAAGGAAAGCATGCAAGGGAAAAAATTTCAAAGGGAAATGCATGGAGGGCCCATCATCCACTTCAATTAGTTCATTAAGACATTTGTGATCCTATACAGACAAAGAGTTTAGGTAAGTCATCATATTTTATCACTTTTATTGATGATTACTCATGAAAATGTTGGGTTTATTTTTTGAAGACCAAGGGTGAATCCCTTGATACATTCAAGAGGTTTAGAGCCCTTGTAAAAAATGAAAAAGGGTGCAAAATCAAATGCTTGAGGACTGATTATGGAGGATAATTTTATTCAAAAGTTTTTCAAGGTTATTGTGATATGCATGACATTAGAAGACAACTCACCACTGCCTACACACCTCATAAAATGGTGCAGCTAAAAGGAAGAATCATATAGTGGTAGAGATGGCATGAAACATGATACAAAAAAAGGGATTAAGCAATTATTTTTGGGGAGATGCAGTTGTTACAACAGTATATATTCTCAGTCAGAGTCCCACTAGTGCACTTGACAGGATGACTCCGTATGAAGGCTGGAATGAGAAAAATCCAAATGTTAATCATTTAAAAGTTTTTGGTTGTTTAGCCTATGTTCATGTTCCTCATAAAAAGAGACAAAAGTTAGATCCCAAAAGTGAGTCATGTATTTTTGTTGGATATAGTGAGAAAAGTAAGGTTTACAAGTTATATAATCCTCTCACTAATAGGCTTATTGTGTCAAGAGATGTGATTTTTGATGAAGGGGGAGTTTATGGTCATCAAAAAGGCTATATGGAGAAGTCAAAATTTATTTTAAATGATGTTATTATGGATGATATTGATCATGGGAAGCCCACTAATTTTTTTATTCCAAGTGCTACAAATCCACCAAGTAGCCCCTCATCTAGTTGTTCAATTCCAAATGTAAGTCCAGATTCAAGTCCTAGTTATATAAAGAAGGTAAGAAGATTGAGTGACATATATCAAAGGAGTTAAAATCAAACACATGAATAAAATCCAAGAGGTGAGACACTGAATTTTGCTTTATTTACCAAGGCTGATTTTGAACCATCATGTTTTGAAGATGCATGTACTAATGAGGTTTGGATACAAGCAATGAAAGAAGAGATGGATTTTATTCACATGAATGACACTTGAGAGCTTACAAATCTTCCACATGACAAGAAAAAAATTGGCACAAAATCGGTCTACAAATCTAAGTGTAACAGTGATGGAAGGGTTGAAAGGCATAAGGCAAGATTAGTTGCTAAAGGCTTCACACAGAAGTATGGCATTAATTATGAAGAGACATTTGCAATAGTAGAAAGACAAGAGACCATTAGAATGTTTATTTCATTAGCATCTCAAAAAAATTGGAGCATCCATCATATGGATGTGAAAAGTGGCTTCTTGAATGAGTACTTAGAAGAGGAAGCATATGTGGATCAGCCACAAGGTTTTGAAGTACAAGGAAAATAAAATCATGTCTACAATTTGAAGAAGGCTTTGTATGGCCTCAATCAAGCACCAATAGAGTGGTATGCTAAGATTGATGGATATTTTTAGGAGAATGGATTTCAAAGAAGTAAGCGTGAACCTACCCTTTACTATAAATAAGAAGGTAATGATATTCTTATTGTAAGTTTGTATGTTGATGACTTGTTGTATATGGGTAAAGTTCTAAGATGAAGGATGAATTTAAAGTTGTTATGATGAATGAATTTGAGATGAAAGATTTAGGCCTCATGAAATATTTTTTAGGAATGGAGGTTTATCAAAGTGAGAATGAAATTTTCATTTGTCAAACAAAGTATGCCAAAGATATGTTGAATAAATTTGATATGGTTGATTGTAAACCAATCTCCACTCTAGTTGCTCATGAAGTTGTGTTGTGTAGAGATGATGGTACTGAAATAGTTGATGAGACAGCTTATAGGAGCATTGTTGGAAGTTTGATGTTTCTAACTCACACAAGACTTGATATTGCTTATTTAGTTTCACTTATTTTAAGGTACATGATAGAGCCATCAAAAATACATATGAAGGCAACCAAGAGAATTTTAAGGTATCTGAGAGGCACTCTAGATTTTGGTATTCATTACTACACTTCTAAAAGGTTCAATCTTGTTGGTTTTAGTGATTCTAATTGGGGAGGTAGTTTGGATGACCGAAAGTCAACATCTAATAATTATTTTTATTTTGGTTTTGGTTTGATTACTTGGATCTCAAAGAAGCAAAATATAGTTTCCCTTCTACAAAAGTAGAGTATGTTGTAGTCACTTTAACAGGTACACATGCATTATGGCTTAGAAAAATTTTTGAAAAAATTGGAGAGATACAAATTCAGCCCATGGTGATTTTTTGTGACAACATTAGTGCCATCAAATTGGCCAAAACTCTAGTCCATCATAGCAGGACAATTTTTTTTGATTTAAAGCATCATTTTATTCAAGATTTAGTGCAAAAGGAAGGCAGTAGAATTGAAATACATCAACACTAAAGAATAGTTAGCATATATCTTCACTAAGGTAGTTGTAAAGGATCAGTTTTTAATACTTAGAGATCAGATTGTGAGCCCTCTCAGCATCAAGGGGGAGTATGTTGAAAAGTGATGTTGAAGAACCAATTCCATTGTGGCTATGCTGCGGTTCACTCATTTCTATTTTTGGACTATTAGTGTAGATTTAGTTTGCATGAATAGTTTTTGTGAAGCTGAATTTAAATAGTTAGTTAATTTTTAGTTAATATATTTTTATAGAAAAATAAAGCTTTAGAAAAGCTAGAGTTAGCTTTAGTTGATATTACATGCAAATTGTTATTTAGAATATTTTATTTATTAATTAGAAAAGCATGTTCACATGCAATTCTATTAATACATTGTAATTGATCTTTATTTTCAAGGAGAAGGAGAATGATTCAAATAATTTGAAGAAGTATTTTTTTATTTTTGCAATTCTTATTTCTTCTGTGTTATGAATATTGTATATTTTTAACTATGACTTAATTTTATTTATTTAAAATTCTACATGTCTCTAACTGTTATATCTACTACACTATCTCCAGTCATCAAATTTATTTTGAATAAAATGGTTGAAATATAAAGGCATTTGAATGAAAGGGCCTACTCAACAAGTTTGAAAGTTTAAAATCCCTTTCATCTATCAGATTGACTTCAAATGTTTAGCATGTAAATGAAAAATTAAATCTAAAATTGCATCTTAGATCTATATTTGTTGATCTTGATCCAATGACATGGGATAATATTAAAAGGAATGTTGATTTCACATTTTAGAATTGCCTCCAACCATTGGATCTACCACAAGAATTTTCAGTCATCAAATCAAATCAAAATGATCATAGTCAATATTTCACATAGGAAATGAGATTGGAAATGAAAGAATCTTAAGAAGTCATGACATAAAAGATGAATGAAAATGATGAACCCAAGTTGCAATAGAAAGCTCGAGGCATCAAATTGCTATGAATTTTATATTTTTAATGCAGTCTAGAGATGGCTAAAAAATTCAAAAAATTCTCATGTGATGAAAAAGTAGAGGTTTTGAATAGGGAAAAAAATTATTGGCTTCAAGGATGTTGCCATGAAACCTTGTAAAGGGCACTTCCCCTTGACCCCACTAGGGGCTCTAACCCCTAGATCCCAAATTCTGAATCATTGAGCCAAAAATAAGAAGTGGTGGAAGGTTTTTTTCCAAATAAAGCTATGATTTTCTTAAATCTTATGCCCAATAGATGGATACAGACATTTTGAGATCAAAACTTTGTAAGTAAGCTACCCTTTAGAGCCACCAAAATGTTAAAATAATTGTACCCAATTCAATTTTTAATCAGTCTAAGCCTCTTATAGCAAATAGTCTAACCCATGCTTCTTTGATTATAAATGTGAATGGGTTATATTTAAATTCAAATTATGAGCTCACCCACTATTTAAATATTTGAGCTGATGTATTAAAAATGAGAATTTATGGTGGTTTAAATGGCTTAATTTATTTTAAAATCAAGAACTCATTCTTAAATAAAGTTTATCGCATGCTTTTAAAAGTCTATGAAATCAAAATAGGAGGCTACAGGAGTAAGGAAAAAGATCCCACAATGATTTCAATATTTAAAAGAAATCTTGTTTTGTTTTAAAATACATATTCAAGTGGCTAAAATTCAATGAAGTTGCATGCCAAGTACATAGAAAGGCAAGGTAAAACATGGGCAAATCTAAAATGGATTTCTTAAGGCATTATAAGGGATTTCTTTTGAAATTTACTTTCAATTATCCTCAACTTGAGTATGGAAAAATGATTATTGAATGCATTTTTCCTCTCTTTTCTTCTCTCTTCTATTCTATATATTTATTTTTTTCTCATTTTAGACAAAGATGATTTTCTTGGACTTTTAGTCTACTGAATTTTCATAGTTTATAACTGAACCCTTTTATTTTTGTTTTGTACAAATATCTAGAACCCTCTTTTGAAGTGTAATGTGATTGTGCATAATCTATGAAAATCAAAAGCTTTGTGGCTCTTTATTTTTAGTTATTATTTTACCACTACAACTTTTTTGTGTATTTCTTGTTGAGTTATGGAGCTAAAAGCTTCACCAATGAGCAGATGCAAAAGTTGCAGGAATCACACAGTCACCGATGATGGTCAGGAATGGACCAGAGGCTGCTAGCATCGGTTGTAGATCGGTCGACGTCGGTCACAGGTAGACTGGCAGGGACCGACGTCGGTCACCTGTGCGTCCAGAATCTATTTTCATGGACATAATAGAATGTTTGCATGGAAAGTTAAACTATTGGTATTGAGTCCACATTTCTATTTTAAGTAGGACTGATTTGAGCCCTTGATTAGGAGGTGCATCTAATGGTTGTGATTGTATGCTCATGAATCCCTAAAGTTATATAATAGGGATAGATCTTCATAGCTTAGTGGACAATACTATAGATATAGAATACATGTATATGTGAATCAATCCAGGTTGTTGGAGTTGATTGTAATTGAGAGAGAGAACTCTTGAGGGAAAGAGATCTAGAAATAAATCTATACATTTGAGAGAGGTGTGGAAGAAAAGAAGTTTCTTCAATTATAATTCCTTCTGGAAGAGTTTAATACAAGTTTTTAGGGTGGTTTCTTGTATCTCTTATTCTTTGCTATTTTTGATTCTAGTTACTTATCATTCTGGTTTAATTCTACATTTAATTGCTTTCATATAGTAATCAACTTTGTTGGTTAATCCCCAACAGTTGGTATCAGAGCTTTTAGTTGGGTTTACTAACAGGTTGTTTCAAATCTAGTTAGTGTGTATTGATTACAGGTTACTCACAGGGATTTTTGTTTGAGTGGGAGAAGCAATGGCAGAAGAAAGTAAACTTAGAATGGAGAAGTTTAATAGTAAGAATTACCAATTATGGAGAATGCAGATAGAAGATTATCTGTATCATAAAGATCTATACTTACCGTTAGGTGGGATTTCAAAGAAGCCCATAGACATGGAAGATGAAGAATGGGAAGTTCTTGATAGAAAGGCTCTTGGATCTATAAGATTGAGTCTAGCATCTACTGTGATATCTAATTTATCATAGGCAAAGTCTACGGTAGATTTAATGATTACTTTAGCAAATTTATATGAAAAACCCTCAGCTTCAAATAAGGTATATCTTATGAAGCAGTTATTTAATTTGCAAATGCAAGAAGGTGGATCTGTGTCTAATCATCTTAATGATTTCCATGGAATTGTAAATCAATTAAATTCAGTCAAAATAGTTTTTAATGATGAAATTAATGCTCTATTAATCTTATGCTCTTTACTTGAAAGTTGGCATAGCTTGGTAATGGCAGTTAGTAATATTGCATCTGCTTCAAATATTTTAAAAGTAGATGATGTTGTTAGTGTAATCTTGAGTGAAGAAATTCACAGAAAAAGCACAAAGAAAACATCAGGGAATGCTTTAAGTTTTGATAGCAGGGGAAGGCAAAAAGAGAAGAGCAAGAAAGGGAGATCAAGGTCTAAGTCAAAGATGAGAGTTAGATCCAAATCCAGAAATGGCAGGAGGATAGCCTGCTAGAATTATGGAAAGATAGGGCATATAAGCAAAGATTGCTGGTCAAAACCTAAAGAGGACAATCAGCATGAAGGTAAAGAAGAAGCAAAAGTTACAGGTATTATTGCACAAGGTGATCTTATATTCTCTTTGCATAATAATATAGAATCTTGGGTTTTAGATTCTAGAGCCTCTTTTCATGCAACCCCTAATAGAGAATATTTCAGTGACTATGTCCATGAAGATTTTGGAATAGTTTATCTAGGGGATGATGAGCCTTGAAAAATTGTTGGCAAAGAAAAAGTGCAGCTAAAAATGTAGAATGGCAACACATGGGTGTTGAGAGATGTCATGCATGTTCCCAGCCTGAAGAGGAATCTAATTTTTCTAAGAAAGTTAGGGGATGAGGGTTGTACAGTAACTCTCACAACTGAATCTTTGAAGGTTTCCAAGGGTGCACTTGTATTGGCCAGAGGTAAGAGAGTAGTTACTCTCTATTTATGTAATTGTATTACTGATAATTCTCTTTTTGTATTATCTACTTCAGATGTAGATGCAAAGGTGTGGCATCAGAGGCTTGGCCACATGAGTGAGAAGGGAATGACTATTCTTAAGTCAAAAGGTAAGCTTTCAGATTTGAAAAGCATAGATCTAGATTTTTGTGAGCACTGTATTTTTTGGAAACAGAAGAGAGTGAGTTTTCTCAAGACTGGGTCAACAAAGAAGAGGCACAAATTGGAGCTTATTTACACAGACATGTGGGGACTAGCTCAGGTTGCTTCTATTAGAGGATCACAGTACTATGTTTCTTTCATAGATGATGCTACAAGAAAGGTATGGGTCTATTGTATAAAGAAGAAATCTAATATTTTTGACACTTAAGATTTGGAAAGCTATGGTTGAGAATGAAATAGGCAGGAGATTGAAGTGCCTGAGATCTGACAACGGTGGTGAGTTCTGCAGCTATAAGTTCAACTAGTATTGTTATATGCATGGAATACACAAGCAAAGGATGGTTCCAAGGACACCTCAACAAAATAGAGTTGCTAAAAGGATGAATAGAATAATAATGGAGCGTGCACGGTGTATGAGATTACATGCTGGTTTACCCTTAGAGTTTTGGGTAGAAGCTGTGGATATTACAATTTACCTGATTAACAGAGGACCCTCTATAGCTCTAGATGGTGGAATTCCAGAAGAGGCATGGATAGGTAAAAAGGTAGATCTCTCATTTCTCAAAGTTTTTGGTTGTGAAGCTTTTATGCACGTTGATAAGGAAAATAGAAAGAAGCTGGATGCTAAGTCTATGAGGTGCACATTTATTGGCTATGGCTCTGATGATTTTGGATTCAGGTTTTGGAATCTAGGAACTAACAAAATAATTAGGAGCCATGATGTTGTTTTCAATGAAAAAGTGATGTATAGTGATCAACTCAAGGAGTTGAATCAATCTGGGTAGAGCAATGGAGAATTGGATGAGGTGACAGTCCAAAATGAGCTTGCAGGAAAGAATAATCATAGACAAGAAAACATAGAGACCGATGTCGGTCAGGAAAGAACTGATGTCAACAATACAGGAACTGATGTCGATCATACAGTGACTGACATCGGCTAAGCAGGAACTGACATCGGTCATGTGGAATCGACATCGACCAGTAATAGGCCTGGAGGTGACCGAGGTCAGTCACTATCAGAGAATTTGGGCAGACAGCGTGTTGTGAATGAGTCTTAGATGCCCATCAGGAGGTTAAAAAGGGTAAGTAAACCTCCACTATGATATTCTCCTTCATTATTCTATTTATTGCTTACTAATGGTAGAGAACCAGAGAGTTTTGATGAAGTGATACAGGTGGAATCCAAGAATCAGTGGGAGCTAGGCATGAATGAGGAAATTGATTCCTTGAGAGAGAACCAAATGTGGGATTTGGTTGAGTTGCCAGTGGAAAAGAAGACACTGAAGAATAGATGGATCTACAGATTGAAGGAAGGTGAGAATGGATAGATGAGATATAAGGCCAGGTTGGTAGTGAAAGGATTTGCATAAAAACTAGGTATTGATTTTGGTGAGATTTTTTCTCCTGTTGTTAAAATGACTTCTATACAGACTGTATTGTCTTTAGTTGCTATTGAGGATTTGCATATTGAGCAGCTTGATGTTAAGACAATGTTTCTTCATGGAGATTTGGATGAAGAAATATATATGGATCAGCCGGAAGGATTTGAGGTCAAAGGTAAGGAGAAGCTAGTGTGTAGATTGAAGAAAAGCTTGTATGGCCTCAAGTAAGCTCCTAGACAATGGTATTTGAGATTTGACAGATTTATGACTGAGCATGGCTACATTAGATGTCAATCTGACCATTGTGTGTATTTTAAGAGATTGGATAATGGTAGATATATTATTCTATTATTGTATGTAGATGATATGCTGGTTGCAGGATCACACATGCAAGATATCTCTGAGCTTAAGGTGAAATTAGCTCACACATTTGCCATGAAAGATTTGGGAGCAGCAAATAAAATCCTTGGCATGAATATTAAGAGAGATAGGAAAAATCACAGGTTGATTTTGTCTCAAGAGGATTATGTGAACAAGGTGTTAAAATGGTTCAATATGCAAGATGCAAAACCGGTAAGCACACCTATGGCTAGACACTTCAAGTTGAGTAAAGAACAGTGTCCTAATTCACATGATGAGGTAGAGTACATGAGGAAAGTTCCATATGCTTCCACAGTTGAAAACTTAATGTATGCAATGGTATGTACTAGACTAGATATTTCCCAAGTAGTGGGAGTTGTAAGTATATGGCCAATCCAGGTAAGGAACACTGAAAAGTAGTTCAGTGGATCCTTAGATATCTGAGAGGGACCAGTAGTAGGAATTTGTACTATGGTGGGTCAAACACTTATCTACATGGTTATGTAGATTCAGATATGGCATGTGATTTGGATGGCAGGAGAAGCACCACAGGATATGTTTTCATTGTTGGTAGAACAGCGGTTAGCTGGATTTCAAAGTTGCAAAAGGTTGTTGCCTTGTCAACTACAGAAGTAGAATATATTACAGTCACAGAGGCTAGCAAAGAAATGATATGGATGACACGGTTCATGGAAGAGCTTGGAAAGGAGCAAGAGAGTTGTAGACTATACAGTGATAGTCAAAGTGCAATTCATTTGGCTAAGAATTTAGCCTTTCATTCAAGAACCAAACATATACAGCTTAGGTACCACTTCATTAGACATGTATTGGAGGATGGTGATTTAAATCTAGAAAAGATCCATACAGATAAGAACCCTGATGATATGTTAACCAAGCCGGTAACAAAGGAGAAGTTGAATCTTCATTCAAATTTTGTTGGTCTTCATGATTGAGTTTGAATATGGAGAAACTAGAAGATATTGTTGTACAGGTACTGGTGCAGCTGTTTATCTCCAAGTGGGAGATTGTTGAGTTGTGGAGCTAAAAGCTTAACCAATGAGCAAATGCAAAAGTTGCAGGAATCACACAGTCACTGATGATGGTCAGGAATGGACCAGAGGCTGCTGGTGTTGGTTGTAGATCGATCGACGTCGGTCACAGGCAGACTGGCAGGGATCGACGTCGGTCACCTGTGCATCCAGAATCTATTTTCATGGACAGAATAGAATGTTTGCATAGAAAGTTGAACTGTTGGTAGTGAGTTTGCATTTCTATTTTAAGTAGGACTGATTTGAGCCCTTGATTAGGAGGTGCATCTAATGGTTGTGATTGTATGCTCATGAATCCCTAAAGTTATATAATAGGGATAGATCTTCATAGCTTAGTGGACAATACTGTAGATATAGAATACATGTATATGTGAATCAATCTAGGTTGTTGGAGTTGATTGTAATTGAGAGAGAGAAATCTTGAGGGAAAGAGATCTGGAAAGAGATCTGTACATCTGAGAGACGTGTGGAAGAAAAGAAGTTTCTTCAATTATAATTCCTTCTGGAAGAGTTTAATACAAGTTTTCAGGGTGGTTTCTTGTATCTCTTATTCTTTGCTATTTCTGATTCTAGTTACTTATCATTCTGGTTTAATTTCGCATTTAATTGCTTTCATATAGTAATCAACTTTGTTGGTTGATCCCCAACATTTCTATTTGGATTCATTTTTGTAATTTGTCTTCATTTTCTTTCTAAAAATTAAATTTCACTATGTTCATATACATAGGGTATCCTCCACTTTGTTATTATGGTGAATCACCTCCATTTAATTTATTTCTCTCTCCCTTTTTCCCTTTCAATTTTTATTTTTATTGGTAGATTAGCATTAGAGTAGAAACAAAACCATCTATCTCTAGATGTTATCTAGAAGGAGCAATCCTACACTAAGCAAAGAATCCATGTTTTATCTATTTTTTGGTTGCAATCAAATGAACAAAATATACTATTAACATATTGAGATCAGATATTTTCGTTCATGTGTCTCCATGTAAATCTATGAAACTGACAAATTAATTTCATACTAGTATTTTTTTCATATATGATGGGTGTGTCTACAAGGTGGCAAGTCATGCATATTAATCTAAATTAATTCTACATAGTCAGGCACAAGAAGTGTTACACCTTACAAGCACAATACTCAATAAATAAAATAAGACCCATGATAGATCTTCTCATTTGCAAGCCTCTATGTGAATTTTCAAGAATGAAAAAATGATTACATAGTGGGTGTACAATGTTTTCCATCAATATGATATTTTCTATAATGTTACTATTCATGCATGAAGAAAATAAATTATGTTTGCATAGTCAAATAATGTAGACACATAAATTTACAAAAAACCCTTATTATTAGTGTCTTATTCCCACTTTATCATATTTTACAAAATTGTATATTTTTTTATTTCTTGGTCTATCTAAATCCCACTCAGGTGCTTATTTATCCTTGAGCCTAAAATTTATTGTCTAATACTTATCAAAAACTATATCCATCAGAATCATTGGACTATACATCCACTGTTATCATACTCTACCTATATAATGGAATTTAATTCATTTACAGGTTAGCCATGGAATCTATACATATCTATCTAGATCAGAGACAAGCCCTACATGTGTCTATCCATTTCAATGTTGCAGACCCTTCTACCTATTGCCATTGATTATGCTCCTTTAACCTTGCCCCTTGTTAATTTTAAAGTTACTAACACACATAATGTGTCCTAGATTAGCTTGTATGTACAAGGTCATATAAATCCATTTGAAGAGAGAAAAAATGGAATCATGCATATAGATCAAATATTATCAAATTTCAAGCCTAATGCCAAGAATCAAATATATTACCTCCTGATTCAAGTTTAGATTCAATGAGTTACATCTTACACACTTGTGATAGAGTTGTTATTATTTATTTTTCATCATTCCCGTTATGTCAAAGGAGGTTATTAGATTCAATATATGTATTTTTATCACTTATTAATAAGATGAGTTTTAAAAATCTCACTCAATCTATTTCCATCTACACACTCACATAATTAGGTGGAGATCTAATTTTGAGTGTGTAAGATATATAATTTAAAACTATTGAGTATGATGCCAATGCTAGAACTTGATAGTTGATGTTAGAATTATATTCATTAGTGTTTTATTATTTTAATAAATTTATTTAATTTAGTTATAACTTATACTACTTATTTTTTCAAATTTGGACACTTTTCAGGAACTTCCTAAAAAATAACAAGAAGTTCCAATTAGAGTGGAGTTTATTGAATGTGTATTTAATAGAAATTTAATCCTTATCCACTCATCCCTAAGATGTGGGGCATACATTTTATATATAATTTAATTGAAATTAAATTCATTTTAGTTAGTTTATTATTTTATAGGGATTTGGGCTGCCTAGCTTGTCTAGTGCATGTGTTGATTGCTTGATAAGAAAGACATCTTACATGTTTTGACCATATATTATAGATAAGTCAAACTTGTTCTCTTGAGTCTATTTAATGTTATATTATATTTTGTTTTTATTTAAATTAATTATTAAGTAAGTATTTAGCATTCACTTGGCATGACTTGTCATGCAAGTTATTTGTAATTGGTTAATTCTAGCCCTATATGCTAATAAATAATGGTAAAATAATGTGGCACCATAGTTATTCTTAGAAACTCTTTTTCATGTGTTTTAGCTTAGATTTTATTTTAGGTATTCACAAAGGAAAACCAAAAAGAATTTTTATTCTAATTTGAAGTTATTTAGTGAATTTTTTGTCAACAATCATACTTATAACACTTCTAGATTAACAACTAGGAATTATGGGAGTGATTGGTTAATATATGGATTTAACTTAAAATTAAATAAAATATTATTTGTATTCCTTCCATAAAATCAAAACCTTGAGAAAACTCACTTCGGTATTTTCTTGACTCCATCATGATGTATTTGTTTTCGATTATCAATCTAGGTTAAATAGGAAGAACATCTATTCCAAACATTATTCACAATTAAAAAGTGCAGTGAAGGTATAATAAGATCATAAAAAAATGTAGTAAAAACTAAAAAATAGTTTATGAAACCATGTGCATGACAAACTTGATAGCACAAGAAAAGACTCAATGATTGTGTTTTGACTAGGTCACGTCTACCTATGATGAACTTTTACCCTATATGTGTATGCCCAAAAATATTTTCATAATCCCATATTTGAGGAACATGATCCAAATAATCTATATAGTCATTCTACAAGTTTATAATTCTATAACATCAATCAGGTGTCATCATTCATTAATATCTTGCACTTAATTTATCTATCCAAGTTTATTTTTTTATGTTTTTAATTTTTAAGTAAGCCAAACCTGTTAGATTAATCTAATTTTTGAGCTTTCATGGATGTATGCTTAGATCTATTTAATTAAAATTAGTTTATTCTTATTATGAATAATATAATAATTAGGTTAAATATATATGGTGAACCCTGAATCTTTTGATCATTCAATCTAAGGTTTTCCTCATTCCCTTAAGGATTGTTGATTTCATTCAATTTCATTTTCTTGTCCATAGGGTTGATACAACTTTTTCTACTCATTGTTTGATTATCATCATGGTTTACATTAGAAACATTAATGAGAGTACATATTTCTTGGATGTTAAATTACATAATATTACAATTTATATAGATAAAAAAATTAAAAAACACATTGTTCAATCTTTCAAATAAAAAATTATTACAAACCTTAAATCATTTACATATTTTTGGATGTTAAATTACATAATATTAAAATTTATATAGATAAAAAAATTAACAAACACATTGCTAAATCTTTCAAATAAAAATTATTAAAAACCTTAAATCATTTATGAAATGATACATATAGCTTGCGAATCATGAATATGTATTTTTTTCATGTAGACACCCATAGGGTTAGTACTTGTACTCATACTTCTTCTATGCTTTCTAATGAATGATTGAATCCTAATCCCATGTAAGAGACTATGCCTACAACCATAATCAATGGTATGAATGGACATTTAAATGAACATATCAAGATTACAACCATTCCTTTGCATGACATAGTCACTATGATGTATGCTATTGGTAGTTTATTGTAAAAAATCCACATGGATTATACTAGAATAATGCAGTATTTTTTTTATTACTAAATACTCAACATACATTCTTTCTATAGATTACACGGTGTTATTTAACAAACTATGCCAAGCATATTAAACTATCACAAACTTAGAACAATAACAATTCCAAATTCTAACATTGAATGCAATATAACATAACATAACAATAAGGAAATTAATTATATTAAAATCCAACCATGGTTCGTACAATAATACAACTACTATTGTTGAAGTATAACAAAATAATAAGTAGTCTTCAAGTAAGTACTGTAGTGGGGAGGGAGATCATCATCCGAGCACTTTTCCACACCAACCACAAACCATCGATCCCTTGCACAATCCTCTATCAGGGAATGACCCTTCCTTCACAAATAGGTAGATAATAATGGTACAAAAATCTAGAAAGACATGCCATTACCCATGTGATGTAATATTTATACTACATGATGTGTATCATAAAGAAAATACGTTCTAACATGATATCACACAAACATGCAAATCAAATATATGATCTCATGGATCAGTCAATTTCATGCACACCACTTGATCGAATTATCTTCATCTTTCAATCATGATGCCAACTACGCTAGTGAAGTCCATGTCACTACTTGTTTGACATTATCAATGCAAGCCTGGTTATAACATAATATATAAACCAATGATTAAAATAAATTATTCCTTTTAACAAACATACAAACTTTCCAAGTACAGGAAAAATAATCATAATAACACAGTTAGTCCGTCAAATGCAATAAATCAATTTCACACTTTTAAGATATTTCAATATAATGAATATACCCTATTTCTATTCAAAAATCACACCATCAAAGCATAAATCATATTATATTCACAAATACGTAAACATCACAATAAAACATTGAATTTCCAATCACAAGCATATGTATATAACATAGCTAACTTTACTCAATAAAATATACATCTTGGTATCATTCTATAATCGGTGATTTTCAACTTAAGACAAGTTGTTTACAACCATACTTAATAATAGTTTCTAGTTTTGTAACAGGGTTTACTATTCCATAAATTTTGTATCTTTGATATGATAATGAATCCCCTTTTCTCTGTTTATATAAGAAAATCTCATTAATTATTTTATATATTAAACACTCAGTTTTTAAAAGGACCAATTAATAATAGATATATTAATCTCGTTATTTCTAAAATTCACTTCTATGTAGTTAATTTAGCTAGAAAATTTATGACTTATTTAGACATTGGGTAATATATATGCTTTTATAAAAATATACCCAAGTTCAACCAAAATATGGAAATTCGAGGCAATAAAAAAATATTTACTGCCAAGTTCGATCTGTAGAAAAGAGGAAACATAGTTTTATTCAAACATTTATTGTTATTTTCACTAATGGAGAATATGGAGCATCAACTATTTTCTCATCAAATACTATTCATCTAACATTGTTTTACAGAAAGTGCTAAATTTGTATACTTAAAATCATGTCTAAGCTAGTATGGATTAGAAGCTAAATCTGTATATAAATATAGGACCTGCATATTTATTATATGCAACTAAAGACAAATTTAATATATAGAAATTCTATCATCTACTTCTTATTATATAGGCTTAAATACCAATATGTTATTATACAAGCGTCGACTCAACAGTTATATAATTTTTATTTCATTTCTATTCCCAAGCTATGTAATTACATATTTTGGTTCACATATATTCATGCCTGTGTGTGAAATAAGGGAATAATTTCATTTTATAAATACTTATCTAAGTCTATATATATTTTTTCAATTTTTTTATACTATTACAATTCAATCTCTCAATTTATTGGTTCAACCAACATTCAACATGCTATTAAATAAGAGTCTTAAAATAGATCCTACCTTTCAATTTTGATGTATATTCCTTTTGCCAATCATTGTTCATCATACTTCTCCTATATTTTCATCATACTTCTCCTATATTTTCTCTTTCTTCAATTCACTACTCTTTTCTTTCATAAATTCATTGTCTATTTCCTTAGTGTCACTGAAAATCCACCTTTTGTCATTGTCATTTATTTCTTCTCAAATCATTGTATGTCTCCTCTTATCAAATTCTTGTCATCCTTTTATTAATTTCTCCTCTTTCTATTCTCTTCATGCAAATTGCCACCCCCTCTATTTTAAGATTTTCGTATCATTCTTTTAATTTAATTTTCCTCCTCATGTATAAGTTACCATTTTTTAAAAATAAACTTCCTTTTACTTTTACCATGCATCTTCTCTTTTACTTATAAAATATTTACTTTTTAAAGATTTTACTTGCATGTATAGTTCATCCTTTTTACCAGAATTAATTCAACTTATTTAAATTTCCTCAAACCACCACTTTACATTAAGTTTTACTTTTATTTTAACATGCCTGGGTGGATGCTTACCATTTTATATTTTATAATCTTTTTTTTCCTTTCTTTTTGAGTTTCATTTAATCTCTTAAACTATGCATGTTAATTCTATTGGTTTTAAGGTTGATTTATTTGATATATCTATTTTAAGTCATTCCTTTCATGATAAATTTTAGACTTTTAATTTTATATTAAAGAATCCATGCATTAGCCTATAATTAAATTTTCTTGATTTAATATAATTATAGTAATTATCTCAATACAAGATAAATTTATTAATTAATAATTATTTCAAGATAACTCCTTTAACTAAATTCTAGAATATAAGGATTATCTATTTTTTAAATAAAACAAGTATTCTACGATTAACTTTTTAACATGAATAAAAACTCTTATACGAAAATATACCAAATCAAGACAATGACATTCATTGAATATCATTCAGACCTATAATTGTGTTAGGCAACTAGATTTGTGTCAGCATCAACTACATGATCATATAAAAATATTATATGCATAAATTTATGTACTATAATCACACATGAAATCACACAACCAAATCACCATAAGCATCAATTGAAAATATGGGCATAAAAAGTATATAAACACTCATTATCTAAATTGATTAAAAGAGTTAAATAATTTATTCTACTATGGTGTGTGTGTTGGGTTATTATCAATTTCTCTGTCATCCTTTAATCATCCCATCTATTCCATCCTCTTTGATTATGTTCTCCTTCCATCATGCTCTGAGGGTAGAATCAATCCTTCATCCACCTCATGACAAGTAGGTAGTTAGTCTGGGTCATCATATATATCAACTAATGATGCATAATTAATAAATATACATCTATAATGTACATAAATAATAAATTACAATTGTCATATAATCAATCCATTATGTAAAATAATCAACATATCACTGTCCCATAACCAGTATATGTTATATAACTCAAATCAAAGCAATAATAATTAAATAATAACCATAATAATCTACAAATTCAAAGGTTAATATACTTAGGGTGAAATCAGGATGTAACATATTTTCCCCCTAAAAATAGTCATCATCCTGATGACACTTATTCAAATAACAATTTAAAATAATTAACATAATTTAATAGAATAAAAACATAGTATTAAGTATCAAATCATTTAAATAAATGTAGAAAAAGCCTGAAGAACTCATCATAGTCATCTCAAGTAGCACTATCTTCAGAGTATTAATCCCACAATACTTTGCACTATGACACTTCTCTATTATTCAAATAAAATTTGTGAGTGTCAATTACTCTGATTAGTTTTACCATGACCACCCCAGGATCCAAAAATTGTAAAGCATTTCAATCCAGAACATGTGAAGGATCAGCTATATACTTTTTAAGATAAGATACATGAAACACATTATGTAATAGAGCTAGAGATGGTGGTAATACAAGAATATATACTACAGGATTAACCACTTATAAAACTTCAAAGGGTCCCACATATCTTGGTGACAGTTTTTTTGACTTCCTAAATTTAATCGATCTCTTTTGTAGCTTAACCCACAAGAATATTTTAATATCACCTACAAAAAATCATCTATCTATCTTTTTTTAAATCAACACAACTCTTTTATCTATTATTGGCTTTGAATAATCTATGTTTGATTAATCTAACTTAATCTTCCATTTCTGAAAGCATCTCAGGTCCAAAGACTACCCTATCCTCTAACTAGTCCCAATCGATTGGTGTCTTACACCTTCTTCCATATAGTACCTCAAAAGGTGTCATCTTTAAAGATGATTGGTATGAGTTATTGTATAAAAACTCAATTAATAGAAGATAAGATTCCCATTTGTATTGCTGATCCATGCAATATATATGAAAAAGATCTTTTAACACCTGATTAACTCACTCATTTTGACCATCAGTCTTCAGATGATATGTAGTGCTAAAATTTAGTTACATATACAAAGTTGAGTTCAAAGTTACCCAAAACCTAGAAGTCATCTTCGGATCACAATCTGAAATGATCTTATCTAAGAATTGATGCAACTAATACACCTCCTTTATGAACCTCTTTGTAAGGGTAGGTGCATCATCTATCAAATTGCTTGGTATAAAATGAGGCACCTTTGTAAGTTTGTCAACAACTACTAAAATCATATCATGCTTACTCCATGACATTGGTAATCCTTGGACAAATTTCACACTAATCACATGCCACTTTCACTCTGGTATATAGTGCAGATATAACAATCCATCTGGGTGCATATGTTCATCTTTTACTCATTGACATTCCAAACAATGTGATACATAATTAACTACATCTTTCTTGATTCCCTTCCAAAAATATAGAGGTCTAAGCTCTGCTTTGACCTTGTTTACTCCTAGATGTCTTGAATATATGGCATTATGTAATTATTTTAGTACTATGTTATGTAGATTATATTTATCTAGCACATACATCCTTCTATTGTAACTCAAAAGACCATCATTATCAGAACTAAATCCTTTATACTGAGGATTTTGAGCATTATCAGACAATGTTTTTCTAACCTGATCATAGAATTCCTCTCTTGGTAAGAATTCAATCACGTGATCCCTGAAAGTAATCTTGATAGTAGCCATGGATGTTATGTACCTTCTTTGACTCAAAGCATTAGCTAATTTGTTCTCTTTACCTTTGATGTAATTGATATCAAATTGATAGTTAGATAAAAATCTAGCCAATGTCTCTAATGAGCATTCAAATTTGGTTGGATGAAAATGTATTTGAGTCCCAAGTTATCAGTCTTGAGTTCAAACGGTTTTTCCAACAAATAATGTCTCCAAATTTACAAAGCATAAATAATTACTGCAAGTTCAAGATCATGAGGGGTGTAATTCACCTAATAAACTTTTAGCTTCCTTGATTCAAAATTCACCATTGTATTATCTTTTATAAGGACTAAAAACTGACCATTGGGATTAAGAAATCTCAAAACTAGTGCTAAAATAAGCCTTATTTTGAATTCCTAAAAATCTACTTCACATTTATCTAACCATTTAAATATTTGGTTCTTCCATTGAAAGGAGGTAATTGGATTAACTATCTTTAAAAAATTAGAATGAACTTCCTATAATAGCCTAATAATCCCATAAAACTTCTTACCTTGTGCACATTCCTTAGTATCAACCACTCCATAATGGCTCTTATCCTAGCCAAATCAATAGAAATATCATCTACAAAAATAATATATCCTAGATATTTCACTCTCTCTTGGAAGAATGCATACTTAGATAACTTCTCATACAAGTTGTGGTTTTGCAACCATTATAGAACCAGTTATAAATGTTGAAGGTGCTTCTCTTCATTCTTATAATATATAAGAATGTCATCCAAACATGTTAGGATCTTGTAGCTCTGATACCACTTGTTAGGCTCTAGAGCTCAATTGATTACTATTGTATAAGCAACTAAACACGAAATTAAACCAGAAGTAATAAGTAACTAGAAATCAAAAACATTAAAGAATAGGTGATACGAGAAACAATACAATCTATATTAAAACTCTTCCAGAAGGAAATATAATGAATAAATCTCACTCTTTCCACACCTCTTGGATGTCCAATAATTCTCCCTCAAGAGTTCTCTCTCTCTCAATTACAATAAACTCAACACTGAGTTGTTCCCTCTAGTGACAATCAACCCAATGGTTATTGTTTTCTACCTTCCAAGTGACAATCAACTCAACCGTTGTTTCCTACTCTGTCCACAAATCTTCTTGATCTTGCACCTTGCAGATCTTCTTGATCTCTCACCCTGCAGATCTAATTGATCTTGCTTACATTACAATATAGCCCCATGGGTCTCTTAAATAGAACCCCAAGCAAACAATAATGAGAAAAGAAAACTCAAGACTAAAATTAGTCTTTACATGCAAACTAACTATTTGTTTAAAATTAGAACAGTTCTGAAAATGCACATATGACCGATGTCGATCTCTGTCTATCTGGAGATGACCGATGTTGGTTGATGCATAATCGATGTTGGTAGATGCCAATTGACCCCTGACCGATGACGGCAGGTTCTAACCGATGTCGGTTACTGTGTAACCCAGTAACCTCCACATTTGCATATCAGTGAAGCTTTTAGCTCCACAACTTAACAATCTCCCACTTGGGGATAAATAGTTGCACCTGTACCTGTACAACAACATCTTCTAATCTATTTTTTGCTTGTATCTCCATCTTCAAGTTCAATCTTGAAGACCAACAAAATTTGAATAAATATTCAACTTCTCCTTTGTTACCAGCTTTGTTAACATATCAGCAGAGTTCTTATCTGTATGGATCTTTTCTAGCTTCAACTATCCATCCTCCATTACCTGTCAAATGAAGTGGTACCTAAGCTGTATATGTTTGGTTCTTGAATGAAAGGCTGAATCCTTTGCCAAATGAATTGCTCTTTGACTATCACTGTATAATCTACAACTCTCTTTCTCCTTTCCCAACTCTTCCATGAACTAAGTCATCCATATCATTTCCTTGCTAGCCTCTGTGACTGCAATAACCTTCTACAACTCTGAAATCCAGCTAACCACTGTTCCACCAGTAATGAACACATATCCTATGGTGCTTCTCCTATCATCCAAGTCACCTGCCATATCTGAATCTACGTACCCATGTAGAGAAGTGTTTGACCCTACATAGAATAAATACCTACTATTGGTCGCTCTTAGATACTTGAAAATCCACTGAACTGCTTTCTAGTGCTTCTTTCCTGGATTGGCCATAAACTTGCTGACAACTCCCACTGCTTGGGCAATATCAGGTCTAGTACATACCATGTACTCAACCTCATCATGTAATTTAGGACACTATTCTTTGCTCAACTTTAACTATCCAGCCATAGGTGTGCTTACTAGTTTTGCATCCTGCAAATTGAACCTCTCCACTACCTTATTCACATAATCCTCTTGAGACAAAATCAACCTATGATTTTCTCTGTCTCTAGAAATACTCATGCCAAGGATTTTCTTTGCTACTCCTAAATCCTTCATGGCAAATGTGTGAACTAATTTTACCTTTAGCTTAGTAATTCCCTGTATGTGTGAACCTACAATAAGCATATCATCTACATATAGTAACAGGATAATATATCTACTATTATCCAATCTGGTAAAATAAACACAATGGTCAGATTGATATTGACTAAAGCCATGCTTTGTCATAAACCTATCAAACCTCAAATACCACTGTCTTGGAGGTTGCTCAAGACCATATAACCTGGCCTTATGTCTCACTTGTCCATTCTCTCCTTTCTTTAACCTGTAAATCCATTCATCTTTCAATGCTTTCTTTCTGGCTGGCAACTCAACAAAATCCCATGTTTGGTTCTCTTCTAAGGAATCAATTTCCTCATTCATGCCATGCTCCCACTATTTCCTAGATTTTACCTACATTGCCTCTTCAAAACTTCTTGGTTCTCGACCATCAGTGAGCAACAAGTAGTATAAATTAGGTGAATAACGAATTTGAGGCTTACTTACCCTTTTGGACCTCCTCATGGGCATTTGAGACTCATTAACAGCTTGTTATCCACCCAAATTTTATTCTAACAGTGACCGATCTCGGTCATCTCTCAATCTACACATGACCGATGTCAGTTCCTCCTGATCGACCTGACCAATGTCAGTTCTCACCTGACCGACGTCAGTTTCCACCTGATTAACATCACCGACTTTGGTCTCCACTAGACCGACATCGGTTCCTGCCTGATCAATGTCAGTCTCTGCCTGACCAACATCAATGTCTATGTTTTCCTATGAATGATGATTTTTACCTACGAGCTCATTTTGGATCATAACCTCATTCAAATTTCTCTGCTCAAAATTATTCATCCTCTTGAGCTGATCACTGTCCATCACCTTCTCATTTAAAACCAAGGCTTTCTATTTCTTAAATGTGTCAAAAACATCAGATTTCCACTTTATACAATAAACCCATACCTTTCTTGTAGCATCATCAATGAAAGAAACATAATACTATGATCCTCCAATAGAAGCTCTCTGAGATGGTCTCTACACGTCTATGTGAACAAGCTCCAACCTATGCTTCTTTTTTGTTGACCCAGTTTTCAGAAACCTCACTTTCTCTTATTTTTCAAAAATATAATGCTCACAAAAATCTAGATCTATCAAATCTGAAAGCTTACCATTTGACTTAAGAACATGCATTCTCTTCTCACTCATGTGACCAAGCCTATAGTGCCACATCTTTACATCTACATTTGAAGTAGATAAAATAGAAGGAGAATCAGTAATACAAGTAGATAGATAAAGTGTACCTACTTTCTTACCTCTAGCTAATATAAGTGCACCCTTAGAAACTTTCTAAGATTCAGCTGTGAGAGTTACTGTGTAATCCTCATCACCCAACTTTCCTACAGAAATCAAATTCCTCTTAAGGATGGGTACATGCATGACATCTTTCAACACCCATGTGTTGCCATTCTGTAATTTTAGCTGCACTTTTTCTTTGCCAACAATTTGACAATGCTCACCATCCCCTAAATAAATTTTTCTAAAGTCTCCATGGACATAATCATGAAAAAATTCTCTATTTGGGGTTGGCACCAGAATCTAAAACCCATGATTCTACTTGAATATCCAAAGAAAACATGAAAGCATCCTGTGAAACAATACCTACATCTTTTGCTTCTTCATTACCTTCATGCTAATCTTCTTTCAACCAACAATCTTTCTTTGCATGCCCTTTCTTTCCACAATTCCAGCAGGTTATTCTTCCATTTCTGGATTTGGATCTACTTCCCATCTTTGACCTTGATTTCCCTTGCTTGCCCTTCTCTCTTTGCCTTCCCCTCTTTTCAACACTTAAAGCATTACCTGATGTTTCCCCTATGCTTTTCCTACAAATTTTTTCATTCAAGATTACACTAACAACATCATCAACTTTCAAGATATTTGAAGCAGATGCAGTATTACTAACTGCCATTACCAAACTATGCCAACTTTCAGGTAAAGAGCATAAATTTAAGAGAGCCTTAATTTCATCATCAAAAACTATTTTGATTGAAATTAACTGATTTACTAATCCATGGAAATCACTAAGATGACTATATACCGATCCACCTTCCTGCATTTGCAAATTAAATAATTGCTTCATAAGAAATACCTTATTCAAAGCTGAGGGTTTTTCACATAAATTTTCCAAAGATTCTATTAACTCTACCATTGTTTTTGCCTATGATAAGTTGGAAATCACAGACGATGCCAGGCTCAACCTTATAGATCCAAGAGCCTTTCTATCAAGAACATTCCATTCTTCATCTTGCATATCTGTGGGCTTTCTTGAAACCCCACCCAATGGTAAGTATAGATCTTTCTGATACATATAGTCTTCTATCTACATCTTCCATAATTGATAATTCTTGCCATTAAATTTCTCTATTTTTAGTTTACTTTCTTCTACCATTGCTTTTCTCCCACTCAAACAAAAACCCCTATGAGTGAACCTGTAATCAACAAACACTAACCCGCTCTGATACCAACTGTTAAGATCTTGTAGCTCTGATACCACTTGTTAGGCTCTAGAGCTCAATTGATTACTATTGTATAAGCAACTAAACATAGAATTAAACTAGAAGTAATAAGTAACTAGAAATCAGAAATAGCAAAGAATAGGTGATACGAGAAACAATACAATCTATATTAAAACTCTTTCAAAAGAAAATACAATGAAGAAATCTCACTCTTCCCACACCTCTTGGATGTCTAGTAATTCTCCCTCAAGAGTTCTCTCTCTCTCAATTACAATCAACTCAACACTGAGTTGTTCCCTCTAGTGACAATCAACCCAATGGTTTTTGTCACCTACCTTCCAAGTGACAATCAACTCAATCATTGTTGCCTACTCTATCCGTAGATCTTCTTGATCTTACACCTTACAGATATTCTTGATCTTGCACCTTGAAGATCTTTTTGATCTTGCACCATGTAGATCTAATTGATCTTTTTTATGTTACAATATAGCCCCATGAGTCTCTTAAAAAGGAACCCCAAGAAAATAATAATTAGAAAAGTGGACTCAAGACTAAAATTAGTCTATACATGCAAACTAACTGTTCATCTAAAATTAGAACAATTCTAGAAATGCAAAGATGACCGATGTAGGTCTTTGTTTGTCTAGAGATGACTGATGTCGGCTGATGCATAACTGATGTCGACAGATGCCGATTGACCCATGACCGATGTCAGTAGATGCCAGTCGATCCCTGACTGATGATGGTAGGTTCTGACCAATGTCGGTTACTGTGTAACCCATCAACCTCCACATTTGCATATCAGTGAAGCTTTTAGTTCCATAACTTAACAATAAAATCCAAAATAAAGTGATCTAGATAATCTATGAACATACTATTCATGAGATTCATGAATTTTGATGGTGCATTAGTTAACCTAAAGGGTAACACTATGAACTCATAATGTCTTTAATGAGTTCTAAAAGCTATTTCAAAATGTCCTCATCCTAAATCCTCAATTGATGATATCCCACTCTAAGATCAATATTAAAAAAGATCTTTACTTCTTACATTTAATAGAAAATATCATCTATACAAGATAACATATATATTTTTTTAATATTTGCCTTATTTTTTTGAGTTGTGGAGCTAAAAGCTTCACTGATGAGCTAATATAGAGGTTGCTAGACTTACACAGTAACTAACATCGGTCAGAATCAACTGACATTGGTTAGGGGTCGATCAACATCAATTATCTTCAGCTACACAGTAACCAACATCAGTTAGGGGTTGTTCGACATCAGTCATCTTCAGATCGACACTGACTTCTGTGCTAATTTTAGATTACTATTTTTAGATGTGCATTTCCAGCACTTTTCTAGTTTTAGCAAAATAGATTTGAGCCTTTGATTAAGAGGTGGATCTAACGGTGGTGAATGCATGGCTCATGAAACGTTAGTATTGTAGTATACTATATAATAGGGTTAGATCCTCATAGCATGTAAGAGGGGAAGATAATTCAAGTAATTGAGCTGATTGTAATTGATTGAGAGAGAGAGAACTCTTGAGGGAGAATTACTGTACATCTACGAGGTGTGAGAAGAGAGAGATTTCTTCATTGTATTTCCTTTTAGAAGAGTTTAATACAAGATTGGTTGTTTCTCGTATCTCCTACTCTTTGTTTTTTCTGATTTTTAGTTACTTATTACTTCTAGTTTAATTTCATGTTTAGTTGCTTATACAAAAGTAATCAATTATACTCTAAGATCCTAATAAGTGGTATCAGAGCTCTAAACACTAACAACTGGTATCAGAGCATGTTAGTGTTTGTTGATTACAGCATTCACTCACAGGGGTTTCTGATTGAGTGGGAGCAAAGCAATGGTAGAAGAAAGTAAACTAAGAATGAAAAAATTCAATGGCAAAAATTATCAATTATGGAGGATGCAAATTGAAGATTATCTGTATCAGAAAGATCTATATTTACCATTGGGTGGGGTTTCAAGGAAGCCCACAGATATGAAAGATGAAGAATAAAATGTTCTTAATAGAAAGGCTCTTGGATCTATAAGGTTGAGCTTGGCATCTTCTATGATTTCTAACTTATCACAGGCAAAGACAATGGTAGATTTAATGGATACTTTGGCAAATTTATATGAAAAACCCTCAGCTTTGAATAAGGTATATCTTATGAAGCAATTATTTAATTTGCAAATGTAGGAAGATGGATCTGTATCTATTCATCTTAATGATTTTCATGCAATAGTAAATTAGTTAAATTCAGTCAAAATAGTTTTTGATGATGAAATTAAGGCTCTCTTAATCTTATGCTCTTTACTTGAAATTTGGCATAGTTTGGTAATGGCAGTTAGTAATACTGCATCTGCTTCAAATATCTTGAAAGTTGATGATGTTGTTAGTGTAATTTTGAATGAAAAAATTTGCAAAAAAAGCACAAAGAGAACATCAAGTAATGCTTTAAGTGTTGAAAGTAGGGGAAGGCAAAGAGAGAAGGGCAAGCAAGGGAAATCAAGGTCAAAAATGGGAAGTAGATCTAAATCTAAAAATAAAAGAATAACCTGCTAGAATTGTGGAAAGAAAGGGCATGCAAAGAAAGATTGTTGGTTGAAAGATAACAAATAAAATTAGCATGAAGGTAATAAAGAAGCAAAAGTTGTAGGTATTGTTACACATGATGCGCTTATATTTTCTTTGGATAATAAAGTAGAATCATGGGTTTTAGATTCTGGTGCCTCTTTCCATGCAACCCCAAATAGAAAATTTCTCAATGATTATGTCCATGGAGATTTTGGAAAATTTTATTTAGGGGATGATGAGCCTTGTAAAATTGTTGGCAAAGGAAAAATGTAGCTAAAATTGCAGAATGGCAACACATGGGTGTTGAAGGATGTCATGCATGTACCCATCCTGAAGAGAAATCTGATTTTTATAGAAAAGTTGGGTGATGAGGGTTGCACTGTAACTCTCACAGCTAAATCTTAGAAATTTTCCAAGGGTGCACTTGTATTAGCAAGAGGTAAGAGAGTAGGTACACTTTATCTATCTACTTGTATTGCTAAATATTCTCTTTCTATTTTATCTACTTCAGATGTAGATGCAAAGTTGTGGCACTGTAGGCTTGGTCACATGAGTGAGAAGGGAATGAATGTTCTTAAGTCAAAAGGTAAACTTTCAGATTTGAAAAGCATAGATCTAGATTTTTGTGAGCATTATATTTTTGAAAAATAGAAGAAAGTGAGGTTTCTCAAAATTAGGTCAACAAAGAAGAAGCACAAGTTGGAGCTTGTTCACACAGATGTGTGGGGACCAGCTCAGGTAGCTTCTATTGGAAGATCACAATATTATGTTCCTTTCATTGATGATGCTACAAGAAAGGTATGGGTTTATTGCATAAAGAAGAAATCTGATGTTTTTGACACATTTAAAAAATGAAAAGCTTTGGTTGAGAATGAAATAGGTTTGAGATTGAAGATCCTTAGATTTGACAATGGTGGTGAGTACTGGAGCAATAAATTTAATAGTTACTATTCTATGAGTGGAATATGTAGGAAAATGATGGTTCCAAGGACACCTTAGCAAAATAGAGTTGTTGAAAGGATGAATAGAACAATAATGGAGCATACATGGAGTATGAGGTTGCATGCTAGTTTGCCCTTACAATTTTGGGCAGAAGCTATAAATATTGTAGTTTACCTGATTAACAGGTGGAATTCTAGAAGAGGCTTAGATAGGTAAAAAGGTAGATCTTTCATTTCTCAGAGTTTTTGGGCCTGAAGCTTTTATGCACATTGATAAAGAAAATAAAAATAAGTTGGATGCTAAATCTATGCAGTGCACTTTCATTGGTTATGGTTTTGGAGATTTCAAATTTTGATTGTGGAATTTAGAAACTAACAAAATTATTAGAAGCTGTGATGTAGTTTTCATTGAGAGGGTGATGTACAATGATCAACTTAAGAGGCTAAATAATTTTGAGCAGGGCAATCTTGATTTGGAAGAGGTTATGATCTAAAATGAGCTCACAAGTAAAAATCATCACTCATAGAAAAACACAAAGACCGACATCAGTCAGATGGAAATCAACATCGGTTAAGTAGAAAATAACATCGATCATGTGGAAATTAGCATTGATTAGGAGGAACTGACATCATTCAGGTATAGATCAACATCGATCAGAGATGACCGAGATCGATCACTATCAGAAGAAAATTTAGGCGAACATCAAGTTGTAAATGAGTCTCAAACGCCCATAAAGAGGTCTGAAAGGGTAAGTAAACCTCCAATTCATTATTCCCCTTCTTTATACTACTCGTTGCTCACTGATGGTGGAGAACTAAAAAGTTTTGATGAGGCAATGCAGGTAGAATCCAGGAAATAGTGAGAGCATGGCATGAATGAGAAAATTGATTTCTTGGAAGAGAACCATACGTGGGATTTGGTTGAGTTGCCAGCCGAAAAGAAAATACTGAAAAATAAATGGGTATACAGGTTAAAGGAAGAAGAGAATGGACAAATGAGATATAAGGCCAGGTTGGTAGTAAATGGATTTGCATAGAAACTAGGTATTGATTTTGGTTAAAAAAAATCTCCTATAGTAAAGATGACTTCTATTCAGACTGTATTGTCTTTAGTTGCTATTGAGGATTTGCATCTTGAGCAGCTTGATGTTAAGATAGCATTTCTTTATGGAGATTTAGATGAAGAGATATATATGGATCAGCTAGAAGGTTTTGAGGTCAAAGGTAAGGAGAAACTTGTGTGCAGGTTGAAGAAAAGCTTATATGGTCTTAAGCAAGCTCTAAGACAATGGTATTTGAGATTTGACAAGTTTATGATAGATCATGGCTTTAGTAAATGTCAATTTGACCATTGTGCTTATTTTAACAGATTAGATAATAGTAGTTATATTATCTTGTTACTATATGTAGATGATATGCTTGTTGCAGGTTCACACATGCAAGAAATTACTGAGTTTAAGGTAAAATTAGCTCACACATTTGCCATGAAAGATTTAGGAGCAACAAAAAAATCTTTGGCATGAGTATTAAGAGAGATAGAAAAAATCACAGTTTGATTTTGTCTCAAGAGGATTATGTGAATAAGGTGTTGGAGAGGTTCAATATGCAGGATGCAAAACCAGTAAGCACACCTATGGCTAGACACTTCAAGTTGAGCAAAGAACAGTGTCCTAAATCACATGATGAGGTAGAGTACATAAGTAGAGTTCCATATGCTTCAGTAGTTGGGAGCTTGATGTATGTAATGGTATGTACTAGATCTAATATTGCCCAAGCAGTGAGAGTTGTCAGCAAGTTTATGGCTAATCTAGGAAAGGAACACTAGAAAATAGTTCAGTAGATTCTCAGATATCTGAGAGAGACCAGCAGAAGGCATTTATGCTATGGAGGGTCAAACACTTCTCTACATGGGTATGTAGATTCGGATATGGTAGGTGACTGGGATGGTAGCAGAAGCACCACATGATATGTGTTCACTGTTGGTGGAATGGTGGTTAGCTAGATTTCAAAGTTGTAGAAGGTTGTTGCCTTGTCTACTACAGAGGTAGAATACATTGCAGTCACAAAGGCTAGCAAGGAAATAATTTGGATGACTTGGTTCATGGAAGAGTTGGAAAAGAAGCAAGAGAGTTGCAGATTGTACAGTGATAGTCAAAGTATAATTCATTTAGCAAAGAATTCAGACTTTCATTCAAAAACCAAATATATACAGCTTAGGTACCACTTCATTAGATAGGTATTGGAGGATGGATAGTTGAAGCTGAAAAAGATCCATATGGATAAGAACCCTGTTGATATGTTAACAAAGCCAGTAACAAAGGAGAAGTTGAATCTTCATTCAAATTTTGTTGGTCTTCAAGATTGAACTTGAAGAGGGAGAAACAAGCCAGAGATGTTTAAAAGATGTTGCTGTATAGGTACAGGTGTAGTTGTTTATCTCCAAGTGAGAGATTGTTGAGTTGTGGAGCTAAAAGCTTCACTGATGAGCTAATTCAGAGGTTGCTAGACTTACACAGTAACTGACATCAGTCAAAACCAACTGACATCAGTTAGGGGTCAATTGACATCGGTTATCTTCAGCTACATAGTAACCGACATCGGTTAGGGGTCAGCCGGCATCGGTCATCTTCAGCCTGACACTGACTTCTATGCTATTTTAGATTACTATTTTTAGATGTGCATTTCCAGTGCTTTTCTATTTTTAGTAGAATAGATTTGAGCCTTTGATTAAGAGGTGGATCTAACGGTGGCAAATGCATGGCTCATGAAACCCTAGTGTTGTAGTATACCATATAATAGGGTTAGATCCTCATAGCATGTAAGAGGGGAAGACAATTCAAGTAATTGAGTTGATTGTAATTGAGAGAGAGAGAGAGAGAGAGAGAGAGAGAGAGAGAGAGAGAGAGAGAGAGAGAGAGAGAGAGAGAGAGAGAGAGAGAGAGAGAGAGAGAGAGAGAGAGAGAGAACTCTTGAGGGAGAATTACTGTACATCTATGAGGTGTGAGAAGAGAGATATTTCTTCATTGTATTTTCTTCTGGAAGAGTTTAATACAAGATTGGTTGTTTCTCATATCTCATATTCTTTGTTGTTTCTAATTTCTAGTTACTTATTACTTCTAGTTTAATTCTGTGTTTAGTTGCTTATACAAAAGTAATCAATTGTACTCTAAAATCCTAACATATTTAACATCCTATAATCAATGCAAAATTAAAGAGTACCATTCATATTTTTGATAAAGATAACTGGTGCATCCCATGGTGACACACTAGGCCTAATCAACCCTTTTGACAATAATGCCTAAAGTTAAGACTTAAATTCAACCAACTTAGTGGTTGTCATTATATATAGTGCCTTAGACTATGGTTCTAATCTAGGTATGATGCTGATGGAGAAATAAAAATCATGTTTAGGTGGTAATCTTGGTAATTCTTATAGAAACACATCATGAAAATATCTAAAAAATGGGCAATCCTCGAGAGATGGTTCCTTAGGTTACTCCATTTCATTTATATTGATGATAAATTCTTGGCATCCTTTTCCTTGAGCCCCCTTACGTTTTAGTGCAAAAATATGCCTGAGTCTCACCTCTTTCTTCTCACCTTAAATTTGTATCTAGTTTTTAAAATCATCTAGATACTCAACCTTATTCAAGTAGAATTCAACCTTGGCCTTGTGATTATCAAGTTATTTGACTCCTAGGATCACATCATATGACCCTAGTGGTGTTACATACATATCCACTTCAATTGTGAATTTGAGTAACCTAATCTCTACTTTAACTAGACACTTATCAACCATGACTTTTGAGTCATTTCCATACTATACTAACCATGCATTTGCCATAAATCTAGTTCTTTTGGGAAACTTACTAAGCATTCTATGATATATAAAATATTTAGTATCCCCTACATCTATCAAAATATAAATTAGATGTTCAAACAAAATACCTAATAACTCTATGGGTGATGCTTGAAATTTGGCTTGCTAGTTACCAATCGTTGCATTAATATAATGCTAAAAATTGACCTACTAAAAATTAGGACCTTTGTTCTTTAACTTGCCTTGAGTGTATTCATGAGCATAATGGTCTCTTTCATAATTAAAACAACATCCAGGTGGACCTTTCTTATCGACTTATGGCTTTCTCTTAAAACTACTTTTGAAACCATTACCCAGTTTCTTGTTGCCAAATTTGTTGTTAAATTTTGTATTTTGATTATTGAACTGGTCCTTGGAGTTTCCACTCCTCTATCTCCAATTCTTCTTTTTGAAAGTTGGCTTAGAACTATTTAAAAAAGTCTTAAAATTTAACCTAACCTGTGTAAGAGACTTCAATGTTTACTCCTACTTTACTACCTTCTCAAAGACTAGGTCCATGGTATAAAGTCCATGCACATCTACCTCACCATGATCTAAGGTTTTAATCCCATGATAAACTTCCTAATCTTGAACCTCTCATCTTCTTGGTAATACAATACATACTTTAAAGGTTTGGTGAACTAATCCCAATACTCATTCATCAATAAATCCCTCTATTTTAGATTCTATAAATTTATGAGCTTTTGATCAAAATAAAGTTGTGGAAGCCATCATGACTTTAACAATGTCACAAATTGCTTCCAAGTAGTGGTGGTCAATTTTAAGTTCATTTTTATTTTCTTGTTAGCCCACAACATAGTTACCTCACCAACCAACTGGTATTCTCCCCAAACTAATTTGATTACTTCATAGTAGTTTCAAATCTTGAAATACTTCTCCATCTCTATCAGCCATACTTCAGCTCCATCACCTAGAATAGTTCCATCAAACTTAGATAGACTCGCCTTTTTCATGTCCCTAAACAACTCTAAATCTACTTGAGCTCTCATATCCTACTAGTTTTCTTGCATACATGGATGCTCAATAGGTTATTCCTAATGTTCTTTCTCGCTATGGCTATGAAATTCCTATTCCAAGGTTATGATCTAGTCCCTTGTATCATTCATGGTTGTGAGATTTTGATCCAACTTTGTTGAATATTTAGTAATAATTAAGTTAGGATCATTTGGAGGGTTATTGTCATTGACATTCAAAAGACCCTTACCCAATTCTCTTGTTTTCACCATTCTTATTTCTCTCTGAACAAAAGATTATGAAAGTGTTAATAGACTCATTAAGTCTTAGAGTTTGAGTCTAAAATTTGATACCACATGCAATAACTCCACATGGATTATACTAGAATAATGTATTTATTTTTTTTAATTACTAAATACTTAACATACATTCTTTCTATAGATTACATAGTGTTATTTAAAAAATTATGGCAAACATATTAAACTATCACAAACTTAGAATAATAACAGTTCCAAATTCTAACACTAAAAGAAACATAACATAACATAACAACGAGGAAATTAATTACATTAAAATCTAGTCACGACTAGTACAATAATACAACTATTGTTGTTAAAGTATAACAAAATAATAATATTATATTTCTAGTAGGCATTTAGCCTTATACACCCTAAATATATACTAAGCTCTACAGAGCTTGAGTCAAACCAACTCATGTATCTCTGATAATCTCAAGTGTAGTCTCTAAGTAAGTACTATAGTGGGGAGGGAGAGCATCATCTTATCACTTTTCCACACCAACTATGAACCATCGATCCCCACATAATCTCCTATTAGGTAATGACCCTCCCTTCATAGATAGGTAGATAGTAATAGTGTGAGAGTCCAAAGAGACATGTCAATACCCATGTGCTATAAGATTTCTACTAGATGATGTGTATCATAAAGAAAATATGTTTTAACATGATATCTCACAAACATGCAAATCAAACAAAGGAAATGACAATCTATATCTAACATTACATTGGCCAAAGTTTTTAAATAACATATGATCTCACGGATCAGTCAATTTCAAGTAAATCATTTGATCAAATTATCTTCATCTTGTATTTATGATGTCAACTAAGTTAGTAAAGTTCATCTCGCTACTTATTTGACATTATCAATGCAAGACTAGTTATAACATAATATATAAACCAATGATTAAAATAGATTATTCCTTTTACTAAACGTGTAAACTTGCCAAGTATAGGAAAAATAATCATAATAACACATTTAATCCATTAAATGTAATAAATCAATTTCACACTTTAAGATATTTCAATATAATGAATATATCCTATTTCTATTCAAAAATCACACCATCAAAGTGAGAATCATATCATATTCATAATTACCTAAACATCATAAGAAAACATTGAATTTCTAATCACAAGCATGTGTGTGTGTGTGTGTGTGTGTGTGTGTGTGTGTGTGTGTGTGTGTGTGTGTGGGTGTGTGTGTGTTTATGTACATACATACATACATACATATATGTATGTATGTATGTATGTATCATAAATACCTAAACATCATAAGAAAACATTGAATTTCTAATCACAAGCATGTGTGTGTGTGTGTGTGTGTGTGTGTGTGTGTGTGTGTGTGTGTGTGTGTGTGTGTGTGTGTGTGTGTGTGTGTGTGTGTGTGTGTGTGTGTGTTTGTGTGTTTATGTACACACACACACACACACACACACACACACACACACACACACATATGTATGTATGTATGTATGTATGTATGTACATAAATACTTGTGTGTGTGTGTGTGTGTGTGTGTTTGTACATACATACATACATACATACATACATACATACATACATACATACATACATAAATATATATATATATATATATATATATATATATATATATATATAACTTTACTCAATTAAACATACATCTTGGTACCATTTTCTAATTGGTTATTTTCAACTTAAGACAAATTGTTTACAACCATACTTTATAATAGTATATAGTTTTTGTAATAGGGTTTATTATTCCATAAATTTAATATCTCTAATATGATAATGAAACCCCTTTTTCTCGTTTATATAAGAAAACCTCATTAATTATTTTCTATATTAAACACTCAGTTTTTAAAAGTAACAGTTAATAATAGATATATTAATCTCACCATTTTCTAAAATTTACTAGCATGCTATTAAATAAGATTATTAAAATAGATCCTAACTTTCAATTTTGTTTTATATTCCATTTTACAATCATTTCTCCCTCCAGAGCATCATCATACTTCTCATATATCTCCTCTTTCTTCAATTCGCTACTCACTTCTTTCATAAATTTGTTGTCTATTTCCTTAGCATCGCTGAAAATCCACTTTCTGTCACACTCTTTTCTTTCTTCTCAAATTATTGTATGTCTCCTCTTATCAAATCATTTCCCTCTTATGAATTTCTCCTCTTTCTATTCTCTTCATGCAAATTGATGCCCCCTCTATTTTAAGTTTTTCTTATTATTCTTTTAATTTAATTTTCCTTCTCATGCCTAAGTCATCATTTTTTAAAATTAAACTTCCTTTTAATTTTACCATGCATCTTCCCTTTTACTTATAAAATCTTCACTTTTAAAAGATTTTACTTGCATGTATAGTTGACCCTTTTTACCAAAATTAATTCAACTTATTTAAATTTCCTCAAACCACCACTTTACATTGAGTTTTACTTTTCTTTTAACATGCCTAGGTGGATGCTTACCATATATATATATATATATATATATATATATATATATATATAGATATGAGTTTCATTTAATCTCTTAAACTATGCATGTTAATTCTATTGGTTCTAAGGTTGAGTTATTTTCTACATCCACTTTAAGTAATTCCTTTAATGATAAATTTTAGACTTTTAATTTTCTATTCAAGACTCCATGCATTGGCCTATAATTAAATTTCCTTGATTAAATGTAATTTTGGTAATTATCTCAATAAAAGATAAATCCACTAATTAATAATTATTTCAAGATACCTCCTTTAACTATAATTCTATAATATAAGGATTATTTTTAAAATAAAACAAGTATTCTACGGTTAAATTTTTAACATTATTAAAAACTCTTATACGAAAAGACATCAAATGAAGATAATGACATTCACTGAATATCATTCAGACCTATAACTATGTAAGACAACCAAATTTATGTCAACATCAACTACATGATCATATAATAACATTATATGCATAAATATATGTACTATAATCACACATAAAATTACACAATTAGATCATCATAAGCATTAATTAAAAACATGAGCATGGCAGAATTATATAAGCACTCATGATCTAAATTGACTAAAAGAGTTAAACAAGTTATTCTACTATGGTGTGTGTGTTGGGTTACTAGTAGTTGCTCTTTCATCCTTCAATCATCCCATCTACGTCATCATCTTCGATGATGCTCTCCCACTATCATGCTCCAAGGATATAATCAATATTGCATCCACTTCACGACAAGTAGGTAGTTAGTCTAAGTTATCATATATATCAACTAATGATGCATAACTAATAAATATACATCCATAATGTACATAAATAAGAAATTACAACTATCACATAATCAATCCATTATGTAAATTAATCATCATATCATTGTCATATAACTCAAATCAAAGAAATAATAATCAAATAACCATAATAGTCCATGAATTCAAAGTTTAATATACTTAGGGTGAAATTGAGATGTAATATTTGCAAAGAAAAATACATATTTTATCCTTATAGCAAGAAAGCTTTAATTATAGTGTGTGAGAAGCAATCTAATGCCTAAATGCCCTGTTCAGAAAGACATATTGGCCTTAAATTTTTCACATGACTTGATCAATCCAACATTCAAATTAATTTATGGTCATAGTAACCCTCATGTCCATCTTCATTCATCTTTAGCTTCTATAGGAAACTATGATACCCATCCTTGGATGATGCTTAATTTTTTTCTTATAAGTTTGATATATGATTCCTTAACTTGGTTTTATTTTTTGGGTAGTGGTTCCTCAATTTCAATGGTACTTTAAAAAAATATAGATCAGTAAATTATAAATAATGGACCAAAAAATATGTTCAAAAGTATTTAACATTTTTGGGCTCTTTTCTTTTAGTTTAGCATATTTTTCCCTAGTTGCATGCCTAAGAAAAAAATAGTTCCAATGATCTAGTGCATTGGCATATCATACAATAAAATGTTCTCATGCACTCACCTAAAGCATGTGGCTTAAAATCAGTTCCCATTAGTTTTGTCATGCAAACGTGTATTCATTTAATTTTATAAGCTAGGGCACTTGAACAAGAACTTAGTTCTAAATTCATACTCAATTATATGTCTAACTCTTAACTAATCATTCATTACTTAACCAAAGAAAAATAAACTATGCACAAACTAATAATAAATAATCACTCTATTACTCCATTATATTCATGAACATATTACACAAGTATTTCATCAACACGAGCTTCCTTTCATTACATTCATATATCATATCCAAGATTACAATGACTCAAGTATTACTATGATCAACAACAATACTAAGTGAAATAAGGGGGTATTTATACATGGTTTACCTGACAATGCAGTTACAAAAGTAATTATAAAAATATGACTTGCCAATGACCATTAAAAACAATGAGTCATGGCAAGTTGTATATAATGAATTCCTAAGGACATGGGCCTAACTTCCCCTATATGATCTCTATGATATATTTTCATCATGTGCCTATCTTCCCACAGGTTGGTGTTGGATTCATGCTTGACTATTCTTCTTCAATGTTCAAGTGAATCATTCCCTAACCATCTCTGCTTTTCATTTCTTTCCCAAGTTTGTCACTAATATATGATTCTTAAGTTCTCATGCTCTCTGTGTTTCATGCTTCTTTATTCTATGTGACTTACCTCTTTCATGCCATGGTCTTCCACATTCTATCTCTCATGCACCTACACTTCCTTCTGTGCCACTTGTTTTCAAAAAGTAGGTAGCCTATATTGATTTAAAATTGAGGGCCTAACATCACCCCTTACTAAGTTAATAGTCCATCCAAAACTATGCATTTTTTTAGGTCCCTCTACTAGAAAAATCTTAGGTCTTGTCTATTCAATGTACTCATTCACTTCCTCCTAATGATTCAATGCATTCTAGATTTTAGAAGTGATTTCCTCAACTACTTCCTTATGCTTCTTAGTCTCCTTAGGTTACTCTATAAATTCACCCACTTGAATGGTTAAATGTTCAAGTGATGCAAAAGCATCCTTATGAATGTATTTTAATGAAGCAACCTCTATCAAAACCTATCCTTAGAGCATAGGTATTTAAATCCTAATGATGAGCACTTATTTTATATTCTAGGGCCTCCACATCTTGAAATACTTTGGCATGCTCAGATCTATCTTTTATTATTAACATGCTCTTGGCCAATTGCTGGCATTGAAGTTCCTCGATTGAATCTTTTCTTTAAAAAAAATTCAGGTCATGCTAGTTTTTAAAAACCCCATTAAGGATGGGAACCGTATCACCCACTCTATTCAAAAATCTCTTACCTAATTTGACGGCCTCAATGGATTACTTCGTTGCCCAAGTTTGATCTTGTTGAGGATTGGTTTGTTCTTTACATTTTTTCAAATATATCTCCACCAAGGTTCCCAACTTATCAATAACCTCTCTTTCAAGAGGAACTCCATCTGTAAGGGTTGAATCCTACTCCAAAATAGAATTACAAAGTGTTAGGGTCTTCACTCTAGCCACCATCATTATTTATAGTTGGAGCTTGAGCTCTCCTAACTCCTCTTAGAATTTTTTTTTTTTTTTGCACTCATTGAGATAAAGAGCAATTTCATCTTGATGTTTCCTCTTGAGATGGTTTACATCAAATTCTTACAATACAATCTACCTCTTGCTACCTCATGATTAAATTTTAAAAGTATCACACTTGAATGAGATGTTGTGCACATCTGGGGATCCACCCAAATTATACCTAGGATTCCACCTCTCCCAGTGCCAAAATAATGATTTTTCAAGGCAATTGAAATTGGTGCTCTTAATTAAATATATCATTGTAAAAGTATAGTTCTTGTTGAGTTTGATCAGTTGAGTCCTCCTTGGGGAAATATTCCCACATATACAAGTATTTTTCTGGCATTCCCTTCTAATATTGGGCATGAAGGGAAAGGATTGAACTAATAGTTAGTAGTATTTATTTTGTAAATTCATATATAGGTTCATTCCATTTAGAGGGATCACATTTAAGTATTTATATAGCCAGTTGCTTTTCCTAGTGACTTCGATTGGCATCAAGATCACCCATGCCCAAAGATATGTCTGTGCCTTGCACCTATTCACAGGTGGGACTACCAACATCCACTTGTGTGTCATCAAAAGTGGATTCTTTGTGTTATGATAATGAGGGATCCTTTTTCCTCTAGCTCCAATGTGGCTTCTCATTCCTCTTATTCCTTGGGGGAAGGTCCCCTCTCTGGTGTTGCTTCTAGATTTTATACTTTATGGTGAGGTTCCCTATCATTAGGCATTGAAGTATCTTATTTTGGAGGAACATATGTGTGCATAGTGAAATCAGGGCCTTCTTGTTGACCTATAGGCATGTTATATCTTGGTGTTAAAGGTTCAATCCTTTGTCATTTAGGTTATTTAGGTTGTTCACTAGTGCTGGCATCATACCCCAACCTCTTCTGATTTTAGTCCTTTTCAATCTTCGACAAGGTTGTAATGGTTTATTTTTTATCCTTGGCACTACATAATGTCCTCTTTCATGACTTTGAAATATAAAACAATAAATGAATAGAGTCCTCAACCAAAATTTTCTTAGCCTTGATGTCAGTAGTATCCAATTTTAGTTTCTCTTTATAGGCCTTCTTCCCTGGATACAAATACATTTGATGAAGAGTATGAGTCTCAACATCAGTATTTTCAACATCAATATTTACAAAGCATGTGCTATATATTCTATTGAAGATGTTCATAAAATACCTAGTAGCAAAATGATACGATATCTTGAGCCACCCAGACAAGTCATCTAAATGGCTCATTTAGATGCATGCTAAAGGAAAATGTTTTTTTATTGCAAACCATGCTTCATCTCCTAGCTATGCAGGCAAGTCCTTAAGAATGTGCCACTCATTCCCAAAAGATTCCTTTGTTCCATCATACTATCCCTTCATCTTAGATTTGTGACTAGGGATAATAATGCTAAGGCATGTGAATGATTTAAACCTTTTAGTTAGGGGCTTATTTCTTACAAGGTAAGCCCACTTCAACTCACCACTAGTGTACTCTAGCACACTAATTTCATCAAATACTAATAATAAAATAATTGTGCTGAAAGAAATTTTTTGATTAGGCAAGTGGTGGGCCTTCTTTACATTTACAAAAATTTTATCTTCAAAATACCATGAATAATATGCTTAACCCCCAGGTTTATCTAGTGGGATACATACAAGTGCACCATTTATAGTTTTTTCCATCTATCTACACCTATAACCTTGGTCATAACCAAGCATGCATCCACTTGAAGGGAAAGATATTGAAGACTAGATATATACATTTCATGGCCTTGCTTCTTTTACTCAAGTACCATCACAGTATTCTCAATTTCCTCTTGGTCTTCCAAATCTACATTGAGGTTAGTGTCTGAGCATTGTAGACCTGTAACTTTGCTAATTATTTGGGTCATGATCCTGATCCAACACGCTATAAAATATAAGTAATCTTCATGTACACATGAGATAAGAAACTTGACAACCTCCATAGGTTTCCCAAAGTAAGGTAGATTGAATAGCTAAAAAAATTTAGCTTCAATGAGGTTTTTAAAAATAGTAAGATCATAGACAAACTCATTCTAGGTATTATACTACTCAACCCTATAGTTATGCAAATCCACTTCATTCCCTGGTCAGAGGTGATTGTAGTCAAAAAATTAGAAACTCTACACATTAGATTCAAACTTCTTTGCATGTAACACTACTTTAGGATATTACATTTCTTCGATCAAGACTGGGGTGGGGTGGTGTTTTTATTTTATTTTTCATTTTTCACACCATATTGGATCCTTTAGTTTTTGTTCTCTCAGCCTAATACAGTAAACTTTCCTTGTGAGCCCTAGATTTACTAGGTACTTCATCTCTTATTAGAAATTACTATACTCCTACACCCTCAAAATCTTATTCCTTATGAATCATAGGCAAGGGCTCACTTTGGTGGGACTTCTTCTTTGGCTGCATCACCCTCTGAGGAGCTATAAGGTTGAGGCATGGCTGTCCCATCCTATTAAATGAATACATGATTACTTAGTTATCTCCTTTGTATCTCCTCCTTCAACATCCTCCAATGAAAGATGCTAACACATACAACCTATATTTCCTTTAACTATGCTTCTCTAATCACTATTCCACCAGTTTATCTATTCACTATGTTCACCTTAATTCATAATATTTAAATTGATCACTGAAATTCAACAAATGCTCCTCTAGTAGCTATAAAGTGATATGCTTGGATCTGTAAATTCAAGAATTAGCAATAGTAAAGTGTTAAAATAATGATTTGTTAAAATTTTATAGATTTGAGGGTTAATCCACATTTACTTCCCCATGATCTCATCCATCATTTCACTCTTTTAATGCCTCTAATCGAATTAACATCATGTCAATTTGGCATACTTACCATTACAAATGATTTTATCGCATTTAACAAATTTGTCCCATCCTATGCTTTTATCAAAGTGTATGACAATTGTAAAGAATTTAAAAATTTTGGTTTCCAAGGTGGGAAACTAATTTACTTATTTTGATTCCTCATAATAGTTGCATGTTGTAGAATATGTATCTACATGCCCTTATACTTTAACACTTATGTGCCCATTTTTTACATGCATTCCCTTCCACCATTTCCTTTGCACTTTGTAGTTTTACTTCATTCACTCTTCTTACCCCACACTAAAAGATGTTTTTAGTCCTCTAGGACATGAAAAATAAAATAGGAAAGAACCAAGTGTTGATCTAAACCTAAGTAAGGGCACATAAACAATGTCAGCCTTATTAAAGACAAACCAAAATCCTAAATGAAACTAATGGCATATGCCTTATTAAAAAAAAGGTAAACATCACTGATAATGGTAGGGGAGAAGTCAACTACCATTGAGATGTCTTGGATGGAATTAGACATCTAACCTCTTCAACTTAAATTCACCCATGGGATGAATACTATGAATAATAAGTGGATCATCCCAATGTATGAAATTTTTTTCTTGAATGGAATACAAACTTGGAGTCATAAACCAACACATGCATACCCAAATAAAAAGTATTATTCTTAAAATGTCAAGCATGTCAGGTGTTTTATTTCTTTTTCTCCACTCCTTGAGTCTAATGCACTAGAATATGAGTTTCATCCAACTATAGTAAATCATCTAGGTGCACTTTCAAGGATTCTTCATCATCCAATTGATGAATGCATGCAATACATAAAGAGGGTACAAAGAACTCAATTGGGAGAATGGCTTTGACATCAAAGACAATATTAAAGGGAGTACTCTTGTTCAACCATTTATATATGGTCTGTTCTACCCATAATACCATCAAAATGCAATCATCCCAGTGAGTGTGACTAATATTATAAATATTTGTCAATGTATGACCTAAGGTTTTATTAAACACTTTAGTTGTACCATTGTATTAAGGGTGATATGGTGTAGTCTTGTGGTTCATAATCATGAACTCAACCAATAGGATGAAGATTGTCTCATTAAGGAAATGAGTTCCATGATCACTATTCAAACTTAACAGACATCCATACCTTGAAATAACATTTTCCAAAATAAATCTAACAGTAGTGGCAATTGTACAATCTTGGGTTGGCACTGCTTGAGCCCAACGAGTGAGGTAATTAGTGGTGGTAATTATATAGTGTGCTCCATTATGCATCCTTAATAGAGTAATGGGCCAGAAAAATCAACAACCCATTTCTCAAAGGGTTCATGAACAAGTATTGGATGAAGGGACATATCATCCGTTCGATTCAATTTAACCATGCGATGATGATATGAAACTAGCATGCATAAGCTTTGACATCCTTAAATAGAGTGGGCCACTATAACCTAGCTAACAGATCCTTCTGCATTGTATAATCACCAACATAATGTATTTATGTGACAACTTTGTGAACCTCTTGAATAACTTCAACACATTCATGATGCATCATACACTTACGTAATACTTCATCTCATCCAAGATCATAAATATCACCCCAATGAACTATAAAGGAGAAGCACAAACAACCAATTGCTTTATCTCTTGAGTGCTGAGGTGGGCTAGTGTTCAAACTATATTAAGAAAAGTAGTGATATACTTCAATTCCTCATGTATGCGTGTGATTTTAAAATTTTACACATCATGTAAGTCATCCTCTATGGCATGCACTATTTCACCAATTTCATGCATGATAAGTGATTAGGTCCATAATTAGCCTTACTCAATTTTACCATTACAAAAAATTGAAATTCTTAAAACAACAATTCATTGGCAAATGGATCCATGCAAAATCAAATTATTCATGAGGTATTTAAGTTTTTCATGGTCTATAAATAAACTGAATAGGGTGGCTAATAAATATTTACAAGATTTTTAAAGCATGTATATCATGGCCAAGGCTTTGCATTATGTATCCAATTAATTCCATTTAACTAGAGTGAGCTTCTGACTAGAAAAGTAGATGGGATGATTAAGACTACCCTCAATAGGTTGAGCAAGGATAACACCTACTACCATGGATGAAGCATCAACATACACATGAAATGGTTTCATCTAGTCTAAAAAATAAAGAATGGGGGCAATGATTAGCTTATCCTTAAGAGCTATGAATGCCTATTGGTGAGCATCCATCCATAATAATTGGCCATTCTATTTAAATAGTTACTCCAATGGCATTGTGATCTTAGCATATCCCTAAATAAACTTTTTATATTACAACACGTGTTATAGGAAGGTGCATACCTCTTGCTAGGTGCTCATTGCTGGAAGGTGAACAGTGATTACAATCTCAGTTGGATGCACCAAGAATCCATCATGATAAATAACGTGACCCAATAAAATTCCAAATGGAGTATAAAAAACACACTTCTTCATATTTAAATAAATTTCAATTTATTGGAAACACTCAATCATGAGGTGAAGATTAACATAATGATCATGCACTAAACCATATATGATCTAATCATCCAAGTACACTTGAAGGAACTTATGAATAACATCCTCTACCATAATAGGTGAGAACATGGCTAGAGAATTATTCAATCCAAAGGCAAACACATTATAAGTGAATGAACCCCATTAAATTTCAAAGGTGGTATTCAATTTATCTTCTTCTACGATTTAAAATTGATGATATTCAAAAAAACCATTAGTGAAGGTATAAATTTCTTTAATAAAAGGCATCAAAAAAGGGTTAGTTATGTAATCAACATTAAGTACTTGATAGTCTACACAAATATGAATGTGGTCATCCTTATTGATACTAATCAACATGGGACTCGACCATTTAGATTCATCAACAGGATTGATAACTCCAATGCATAACATACTATCAATATATTTTTTAACCTAACTTTATAGATTAAGATTCATTCTATAAGTTCTCTTTCTGACCAATCGAGCACCCTTAACTAACTTGATGTGCATATTACCCAATGAATAAGCATTAATTTCATCTCGGTGTAATTGTATGGAAAAATCTCTTGATACTCCTTTAATAGTTCAAAAACCTTGGTGATCTTAGTATTAGACCATTAATTCCCCACAATGGCCATCTTGGGTGCATTATCTATGCCAATATTAAATTTAACCATTTAGCATGGCTATTAATATGGTTTTTGGTCATTCCATATGGTATATTGGACATTACATGCTCCATCCTCAGTATGCAAAGCAAAGTGATCAATGGGCAGCTGTGTTGAGTCAGAACTGGTACCTTCATAAACTTGATACACAACCTTTTGTTTGCCTTTCTATGTTGGTTCCCTCAATGCATGGTCCAATTGATAGTCAATCAGTGAATAAGTTGAATCTTTCATATCATATTCTTGGAAAATGGACAAACTATCCTCATGCATGCCATGTATATGTTGTATGTGGTCTTCAACTGGTGTTGTATCACCCATAATAGTTAGATTCATTACTTACAGGGTTAGAAATAAATCCATGTGAGGATATAAGTAAGATATCACCAAAATCATATTAATTCAAAGGGTACTCTAAGAATCCATGCTAAAGCATAATTTTTGATGTATATACCATGTTCTAGCCTAGATGTGTAGAGTATCATAGAACACATGAACCCATAATAACCAGGCAAAGATGTCTCATTAGCATTCCAAAAGTATTTTAAGGCCTCGAGATGAGCTTATGGATCACTAAAACCATCGTAACTTAGAGTGTTGAAAACATGATTATCATGATGAAAATGATAGTCCATAATAGTTGCACTCAGTCTCAAGTGAGTAAATTATGATAGTGAGTTTCCCACCATCAAGTAGTTGTACCTTGAAAAACATGTATAAATGAGATAATTCATTTATCTTCAAACACATAGAAAGCTTTCAACTATTGCACATACCCTTGGAATTCCATTTGACCATGAAACCTAGGTGCTTCATCTAACTACAAGGGTGGTCAATCCATCATATGTCCATAAAGAATGAAATCAAACTTATAGCATTTAAGCTACTTGCATAGAGCATCCTCTTGACTACCAATGGTGACATAAATTCATCTAGTAAGATTTTACTCTTCATGAGCCTAATGGTCATAAACATTGTTAGTAGTGTCAAAAAAAGATTGTGTGTCTACCCAACACAATATACCATCTAGACTAGGATCAAGGTATTTAGTTCCCTAAGCTATAACATTATAGATATGATTGATGTCCTCATTAACGTTAACTATCTCAACAAAAGGAGGTCCTTAAGCATGGTCTAAGGGAATCACAACATGATCATCATCATTTTCAACATTGATTTAATTATTTTTTAAGCTCAAGTCATCATTGTTTGCATAACACCATGGGCAACCCAAAATAACCAAAAAAATCATCATCTTCAGCCAACTTAATTACTTCAAAAGTTAGCCTTGAAAGTGACACCTAGAATTTCAATGGTGGCATCCTTAATAAATACTATGGGAAGTGCATGAATCTTATTAGACATGAATAATACATGAGGAAAGGAATGTAAAGAAAACTCATCATCTTTAAACTAGTATATCCTGATTGATCCAACCATTAATAGTTATGTTTAATAATATTTCTTTATCACACTATGTACTAGGTTAGACATGAGCCTCTTGTCATTGTGCATGGTCCAACTGATGATCCTCTATAGGCTTTGATGTTTGATGACATAGCCAATTCCTCAAAATGGGAATTATGTCTTCATCAAGAAATCATTTGCATAATTCATGGAACCCATCACACATCGAGTCTTGAAGATATGAATATTTTTGCATTTCAGTGCACATAACATTATCTCTATCCTTAAGGAACTAAATTTCACCTTACATATCCTACACCAAAGTCATTATGTCATGTAAAAAAAATTTACGTTGTTGAGCATACATGTAATGATTTTCACGAGGCTCCTCCCATTGAAACTTGTCAATAGGTGGATTTGGAATAGACTGGGAAGGAGCACCACTTCATGTAGTTATATTTATCTTGAAACTAGCTAGAGTAATAGGGCATAATCTCTATTGAATAGTTGGATTCTTTTTAATTCATATCAATATAACACCCTTTTCATTCATCTCTTTGGTAATGGCTATATACATGTCTAGGCATTACTCTGAATGATGCTCATAATTACATAAGGTACAATTTGGATAAACTAGTTAGTCACATTAATAATGCTCCAAAAATCTACACTAATAGTAGGTTCTAGGCATAAAAATACCACATCTGTATCCATGAATGCGACCTCTATAAGACTGACCTCCACAATTGTCTTGGTTATTGGCAACATAGGTCTGATGAGTACCACATGCATGTGCCTCATGAAATCGACTAATATGGTGGTAATAATTTGTATCATAAGTATATACATAACATATTTTACAATATGATGATACCTTATATTGAGTAGTGTGTTGAAGTAAGGGGAAATCTCTCACATTATGGTCTTCTTGGTATATCTCATAACATTGCATTACCAAAGCATGAATACTCTTTATGGGATAATTACTCCTATTATAACCTTCAATTTCATAGTCAACACAACATAAACCATTATGAGTATCATGAGTACTATTCAAAGTGAGAGTTTCCAGCTGAGATTCCATAGCAACAATCTATACTCCATAAATTAACCATACCTATATTTATACTTCCAATGGCTTTGACATGATGGGAAACTTTTAAGGCCTTGCATGGGTCATTGAATGTCTTCTAGGGCAATGTGAATTAGAAGGGAAGTAAAAATCATCCTAAAAATGTCTTGGCATGTTATGTTGCATTTATCTCAAATTATAATTGGAAAAAAGCATTTTAAAATGTGCATCATACTTGCACATACTCTCAGTGAGTTCTTTTTTAATATCTTTCAGGGCAAAAATACTTTGTTGTTCAAATTATGGGATATCAAATTCATGGATAAAATATACCTTCAAATGCTTATAATTTACCATAGTTTATTGTGGATCAAACTTCTAATACCAATTATGTGTGTGATTTAAAAGGGTAGTGGCAAATTGAGTTTCCTTCCATTCAATAGAAGTAATGCCACATGCCTACCAAATAAGTTCACACTTATGGACATGTTTCCTACATTTTCAACATTGTGATATTTAGGTAGGTGGAGCATCATCTCATAATAAATTATGGGAGGACTATTTTTTGGAAATGGAGATTGTTTTGACACACTTCTAGTCCCTCCTAGACCTTTTGGGGGAGGTCCACCAATGCCTCCTACACCACCTCTAGATCCTCCAACCAAACCACCATCGGTACCGCCTCTTATGTCTCCTATGGAAATAAGATCACCTGATATATTGGGTGTAAAAATAGGTTGATTAACTATGGAAGTGTTATCACTCTAACCACTATCTATACTTGGTCTACCAATCATTCAAAATTGACCCATAAGGTTGATTTATAATGGAAAATAAATTAATAATAAACTACTGTCTTGATCATGTACTACAAAAGTTTCTTCAACAAGTTCAATCTCTTAATTTACATTCTTTGTCTCCTAATTTATTATAATAACATTGTATAACTCAAGGGTATGGGCATACGCTATAGGTGGGGAATTGGGTGTATCCATATTAGGCTATGCAATCACCAATGCTTAACTTATTTATCCCATGCATACTTGTGCCAGTGTTAAGTGTGGTCCTATGGTTTGGGAGTCTTCATTATGACTTTATACCTCCCTATGGATCCTCATGGCACTTAAAATTTTCTCCCAACCCCTCCGTAGATCACTTCTAATCATATCCCTTCACCTAGCCTCATCATACTTTCACTTACACAAATCTCACTGATTGGATGCCATGTTGAACCAATAATCTTATGTCAAAGTATGCCCCTTTATTTCCCCACCAACTATGTTATTCACACAAGAGAGATTATATCCATCCACGTGGAAGTTTTCAAGTCCTAAATCAATTATAAGATTTTTAATCTCTAACAAAAACTACTTGGGATATCTTCCATGTAGCTCCTAGAGGAAGTTAAACTAGGCTTCCTCTGGACAGTAAATAGAGACCATGTATTCCAAAATGTAGTTATTTAAATTTCCTCACCACCAAATATCCACCATGTGCATCTAGGGCACTCCCGATTTTTCTAAGGCTGATTGATGCTCTACTAACCAGGAGATCTTCTATCTATAATTCCTTAAATGGTATTTCATGTACATCAAAATCTAAGCATGTAAGTGAATAGACACTTCTAAAAATAAAGCTTCATAAAGTGAGTCATAAAGGTTTTTTTATACCCATATGCACATAGAAATTTTTGGTTTAAGATACTGAAGTACAAAATTTTATTCTACAGTAGTAACCTAAAGTTTAGCATTTTCTAAAGATAGACATTTGAACATCTTCACATTATCATTCAAACAAGTGTTATGGGTCCTAAAAATGGAAAAAGAATGTTGGGATCTTTTACTTTAGTCTAGCATATCTTTTCCCTAATTGTGCACCTAAAAACCAAGAGTTCTAATGAGCTAGCATGCTGGCATATCATGCAATAAAAGGTTCTCATGCGCTCACCCAAAGTACATAGCTTAAGACTGGTTCACATTGGTTTTGTCATATGAAGGTGTATTCATTTACTTTCCTAAGCTAGGATGCTCAAACAACCACTTAGTTCTAAATTAATACTCAGTTCTATGTCTAACTCTTAACTAATCATTTATTACTTAACCAAATAAAAAAAATTGGATGCAAACTAATAATAAATCCATTATCATCATGAATAGATTACACAATTATTTCATAAACACAAGATTCCTTTCATTACATTAATATATCATATCCAGGATTACAATGACTTCAGGATTACAGTGATCAACAATAATACTAATTAAAATAAGGGGTTATTTGTATATGGTTTACCCCAACCATATAGTTACATAAGTAATTAAAAAAAGATGAATCACCAATGACCATTAACAACAATGAGTAGTGGAAAGTAGTTTAAATGAATTCCTAACGACTCGGGCCTAACTGCCCCTATATTCTCTCTCTATCCTAGATCCTTGTCACTATGTGCCTATCTTCCTATAGGCTAGTTCTAGATTCATGCTTGACTATTCTTATCTAATGTTCATGCAAACCATTCCCTAACTATCTTCACTTTCCACACCTTTCCTAAGCCTTTTTTTAATATCTAAGTCCTAAATTCTCTAGTTCTCCATATTTCATGCTTATTTGTTCCACATGACTTGCCTCTTTTATGTCATGGTATTTCATGTCATGTCTCTCTTGAGCCTATGCTTCCTTCCATGCTACTTGTCTTCAAAAATTACTTAGCCAATATTTATGTAAAATGGAGGGCCTAAGAAACATGTTAAGCAAGTTCCTAATGAAAAATGTAATATTACATATTTAGATTTAGTTTTCATATGTTCCCACTAATTAATCAACCATGTGATATTTGGAAATAACATATCATTATCAATAGTCGCATTGCACCTATCAAGAATTTATTTTGACACAAATTGTGAATCATTCACTTTTCTTGCACATAGAGCCATTGATCTATAGAAAGAATAATTAGTCAAATCTTAAATCCAAATATCAAATACTAAGGAATAAAACAAACCTAATATTCATAATTCAACCAAGGTTTCATCTATTTTCTAAAGTGAAGGAAAAAATATCTCAAAATATGGACATTTTACACCACCAAGTCCACATAATTTTTCAAAAATCAATACATCATATTGAATGACCAATTGGAAAAAAAACTTGATCAAATTTCCTACAAGGCGCAACCAATTTTCAAACCATAGGCCAAAATATTACAAAGATAAATATTTTTGGTAATATCATATGAAAAGAGGACATTCAAAAAATATATTCACTACTTTAAGAGATAAATTCATGAGTAATTTACTAAGGTAAAATCATGCTTTGTCATCAAACTTCCCTAGGAAATGACACCTTCTGGAAATAAAATCAACTTCTTAAGTGTGCTTCAAAATCAACAAATTTAGATAATAATGAGAAATATCAATGAAATTAAAAATTCAATGATGATAATGATATATTTAAGGATCAAACATATTTTGGGTATACATATGAGCCACACTACATGGACTGATGCATCACAAGGTGTATCATTGACTTCATTGCATACATGTTATGCCTTTTATTGTACTTTACTTTTTATTTAAGTTTTTTATTTCATATAATTTCAATACATTTAGTCATCTACATGAGAGTTTGATCTAATCCTTATAGTTCCACTACATATGACATAGAAAAATTGATTCTTAATTCTTTGAAGTAATCGTTGGCTCTAAGCCTCATCATTTGTGGCCATCCTCTTATTTACGTACTAGGTTTTCTTTGTTTATTACATGACATTATTTTTGACACTTAGTCTTTCCTATCTATACGTTGATGACTATGATGATATACATCAATCATACACACATATAAACATTTGTACTAGTCATCCATGTATTTGGAATTTCATTAATACATTATTTACCTTATTATGTCTATGAAATATCAAAATAAGAAAACATTCATAAAATAAAAAAATGGGTAGTTGTCTTAGTCATAATATGTGTATCATGCATATATTACATATCTTAGAGAATTTTATAAATTCATGTTTTCACACATGCTTCTCATGGTATACTTTACTGTATAAGATGGGGGATATTCCTATTATATATGGTCTGGAATCATCTTATTCACTAGTGATTATTATATGATGACATTTCTACTAGTCTTTTCTCCAGCTACTATATTGAGCCTCTTACATCGATCATGCACCTTACATTTTTCTTCACATAGAGTATATATATCTTGATTGTGTACATGAATGTCTACATAAATTTATTGCATATCAATATTATTTTGGATGGGTATATTTTATATCACTGGATCTAGGATCAATATTTATCTATACATTACACCTTGGTACCATACTATCCATATTTTTATGACTATATCCCAAAACTTACCACAACTTTTAGTTTGACAAGAATCAAAATTGGTAAGTTTTCAATTATCCTTATCATAATAAACATATGGTTTATCAAATATGGAATCTTATACCAAGAATACAATCATGAATAATATTTTTATAAATATTTATAGATACATAAAATGGTGAAATATAATCATAAGGAGTATCATTATATTGCGAAAATACATGTTCATTTTATTCAAATGTTTCTTATTGTAAATCCATAATAGTCATAGAATTAGTATTATTTATGGCTATGTTACTATATTATAGTTGACCGAGTAAGAAAGAAACTTGTAACAAAGAATAATTAGCCTTTATATTAGCCAAATATCTAACTCTATTATAGGATCTAGAATTGGTGTTCTTTTGTGCATATTTTATTTTCATAAAAGCATGTTTATATTTTCTATTATTGTATCCAAAATTCAAAGGACTTTTATTTTGTGATTTATCAATTGAATTATATATAGTAGTATTGCCTTGAATTATAACTTTACTTTTATCTTTAGCTTGAGGATTTTGAGGATGGAGGTTGGTTATTAGCAGGCTTTGATGTGTTGGGATTATCTTTAGGGGTAGCATTGTAATATGTATTTCTTTTTTTAATTACATAAGAATTAATAGTCTTGATTTCACCCAAAGGTCCCTTGGAATAACATATGTTTATGTTATCATCTAGATCAAAAGAGATACTATCTTCAACCTTATAGAGTCTTTACATTTTTTGTGCAATAATCCAATTGTCAAGATTGTGATCTAATTTATAGATATTGAAATAATGAATATTTAATTAACTTTTACCTTTTTAATGCATTTACCATGTTATCTGATGTATAACGTTGATCATTTAACCATATTTTAATGGTGACTAGTTCATTTCCCAAGATCTGGATGGCCTTCAAGATTTTTTCATTGTCATAAGTTAGTCCAATTAAATATCTATCTTTAAATCCAATATTTTTAAATTTGTTTTCATATTTAATACAAAGATTAATAGTTTTTTATATTTAGTTATATCTTTATCTTCAAAATCCATTCTATATTAAAAGATGAGCATTATAGTTGTACAATCTTACCAATTCTTTGAGAGGTCTTATATCGGTGGGATTTTTTTGTTTAAGTATCATAAATATTGTTGTAAAACTATAAACAATTTCACCTAGATCTATAGAAATAGAGACTAATTCATTTACCAACTCAAAATCATCTTTACATTATTCAACTTTGTTTTCTATTTCTTTCCATTTTGTGATAGCTTTAGGGCATAGACTAATAAGGGCTTGATATGCCTTTATTTCCAAGGTTTTGAAAAATAACAAAAGGAAAATATTCTTTTTATTGATTCTTAAAGTAGCACAAATAAGTTTGATTTCATTTTGATGGTGTTCCCATGATTCATCTAGATCTCCCAAAAACTTGGGAATATTAACTCCTTTTAAATAAGTTTTGTATGTTTATTCCTTATATCAACTGGGTTTCCTCTTATACAAGGGTTTATATGTGCAATTTAAATATCTAAATTTTATTCGTTATTAGTAACCTTATCATCTTCCCTATTTGAGATAATATTAGGCATTATATCTCTAATTTAGTTTCTACCCCATTGTGCTTCCATCTTGAAATATTAATCAAAAGTTTGTTGGTGGTTTATCAAATAGAACTATGATGTTTGGTTTGGGATTGACATAGAAAATTTATTCTATCTCTATATGTAATATATATCTAAATTATATAATCTTATTTTTGATATCCTAACAAATAAATTACTTATATTTCAAAGGTTGCGTATTATTCAAATTTAATGACCCTAATATTTTGCATATTTTTCAAGATGCTTATACCAACTAAAACAAACTAAGTCTAATGCAAGATCAAATTATTGTTTTGTTGTATCAGTATTAGGTTGAATAACTAGTGAATGTTCAACAATGGTCATAGATGAATTTGAACAAAATTTATGAATGGCTTCGAAAATAAAATGATTAGAATGAAGTGCTTTCCCAACAGAGTCACCAATTTTTTGATGTTAAATTTTGTAATGTTCAACCAATCAACACTTTCACCTATCAATAAGGTTAAAATGGAATTATACAAGTGTAATCATAAGGGCCTACTCAACTATAAATTATTAATTAGACATATATACATGTAGTTTATGTTAATTCTATTGTTTTAAAGAGAAGTTATGACTTAATGATATTTAGAAAATAAGTCAATTATTCGTTTGAGTCAATCAATCACAAAATATTTATATCTCCATATTTTATCATTTCATTCATATACTCAAATATTTTATACTTATATTCAAAATTATATAATTAACCCTATTCGATAGAGTAAACATATTGAAGAGGTAGATGTTTAAAGGGCTAAACTGATTATTTTCAATATCGATAATATTTTATCAAATTACTTGTTCATATTTTTAACTTTGCATGATTCATATTGCTTTTAATTCTTGACCAATTAAATAAAAACATGGAAGAGAACTGAATCAAAAGAATAAAATAAAGATGAAATAACACTCTAGATTAAAGAGAACTACAATATGTATGAAAAGGTGCATGCATGAAAACATATAACTAAACGAAATAAAACGAATAAGATAAACAGTTATTATAAAAGTATCTAAAAGAAACAAATAATCAAAGATAAATAAAATATTATAATACTATGAAAAATAAAATAGACAAGCTAAGATTATAGAGAAACATAAATATAAAGTATACAAATGTTTTAAGACTCAAGTCATACATAGAAAATAAAAAGATTTTATTTTAGAAGTCAAATGTTTAATTCATAATTGATTACAAATAAATACCATGATAAGAAATAAATAGCAAGCTTGTGATTAATCATAAATAATTTATCATACAAAGAATATGTATAAAATGTTCATTTATTTTGAGTAAGTATAAAAGTGATTCAATGCATCAAAAATATTAAAACTTAAATATTTTTAGATAATATTTATTTATGTAAATGATAAAATTAGATATATCTTACTTTATGAAGTAGGTGACTTCACTATCATATAATATATTTTTAATATTCTTGCAATCACACACATGATTTTAGAGATTCTTCATAGAATAGAAGCGCAATATTAAACTTTAGAGAGAGAGAGATATTGTATCTATATAAATTCTTCCCAAATCATCTTCATTTGAGTCTTTTTGAAATCTTTCAATTAAAATTAGTTATACTTTAAGTTTTAACTGATATTTTTTTAAATAGTTTTAAATTGAATAAAATTATTTATAATTTCACTTTAAATTAATTAACTTTTATAAAATTTAAGCTTCATAATATAAATCACTTTATAAATTGAAATTGAAAAATAGACTCGATTAAATATTTGTAATAAGACCAAATAACATAAATGTTCTAATGAGTGGAGGTCCACTATACATCACTTATACTTAATTGATCACTAAAATAATTACCATGCAATCAACTTAAACATAAGATTAATCTTTAAGTAATCAAATACTCTACATGTTACCCTTTAACTAAAAATACAAAATATATTTTACACTCTTTAATTGACTATTAAGTGAAATTCATAATATTTTATTTTCAATCTTCTATTTTCAAAAGTCCAATATTTATCATTTATTATCTCATAATAAATGATAAAAAAACTCAAATAAGTCAATCAAAACTAGTCAAAACAACATCTTATCATTGAATTTCTCAACAACAATACAATAATAAACATTATCACCATACACTATAAAAATTACATATATCTTGAATCTAATCAAAATTTAACAAGAAAGTAACAAAAATAAAACTACAATCTAAAATTATTTGAAAGTTAACTTAATAAGTAACCAAATCAAAACAAAATACGAATATCCAAAAATAACTAATTATCTTAAGCCTTATCGGATGAATTCAAGTCAATACAATGGACACCTCTATCTATAATATACTCAATGTATTCCATTAGAGTAATAATTATCTCAATATGTGCCAATCTCTTGATTTGTTGTCTACTTCCAACTTTGTCTCCTTAAGGATGTGTATTACCAAAAGTAGGATCGAAGGGTTACTCGTGCATTTGTGAGTACTAGAAGCAATATTATTAAGTATATCAGTAGCATTAGGATCTTCCAAGTATATCATTGCATTGCTTTTTGTTAATGGATTAGTAAGTATGATAATTTCATCAGAGACATGATACATTTAATGAGAAGACATAGTTTGTGAACCACATTCAAAGGGAAGAGGTCATTAATTAAATCTTTCAGGACTCACCAAGCATGAGTACTTTAAGGTATAAAATATTCGAGGGGTATATTTTTTAAAATATTTTAAAGGGGCCATTAGTATTAAAATATGAGAAAAGTCAATTTCCATAGTTAAAACCTTGCATAAATGTATTAGTAACCTTTCGAGCTCTAGAGGGTTTCCCTTGGTATGTACCACATGCATGTAGTGTATATTTTTGGTCATCTCTTTCTCAATAATTATTTCTATTAAAATTAAATTAACCTAGATTCTAAAATTACATTTTACCTTAATTTGAAAAGAAACAAAACTTATAAGGCACCATCAACTTGAGAATTCCAAATTTTCTTCAATGAAACAGATTGTAATGAAAAATGATATGCAAAATCATGTTTGTTTTGTGTTAAAATATTGAATAAAATCAAACAGATTAAATCAATAATCATTCATTTTTTTCATTTAGTTAACTATATCAACATTTAAAACATGATTGAATGCATAACCACCTTTTCAATGTGTAACTAAACACAAAAATTCTTATTACCATTATCAAATTTTGAGAAGACTTCTAAAAATACTATAATAAAAACAATTTTGATATTAAAAATGTCAAAATTAAATTCTCAAGAAGTCATCACATACACAATAACTAATTCAAATGCAAGTGTATCTCAAATATTTTAATTGACCTATTATTAGAAATACATTGTGAAACAAGCAAATAACATTTTATCTCAAAAAATTTCTCTAAACATAAAAAAATGCATTTACATTGTAGTTACTATGCCCATATTGTAGTAATGACATCTTCATAATAGTATTTAGTTTTTCAAGGACTAAAATGACCTTAAAAATAATCACTCTTTCATAATAATCCTTAATACTAGTATTAGACAAATTTAAAAAAACATTATGTGATGTAATGGAGAAGTCACTAATAAAGTAACATTTTGTATCTCAAAAATATATTGTACTCATATTATAATTTAGAACAAAAAATGAAATATATTTTGTTTCACACAAGATTAGGATTTCAATATAATGAAGAGTTCTTAAAAATAACAATTGTTAGCATTCAAGTCTCAATATCATTTCATGCACATCTGTGTTCATGTATCACACTCAAAATTGCCATTGTGCTAAAAAAATATCATTTGTTTATATTGATACATTAAATATTATATCAAAGAAATAATCTCGAACAATATTGTTTTGTTTTCTACCAAGCCATAAGCATTTACTATATAAACTATATCATCATTTTTTTTCAACTAAACAATCATAATTATTTATAATGACATTTAATATTTGAAAATAAAACCATTGTTTATTATCAATACCTTAGTCTAAGCAGCAAAAATTTAACTCTATCCAAAATTACTTTAATCTAAAATGATTTCAACCATTTTTACTTGAATTTAATCCAAGACTATACTACAAAACCTTCTCAATATGAAAAAAAAATCTTTCTTACTATGAAAACAAAAATGTAGGGTTTCATTTTAGAGTGAGAATAGTTTATAATGATATCATTTTGTTATATTACCAAGAAAATTGAAAGCATTTCTCATAGTCATGAACCTAATATATATTGCATTCATTATGCAATTTTAGGATGGAATCCATAATCACAATCAAAAGACAAGTTTTATGATTCAAACATATCTAAGACAAAAAATATCATTCTTTACTTCAAACTCTTGGAGCCTACCCAATAATAAACATATCAATATTAATTTTTACTAGAGACCTCAAGAAAATTTTAGAAGTTGTTTCAATGCTAAGAGAAACTTTTTCATGCAACAAAAATGAAACACGGTAGATAAAAATTAAAGTTTAACCCCAAAATCTCTTCCATAACAAAATATTTTAAATTGAAAAACCATAAAAAAACTTAATATATTCATTCTTTCAAATATCTCCATCTTGACAATAAAAATCATACCATGAATTAGGGTCTTGAATACTTGCATCCAAATAAAGCATGTCTACAATTAAATAATGTCATCTATTTTTTCATTTGAAACTACAAAGTCATTAATAAAGTCCTTGTGACTAAAATACTATCTTTTATGTGAATATATAAATATGATTGTTAATACTAACTGACTACTAGAGATCATTGAAGCTCAAAAACCATTTATCTCACCATGTAAGAATAAAATACTTGACGTAGTCAACCAATGTAATCACTGTTACTTAAATTAAAAACACCATTTTATTCATTATTTTGTATTAAATTTCATAAAATACTTCAACTAATGGAAAAAAATCCACTGAAAACAAAAAAAAATAAATTTCAATAAAGAACAAGTAATATTTTTCACAAATGTGTACCTCAATATTTTTAAGTAGTTCAAAATAAATATCACAACTTATTTATTTTCCATAACAACTCAAGACACTTTAAAATAATCACGCAAAACCAATATGACATTGATATTATAACTAAATAATAAGATATAGTTCTAAACTAAAGCTTAACCACCTTATAAAATCATTGCAACCAAATATCTCATTAATCATGCATTTTAAAAACTTCCATGCAAACCCAAAAAAAAAAAAAAAAACATCACTCCTCAAACTATTTAGATTCATTCTTTTCTCAAGTTGTGAAAGGATAAAATATTATACTTTGATAAGAAATAAAATGTTCACCTAAAATTTATATGCCTCAAAATCAATCAACACATATTTTCTATGCTCTTAAAATCAAATTAACACAATTTTTCTATACTCTTGGATTCCTACATTATCATTTATATGCTCTTAGAATCAAATTAACATATTTTTTGTATACTCTTGGATTCCCACATTATCACAAAATGAAATCAATTATGAATGAAATTTAAGAACCATCCATATATGTAAATTCCAAGATGCATTTAATGCACAACAAGGCTTTTTTTTAGGGAGGATATTTCATTGAATGTGGTAATGGTTCATGTTTTTTTTCTCAAAAATGAAGGTGAGTGAAAAATTACTAAAATTTTATACAAAACCTTCCAAATTTACAATATTAAATTCAACTACCTTAGCTCAAAACAATTTGAACTATTAAAAATCACATTTACCAATGTTATCAAAAATTCTTTAGCCGAATATGGTGAATATGTTATTCGGGTTCTATGAACTTAGATCCATTACGAGAGTGATTTTTTGAATTATTCTGAACCTATGGATGAATGTCCTTAGAAACATTTTACCATTTTAAAACCTATAATTATAACACGGACCAAGGAAAACTTTCCAAATTAAGTATGCCATAAATTAAAAATGCTCATCATTATATAGGAAGAAAACCAAAATAAGTCAAGTACACATTGACAAGCCTTAATTGAAACTTACTAGTTGAAACTTAATTGGTATTTACTTCTTTATCATTATGAAAACAAAAAAGGTTGAAGTTATGTAAGACTATGTTGAATGTGACCATTCACATGTTATACTATACTCAAATATTACACAGCCTTATTATGCTTTTATTCAAATTCATATCGAAAGGCATAATTGAAATTTACTGGTTGAAACTTAATTAGTATTTACTTCTTTATCATTGTGAAAACAAAAAATGTTGAAGTTATGTAAGACTACATTGAATGTGACCATTCACATGTTGTACTATACTCAAATCTTATGCAAACTTATTATGCTTTTATTCAAATTATGTATCACTGTTCAACCAATATTATATCATTTATCATTTTTGAAGCTATACAATAGTGATTATGGTTTTAAATTTATGTCTTTCATAAATTATGATAGATTATACAAAATCAAAGATTACTACACAAACTCTCATTTTTACTCCAAATGTAGAATGATATTTGAATGACAAAACAACTCTTTACAATGTCATTTTGCACACAAAATAATATTATCTTTGCATTACATCATCATAAAAATGTCCCAACTATTAGTTATAATATAAATCAATCAAAATTTAAGCACTAAAAATAATCAAATGCATTAGATCATAACAAGCACAAGTAACTATGTAAGTTATCCTCTGCCATATATGATGCAAGTTCAACAAGATACAATAGAGTGTGTTAAAAATCATTTATCATAATTTGAAGTTTTTAGTGGGGTTATAATATTTTATGATAAAAAATCTTCATAGAGATTGTTTGCATTATTATTTTATTTATTTCACATTGGCACTTACTTTCTATTTTCATTGATATTCTTCTAGATGTTTGTGTCATGTTTCTTCCTTTATTTCAATGGCATTTTCAATTTTATTGTTGATCCTTATTATTAGCACTTGCATTGGTTTCTCAATGATGATATCATATTTATCAATTCCTTCAATCATAACATGTTTTTATTTTTTAGGGAAGTCATAGGTTGCTTGCAATCCTCCTCATATCATTCTTCTAGTTGGTGAGCCTTACTCCTTTCTTTCTCATATGCATCGATGTGCCTTATTATCTTAATTTCTTATTCTTCTATATAAATATAAAATTAAAAAAATATATTAATTTGTGCCTTATTGATCATATTTTTTCCTGTGGGGACATCATATCCATATTTTTCTTTATCAGTCATATTTTTTCTTATGGGGTATCATGCCCATAATTGTTCCTTATTAACCATAACATATTTACTAATGGGGGCATGGTACCCATGATTTTTATCTTGTGTAATATTTTCCTATGGTGGAATCATACCCAATCATGTTTCTTATTAGTATATCTTTCATATAGAGTCTACAATACCCATTTCATTTCTGGGTCTACCTTGTTTAATCATATTCTAGATCTTGCATGTACCATGGTACTCTATAGGTCATCACTCATGGTACATTATTGAAATATATTTATACCATTGATTTTTCTTACATTGGATGGAATATTGTCTTCCCCATTACATCATAATCACTATATTAGGATTTATTAACTTATGGGCTTCACCATATATTCATCTATATAATGTTATCATGACACTTTTCTATTATCTTATGATTGGGGGTTATTCTACATGTGTGCCTTACATTGTTAATTTTTTGATGGGTTATTGTGCCCTACACATCACTTTACATCTTTTCACATTATGTCATATTACTATACATGTGATTTATAATTTTTACCTATTAAAAAGGTAAGATTTCATTCTAAAAATATTCAAAATTTAAAAATATTCAAAAATACAAAAATACAAAAACATTACAAAATTAAACAAATAAAAAACATTACTTTATGATGAGCAAAATAAAACCATCAATTAACCTGATGTAATTAGGATTTTCTATAATTCAATGGGATCATGTAAGGAGTAGCCATTTGACTTATTGATCCTACTTCTTTCACTAATTGTCAACCCAAGGTGTGTATTTGGAAAGTTGTTAGTAATGTTTATATAACAATAGTTTTTTTTTAAGGTTGAGGTGCTAAGGTAGCATATAAAGAAACACACTTGCATAAATTAAAAGTAACACACTTTCATGAAATTAAATAACAAGAAATTAAATAACTAGAAAGTAAATCTAATGCTATTTTAGAAGTTCCCTCACACAGTGTTGAATTAACTTGCTGAAATGAGAAATGCTTATGTAGAAAAATAGAACAACAACGATTATTCATGTTCAATCAAATAAATAATGCAACAATCTTTGTAGAATTTAATATAAACTAATAAATAGGATATTTACCATAATCCTCTCAAGTGGGCCTGACCTCATCAGAATTGTGTCACAATCCCTTATGCTATAGTTATTACTTCAAATTACTTCAATTTCATTAACTAACCGTTAACAATGTGAGTATTGATACAGTGAAATTACAGATTAACCAAATAGGATTCAATCTCTTCTCAATAAATATTAAGGATTATTATCTATCTGCTAATTACTAACTTATGCTTTGTTACTTCATCTTTAGATATAAAGGGCATGTTTATTCTGATCATCTAATTACAATAGAAATGAGAAACTTAATTTTGGTTGTTAAAAAAATAAATGAAAATATCCTACACATGTTTTAATTTATCATTAGATATAGAGGGCATGTTTAATCTAGTCATCTAATTACAATAGAAATGATAAACTTCATTTTGGTTGTTAACAGAATCTATGAAAATATCCTACACATGTTTTGTAATAGATATACAACTAACAATCAAATAATAGCATAAAAGAGAATGTTTAATGGTTTATTTCATGGTTACAATAGTTTAGAGACATGGTCCAATAAAAGAGTGATGACAATGCATTCTGATATTGATCTAGCCCTTTTCTAAATTATAAGAGCTACCTTGTTCATTGCACTTTTAAATAAATCCACCTCACATTGTCTACTAACCAATACAATTTCATCTAGGTGTAACAAGTGTTATGTGTTATAATTAACTACTACAACTACTGATACGGGTTAGAAAAATTGTCATGTCTATTTTTACAAGTTGAAATATATGCTTATGTTTTTGTTACAGGTTAAAATAATTGTTTCTATCATTTTCATGGGTTAGAACAATTGTCTTTATAGTTGCTATGGGTTGGAACAATTGTATATGTACTTGTTACAGGCTGGTCACCTAGTTTCTATAGATTGGCCTATCTAATTGCTATGAGATAGCTACCCAATTGATATGGGTTAGCCCAAACTAATTTCTATGGGCTAGCTACCTAGTTTTTATAGGTTATCCTAGATAGTTACTATGGGTTGGCTACCAAATTATCCAATCATGTTATTACATTTCTATTGATACCTACTATGTTTCAAAACTTGTACTTAGGATGTATATGTAGTAAATCTAAAATAGTAATGATAGAAAATGATACAATCTTATTCATAAAATAAACATTTTAATCACCAAAAACCAAAGTTATGTAAAATATAGTCATTTAGTACTATAAATTAGAAGGAAGTGTAAAAGGCTACTTTGATATTACATGGATGATTAGAAAGTCTCAATCGAAGGGGGTTTTGGAAGGTCTTTCAATGTTGATTTATTAGCTCATCAGCCCCCACAGCTAACTAGTTTCTCATCCTTGAGCAATTCAATTCTTAAATAAAACTAATCATACATTGAAGACATGTTTGTTGAAAAATCAAAAGGTTTAGATGAACCTTCTCCTTGCCTTAAGTATAACCCTTTATTTCTCTCCAAATTTTCCATTCTTTTAATTTTTACAAACTTGTCTAGTTATTCCTCATCCAATTAAGGGTAAAAAACCAGAATGGTGGAGGCTGAAATCTAATAGCTAACCATTCAGTTCACTATCTCCTAGCTACCTAAATATATTTGTACACTACTTTAAGTGATTCCCTTATATTATATCTGGATAAATGATACTTCCTTATCAATTATGGATTTAATTCATCCCACATTTTTTTGTATGATGTAATATATTCTTTACTAGATTAATTTGGATATGTGAGATGCTAATTTTGGGCTTGAACCTAATTATAAAAAAAATGATCTTGTGATTAGGGTATTGTTGATGCAATGGATTGCACTCTGGGTAGTAGGCCAAGCTCTTGCCTTCCATAGGCAACAATGGAAACTCCCCTCTTGCCTGTGGGAAAGGGAAAAACTGGGGGGAGAGTCTCTAGATAAGGGCTAACTCCCTTCGATGCATCTGAGTTATTCTAGTGAGTAACTAATATGTATGTATATATATATATATATATATATATATATATATATATATATATATATATATATATATATATATATATATAAAGTGGGGTGAAAAAGGAGAAGGATGCTGAAAATAATAGAACCTAACCTAAAAGGGTGATGCACTAAACAAGTTTGATCTACTCACTCCTACACTCTGACCATGAGAAACACATACATACACTTTAACTAGTAAAAGGACTAGTCTGCAAGGGATTGATAGGGAGGATTTAATGGGAAAACACAGTAAAGGGACTTATCATAGGCACTATCAAAAGATCACACTGTTTGATATTCTTCTTCTACTTATGTGATCCAAGCACATCTCTTCTTGTCACCTGTAAGAAAGGCACTTTGCATACACCAGGTGTGTTGGTATCGACCCTGTGAAAGCATTAAGGAACAATGACTGGACACAGACTAACACTCAGACACACTCAGAGATATATGCAACTAGAATAGAGGTAAAATTGTGTATCTTATTGATTTTAGGTGAAAAATAGTAGGGCTTCACCTTACAATGTGAGAGATATCTCTTCTCGAATGAGAAGTCTACAATATATAGAGGAAGAAGGAGGCCTTTTGGTGCCCTTGTTATAAGTGACCCATGTGCACTCTGAGCATTGGGAAGAGGAGAGTAGCTCAAAGGTAATGCTATGTTGGCTTCTACTTTGGGGTGAAATTATGGGCCGCACCATTTGTCTGCAAAAGACTACTCCTTTAAGGCATTTCACAGCTTGCCTGCTCATTAATGCAAAATGGGGGAAAAATGGGTCACGTCATTCACCGTTTATTCGTGCCTCTTGGTAATCAATTGGCAAACACTATTTCAACTACAAAACTAACTCACCTCTTCTTTGCCACCTGGGCTACCTTCTCAATTTCTGCTCCTTCATCGCTTGGGTTACTTTTGCTAGTTCTTTGGCTCTCTAGACTTTAGTCTTCAATGATTTCTTTAGGTTCATGCCATATGTTTGAAAACCAATGGTTATTCCATTCCTACAAATTTGATGTCTGTGTGTCCATCGCTTTTAAACTTATAAGGCACTTTGAAGCGTAGATGTTGACATGTGGCAACTTCTGCTGAGTTTATAATGGGACACGTGGTAGTATCCGCTTGACTATAGAAACTTTCTAGCTACCTTATAAATATTCGAGACTCATTTGATCTTCGTAGACAGTGACACTTGGCACCTCTGTGTAGCCTTTAGCAGCTTACCCGAGCCCACCATAGCCCCTTCAGTCTTTTATTTGGGTCCCCTTTGCAAGATTTATCTACCCTCTGTAAGGGCACTCATCTTTTGACTTTAGGATGCTCCCTTGAACCAAGACATTAAACTGACTGATTGAACCAAAAAATGGTTCAACGGTTCAACGATTCAACACTGCACGCCACTCATTTGCTGAACTAAGCCTTTGAACCTCCCACTTGAACCAAATTCTTGAACCCAAAAAGGTTCAATGGTTCAATGGTTCAATCGTGCATTTTTCTTGTTCCTTTGACAACTTTCACCAACACTTGAATCATTTGTTTGAACCCACTACTTGAACCCAAAATGGTTCAATGGTTCAATGGTTCAATGTTTCATGCCATTTGTTTGAATTTTGTTGATGAACCAAGGCGTTGATTTGAAGCATTGAACTGAAGCTGTTGAACCAAGCCGACTGAACCATTCAATTGAACCAAGTGATGAACCATGGCTGATTAACTTTGCCATTGAACCAAAGCATTGAACCGGTTTAATGGTTCTTTGGTTCAAAGATGCTAAATTTGGAAAGATCATGTCGTGAACCACTTTTCCAACCTTTAAGAAAAAGTGTCTTGAACCATTTTAGCTCTTTTCCTTGTGAATTTCTTCTGACAAGAGTCCAAAGAAGCTTTGTAAAACCTTGCACTCTTTAAATTGGTTCTTCACCTGCTAAAAGAAATACCTATAGAGTCCATAGAAATGCCTGCAGAGTCCGTAGAAAACCCTACAGAGTCCGTAGAAATTTTTAGACTTGTGCAAAATCAAAAAAAAATGAACTGGCTCAAAACAATAGGAAAAGAAGGGGACCGCTTTTGGCCTCTTGGACCAAAAATGGTCAACAAATTGGTGACTCCCAGGGGAAGCATGCCTATTATGCTTAGAAACTAGTTGCCTTGAAATCCATTGGGCATGGAATCAGAATGCAACTTAAAAAAGTTAGCAACAGCCTCGAGACATCTGAGAATCAATCACGAAGATTTTACTTCCAAAAGAAAGAGAAACAAAAAACACACACAAGACTAAGAAAACTACTAACATGTGCAAAAGCACTTAGGGAAAGCAGAAACAAAGCAAGAGAAATATATACATGATGGGTAGAGGGCTCAGTGGTCATGTTTAAGATGTATCCCATTAACTGGGATATGTAATTCTTTACTATCTAACCTGGAGAGTTGGAATGCATTGTGTTGCTTTCACTGAGTAATGATGTATGAAACACTCCACAGGGCGTCAAACTTTGCATGTTTTCTAGGCTTGGCTTGGTCTGCATCCCATTTCAAGATGATGTCCCCTTTAGAGAAACCTTTTGATGAATATTTGTTATTAAAGTGCTTCTTCATCTACTATTAGCAGTTATTCATAGAAGCCATAGCCTGATCTATTGTTTCTTGAAGTTGCATCAGTTTGCATAGTCTAACCTCCATGTTGTTGCCCTCTTCTAACTGTAGCTAGTGAGTGAGGTCCAAGGCTGGCAATTCGAGTGAAAGGGGAAGCCTGGCTTCCCTCCCATATATGAGTGTGTATGGTGAATTATTGATTGCTCTCTTTGGAGTGACTCTATCAACCCACATAGCTATTTTCAACTTGGCATGCCAAGTCCTTTAATTCTCCTTCATGGTCCTCTTGATGATCTTGATCAAGTTCTTATTGGTGGACTCAGCCAACCCATTCCCCTATGGGTAGAAATTGGATGAAGTGCTAAGATAGATACCATGTCTCAGTGCCCATTCACTCATTTTAATTCCCAAAAAAGCTTGAGCATTATCTAATATTATGGTCACTGGAACCCTAAACCTTACCACCAAGTCTTCATAAAAATCTAGGACTGCACCTTCATTTGCCTCTTTCAAAGTGACAACCTCTACCCACCTTGTGAAATAATCTATGGTAGTCAGGACCCACTTGTGTCCAGCACTAGAGGGAGGGTTAATCATCCCTATAAAGTCAAGGCCCCATTGCATGAATGGCTACTCTACCTGAATAAGTTACAAAGGCATTGTAGCCAGCTATTGCTTCCCATCAAAAAGTACACATTTTTGGTGCTTTTGTACCCAAGCATGGGTGTCCCTAAATAGAGTAGGCCAGAAGTAACCAGCTCTCATTATTCTGGTAGCTATGGTTTTGGGAGCAAAGTGGCCACCAGCTAGTCTATTATGGAATTCAGATAGCACCTTGTCAGCCTGACTTGAGTCTATGAATCTTAAAAGGACTCCTGAGAGATCCCTTCTAAACAACACTCCATCAACTAGGACATAAGGGAGAGACTGGAGCCTAAAGTACCTTCTTTTAGTCCTATCAAGACCCTATAGGCACTTGCCAGTGAGGAGAAAATGCCTCAGGTCTAATGTCCAATCCTTCATGACAGCTGGTTCCTCTACTGTACCTGCATCATGAATTAGCATACTATCTTCTCTTTGTTGCTTGAAGTCTATAGAAAGGTGCTCACATAGGCCTCTCCCTCTCACCAGCTTGGTGATCTTGATATCTACATCATATTCCATCACCTTAGTGATCCACCTCACCCTTTTTTCATTTAGGTCCCGATTGGTCAAGAAATCATTGATGCCAAGATGTGGAACCATGAGGTGAATTTTGATGTTGGATAACATATGCCTAAATTTCTTCAGGCTTCGTATCACTGTCAGGACTTGCTTCTCTACATATGTGTACTTGACCTCAAAACCCTCTAAGCCTTGGCTAAAAAATGTGAGTGGTTATTCAAGGTTATCACCATTTGCTTGGGTAAGCATGGTAGAGATTACCTCTTCATTGCTAAAGGTGTAGAGGTTGAAATCTTTGGTAAATTTGGGGCTAATCAAAGTAGGATCCTGGGCTATGGCTTCCTTGATCTCTTCAAATATGTCCCTTCTTTGTGTTGTCCACAAGAACTCCTCACCCTTCTCATCATAGAGGTTAGTGGCTTGCCTATCTCTACAAAATTTAGGATGAATCTCTGAATGAAATTTATCCTGCTGAAGAAGCTTTGTAGGCCTTTCTTGTGCTTAGGCAGGGACATTTCTAGGATAAAATGAACTCTCTCTAGGTCAATAGATAAGCCCTCCTTTGAAATGATGTGGCCAAGGAGTTTCCCCTCGTGAACAACAAACACACATTTCCTCAGGTTGAGAGAGATACCAAACTCTCTACACCTCTCAAATATTTGTTTGAGGTGTTTCATGTGTTGGCTCACCTCCATGGAGAATACTGTCACATCATCAAGGTACACCATCACAATGTTATTTATCAAGCCCCAAAAAGCCATGTCCATGGCTCATTGAAAGGTGGCACCAGTATTAGACAACTCGAATGGCATTTTCTTGTAAGCAAATGTTCCCCATTTAGTAGTGAAGGCCATCTTGTGCTGGTCACAATCTTGCACCAAAATCTAGTTATATCCTAAATATCCATCTAGGAGGGAGAAATGTTCACTGCCTGTTACCTTTTGAAGGATCTGCTCCATGTTTGGGAGGGCATAATGATCTTTCAAAGAGGCTCTATTAAGGTCTCTGAAATCAACACATAGCCTAATCTCCCCACTCTTTTTCTGGACAAGAACAAGATTAGCTAGCCAAGAGGAGTGTTTGATTGGAAATATTATCCAAGACTCAATCAACTTGGCTAGTTCCTTCTGTATGAGGGGTTCAATCATTGGGTTGACAGGCCTCTATTTCTACGTGATTGGCCTAGTGCCTTCTTCTAGCTCAATGGTGTGTTGGGATAAACTTGGGTTGAAACCCTTTAGATCATTATATTCCCAAGTGAAGACATCAACAAATTCTTGGCACAAAAAGATGAAGGTCTGCCTCTCTCAGTCTGTGCATACTTTTCCAAGTGCAAGCAACTTATCCTTGAATATATCCACCTTCTCATAATTCTCCTCCTTTTTTGTGATGCATGCTTTATCACTCTTCAACTGGTCATCTCCATTGAAGATACTCTCTAGACTGACCAAACCTTTGGGGAGTTTATTGTTCTTTAGGTGAACAATTTGGTCACTGTATTGCTGCTGCAGCTTTGCCTGGTTTTTGGTAGTGAACTCAACTTCTTATCATAAGAAGAGTACTATTTGTTGGTCACTGTCAAAGACTTTTCAATTGGTGATGTTGTCAGGGATAGAAGGTTGGATTACCACCTTCAAGTGGCATGAACTACAGTCTCAGCCTATTTTCCTAGGAATATCAAACTGGGCACCAATTGTTGCCAGCCTATCCGCTTGCTTGTTCTATTCTCTGGGAATGAAGGCAATATTGAAAGTAAAGAAAATTTCCACCAAGTCCCAGACCCTATGTTTTTAGGAATTCAATAAAGGATTCTTTGTTAAATTTTGCCCTCTCACTTGATTGACAATCAGCTTGTTATCACCCAAAACTTGTAGCTCCTTGATTCCTCTTTTCCTTACCCACTCCAGACCATGGTTAAGGGAATCATACTCTACAACATTGCTCATGCAAGAAAATTGGAAATGAAAAGCTGAAAAGTATCTCTCCTTTAAAGGGGAGACTAACACCATTCCACCACCAACTCCCAACTTACTTTTGGAGCCATAAAAAAATAGCTGCCATAGGCCTCGGTCTTCTTGGCCTGCCTTCATTATATTTGGTAAAAAAGTACCTTCTTCATGTATGCAATAGATTTTGAGGCCTACCTCTATGAACTTGTAAGGGTCATGCTCAAAGTTGTCACTTCCCCATTCATCCAAGCGTAGGTCTGCAACTCCTTCAAGAGCAGAGGATGGGGATTGATCCACCTGGGATTCCTCTTGGTCGATAATGGCATAGATGACATTCACTACCTTGAGTTAGTATGGCTCTAAATGGTCCCTATGGAGTGGCTCAAACTTGATCTTAACTTTAGTCCCATACTTGGTTCAAAAAACTAGATAGGACCAGTTTGTTGTTAGATAGCCACCTATCTTGGATGTGAAGTCCCTGGACAAGCAAATGGAAAAGTAAGGAGTGACATCTACCACTACCACATCATGAGGAATTGATAAAGTCAAGAAATCATGTAGTATTAAGCTCAAATATTTGATCACCCCAATTGTCTTTTCTAGCATTCCATCCAACTGCAGGACTCTTTTATTCATTGCTTTGTATTTCAACCCTAGCTTGTCAGCTATACACTTGGGCATTACCAAGGTGCTAGCTCCACTATCAATGATACAATTATATACCAAGAAGTCCCCTATGATTTAGGACACATAAAAATGGAGAACCTTTTCTTCCTTTTTATCCTACCCTGATGTGGAAGGCTACCCATTCATCATCAGAATGTTATCAACCTTTGTTGGGGTAGCTTGTCTATTCAGCTTGTGCAATTCCTTATGTATCATGTCTTTTTACCCTGGTTTAGACAATGCATCCCATAAGGAGATGTTCATGTGTAGCTTCTTCATCTGATCCACCACATTGACTTGAGTATTGCCTTCCTTCAAATTCTCTTTAGGATTATTTACAGCCTAGGGTGCAGGTCGAGGATCTGAAGGTATAACCAATGGTCTGGAGTTTGGGACCCTTTGATTTTCATGTGATGGAGAAGGTATTGCTGACATTTTGGTAGTAGCCTGAGCTTCTTCTATTGCTCTCCTTTTGAATCTTGTGTTGGCTGCAACATAATTGCCCTGATTGCCTACAGTGCCTGCATGATTGATTGCACAGAACTCACCTTCCAAGTGATTCATAAGAGTAGAATCAGGCTAAATCTGACTGTTGCTCATGCCAAGTTGCATTGAAGCCTCAAAACCTAGGAATTGAGTAGCTACCTGATTGTCTTTTTCATTTGTGTAGTGACCCAGCATTTCATTTGTATAAACAACCAGCTCTTGACCATATCCCATGGTGGAGCAACTGGGTTGTTCTTGTACCAGATTATTTTGAGTGGGCACCATAGCCTTGGATGATGAAGGAGTGCTTGGATTATATCCTTGATAGGGTCTGGCTTATGCAGACTAACCCTACCCTTGATTATAATTTTGGAAGACAGATCTATTTGTTTGGTCGTACTGTTGATATCCTTGATTTGGCTAGTTGTTTTGGGCATGCTACCTTTTGATAGCCTCTAGTTCATTTGTCACATTTTGCAATAGACTTTTGACCTCATGGAATTCATCAGATGGAGTAGCAACTGGCTTCTCTATGCTAGGCAAAAGAGCCAAAGTGGGATCATCAGTCTAAATTGGAGGTAGCATTTCAGGGAAAAGTGGCATGTGGGGTCTAGGAGCTATTTTCTCAGCCTGTACTAGGCAATTTTTAGTCACTATAGCTATGTCATAGGTGGTGGGTAGTATATGCCTTCCCATGGACTGTATCATAATAGTGACACTAGAGTTCAATGCTCTTAAGTAATAAAGGAATGCATAGCTGGGTGTCAGCCTTACCAGAATGAGAATTCTATCCCATGTCTTCTAAAATTGAGTGTTGAAATATTGCATGTATTCATGTGGAGCTCTCTTCATCGTAGTCAGCTGCTCAGTGAGTGAGAGGTCATCGCTCTTCTCCCCAAATTAGTTTGTCAAGAGGATGCCTAATTCATTCTAGGAATCAACTAAATTCATGGGTAAAGTCCCATACCAGTCTAGAACTTTGCCCTTGAAAGACAATGTCAATAATCTAACTATAATAATATCCTTAGTGACGTGAATATTGCTAAGGTTAGCAACATTTTTGATGTGTTCAATGACTATAATGGGTCCCTCTCCATTGAAGGGAGGCACACTCTTAAGGATTGATCCTGGAATCAGGTCATAATGTGGGAGATTCAAGGGACTCTGACCATGAAAAGTCATAAAGGGTAATGCCATGGCTATGATGGGATGCAAATGAGGTTTGCTAGCTTGGGTGGATTTTATAGCAGGTTTGGGGAAGTGATTTTCTGAATAAGGATGAGTCCTTTCAAACCTCAGTCATTTTTCTAAGTTCAAAGGAAATTCAAGGAATTCAAAAGGAACACCCTTGGCAGTAGATTGTGTAGTAACTTTAGGCATAAGAGGTTAGGCTAGTCTTTAAATCAGAAACTAAAGCTCTTACCAGTGGAGTCACCAGATGTTGAAAATGGTTGATTTTTTTGTAATAGGACCAGCATCAATCCTAAAACTTTTAATAAGTATAAAAGACTGAGTCCCATCAAGTGTGCTAAAAATTGTTGACGTAGTGGATTGCACCCTGGGTAGGAGGCTAAGCTCTTGCCTTCCACACACACTAATGGAAACTCCCCTCTTACCTATGGGAAAGGGAAAAATTGGGGAGAGAGTTTATAGATAAGAGCTAGCTCCCTTTGATGCATCTGAGTTATTCCAGTGAGTAACTAATACGTGTGTGTATATATATAGGGGTGAAAAGGGAGAAGGATGCTAAAAATAATAGAATCTAACCTAAAAGGGTGATGCACCAAACAAGTTTGATCTACTCACTCCTACACTCTGACCATGAGAAACACATACATACACTTTAACTAGTAAAAGGACCAGTCTACAGGGGATTGATAGGGAGGCTTTAATGGGAAAACACAGTAAAGGGACTTATCATAGGCATTGTCAGAAGAGCACACTGTTTGATAGTCTTCTTCTACTTATGTGATCCAAACATAGCTCTTCTTGTCACCTATAATAAAGGTGCTTTGCATACACCAGGTGTGTTGGTATTAACCCTGTGAAAGCATTAAGGAACAGTGACTGGACATAGACTAACACTCAAACACACTTAGAGATATATGCAACCAAAATATAGGTAAATTTGTGTATCTTATTGATTTTAGGTAAAAAATAGCAGGGCTTCAGCTTATAATGTGAGAGATATCTCTTCTCGAATGAGAAGTCTACAATATATAGAGGAAGAAAGAGGCCTTTTGGTGCCCCTATTACAAGTGAACCGTGTGCACTCTGAGCATTGGGAAGAGGAGAGCCGCTCAAAGGTAATGTTGTGTCAACTTTTGATTCAGGATGAAATTATGGGTCACGCCATTTGTTTACAAAAGACTACTCCTTCAAGGCATTTCATGGCTTGCCTACTCATTAATGCAAAATGGGGAAAAAATGGGTCACACCATTCACTGTCTGTTCGCGCCTCTTGGTAATCAATTGGCAGACACTATTTCAACTGCAAAAATAACTTGCCTCTTCTTTGCCACCTGGGTTGCCTTCTCAATTTTTGCTCCTTCATCTCTCAGGTTACTTTTGCTAGTTCTTCGGCTCTCTGGATTTTAGTCATCGACAATTTCTTCAGGGTTGCATCATTTGTTTGAAAACCAATGGTTATTCCATTCCTGCAAAGTTGACGTTTGTGTGCCCATCACTTTGAAACTTATAAGGCACTTTAAAGCGTGGATGTCGACATGTGGTAGCTTTCATTGAGTTTATAATGGGACACATGGCATTATCTACTTGACTGTAGAAACTTTCTAGCTACCTTAGAAATATTTGAGACTCATTTGATCCTCACAGATAATGACACTTGGCACACTCTGCGTAGCCTTTAACAGCTTACTCAGGCCCACCACAGCCCCATCGATCTTTTCTTTGGGTCCCCTTTGCAAGAGTTCTCTGCCCTTTGCAAGGGCACTCATCTTTTGGCTTTAGGATGCTCCCTTGAACCAAGCCATTGAATTGACTGATTGAACCAAAAAATGGTTCAACGGTTCAATAGTTCAACACTGCATGCCACTCATTTGCTGAACTAAGCCTTCGAACCTATCGCTTGAACCCAGAAAGGTTCAATGGTTCAATGGTGCATTTTTCTTGTTCCTTTGATAACTTGCACCAACACTTGAATCATTTGTTTAAACCAACTACTTGAACCAAATTCTTGAACCTAAAATGGCTCAACAGTTCAATGATTCAATGCTTCACACCATTTGTTTGAATTTTGTCAATGAACCAAGGCATTGATTTGAAGCGTTAAACTAAATCTATTGAACTCAGCTGTTGAACCAAGCTGACTGAACCATTCAATTAAACCAAGTGATGAACCAAGGCCGATTAACTTTGTTGTTGAACCAAAGCATTGAACTGGTTCAATGGTTCTTTGGTTCAAAGATGCCAACTTTGGAAAGATCATGTCGTGAACCACTTTTCCAACCTTTAAGAAAAAGTGTCTTGAACCATTTTAGCTCTTTTCGTTGTGAATTTATTCTGACAAGAGTCCAAAGAAGCTTTGTAAAACCTTGCACTCTTTGAACTGGTTCTTCACCTGTCAAAAGAAATGCCTGCAGAGTCTATAGAAATGCCTGCAGAGTCCGTAGAAATGCCTGCAGAGTCTGTAGAAAACCCTGTAGAGTCCATAGAAATTTCTAGACTTGTGCAAAATTGAAAAAAAAATGAACTGGCTCAGAACAACAGGGAAAGAAGGGGACCACTTTTGGCCTGTTGGACCAAAAATGGTCAACAGGTATCCCACTCATCAACTATCTCATTTGTCCTAGTGGCTTCTCCCCTTATCATTAATTTGTCCTCTTTTTCATTTCCATGATATTTAGTCATTTCCTTGTCTCTATTTTTTCATTGGAATAATATGAAGAAAAATATTTCAATAGTACATCATGTTATGCCTATTTTGGACACCCATCTCTTTTTCTAAAAATTTGAAAGTAGTTATACATTTTTCCATACTGATGATTTAAGATCATAAAGTCTAAAACTATTTCTGAGAGCCTAAGTCATTTACTTTCATTTTGAATATGTATTTTTATGTTAAAAACTGTTAATGACTGTCTTATTTGATGAAATTTTTACTAGAATGTTAACAAGTGGTTACAAAATCATAAGTGGTGATTTATGAAAACACATTCAATGTTTATATGATTAAGATCTGCAGAATGGTAGTTATTTGCAGTTTAACTTGGTCCTTTGAGTAGTGACACTTGCTTGTTTCACTTTGTCTATTTCAATTATAAAGGATGCAATTCTATCCATTAATGTTGTTATATATGAAGAGTGCATTATTTTTTCTATTTTTCATGAAAAGATTGATTAGTGAAATCTTGATAAGATGCATATTCAATTTCTCTTGTGTAAAGGTACATTTAGTTTCATTGGCTTAATTTTTCAAAACTCATAAAGGTTAGTAGTTAGGATTGAGAATGATATATTATAGTGATATCATTTCCATTTCATATACAAAATAGATGATTATTGTGTCCAAGATGATAAGGTTATCTATTTGATTTAAATATATTACATATAACCAAAGTTTATTTATATGCCTAAGTTTTATGCGAGTACCTAAAACTAAGTACTAAATCAAAAAGATTGAGTTGCTAAGTGATATAGTTATCATGACATAATTGGCTAAGTGGTTGATTGGAGGGTTTATGGTAAATGAAAATGCATATATACTATGAATGGATCATGGTTTGAAGATGGATTTTGAATCTAACAAGAGTATTATGATGTTGCCACTAGATATGTTTTAAATAAGGTGATGTTAATGCATTGATGTGGATTTTGTGTGAATATTTCTTATGGATTTGTTAGAAGCCAAGACATTTTATTGCATTGATTTTTAGGTACTTACATTGGTTTTGATGTGTCGACAATATATCAGGCAGAGAGTTTTAGTGATTACTAATTTGGTGATAATGCATTTATCTTGATTAAGAAACTAAATTAGGTGGTGACATAATTGATGACCAATTAAAATTGGGAACATAGTTGTAAGTGGTTAATACGAATCTTGATATATACACATGGTAGTTATTTTGCATTTGTTAATCATTTGAAATCTTACATGCAGAAGTGAATCTCTACAAATAGAATAAGGTGTTAGTGTAGGTTTTTTTTTGCTTTAAATTTTATCTTCATGATTATTAGTCAGCTTGATTAGGGTTATTAAGGTCATTAGGGGAAAAATAGTTAATGTGTTTTCTAATTTTGAGTTGATTTGGTACCTTTGTGGTGACCTAATTTCTCACTATATAATGTACATCCTTTTTAATTTTTGGCTAATCAATCTATTGAACATAAATGAAGCTCACTTTTATTCTACATTCTTGCTCTCACCTATCCTAGGTTTTTCATGCAATCTATGATGCTCAGTGATCCCAGAGCAATCTGACATGGTATCAAAGCTATGATCTGATGGCCAATTTTCCATTTTCAAAATCCTTGGTGAGATCTTTTACATGTATGTATTCCTAGTAGTTTCTTGATTATTTAGTTTTCATAGGTTTTGTGGGATTTCATGTAAATATATGAATTATATATAGCTAGATTCACATATTGAAAAATAAATAGTGCCATCAGATGTAGGAGTAATCAAAACCCTAAGATTGACTATACACTTGACCTAAACTTGTGATAGTGATTTTTGACCATTTTTAGAGGGTTTTGAGGCATTTTTGGACATTACAAACATTTTCATACTGCAAGGGTCTCAAATTAGGAAAAAAATTCTAGGTTTTCATAGTTCTCAAATAGGTTATTGGTAAAAATTTTGTAGGCTATATCAAACTTGCATATCTAGGTTTTTTTCCAATTTGGTAGAGTTTTTCACCCCTATAGACACTTGTGGGTTTTTACTGTATGACAGACATATGACCCCATGTTACATGTTTGTTGGGTTCTAAACCCCTATTTACACATCCATTATGTTCTAACCCTCTGTCTTCACATCTTATAAGTTTCAAACCCCTTGATCACACCTCCATTAAGTCATGCCAACCTGTTTGCACTACCATCAGGTTTTGGACCCCTTGTTTGTACTAGCATCAAGTTTCATCGACCATGCAAACACCTCCATTAGGTTCTACCAACCATGTCAGCACTTTCATTGGGTTTCACCAACCATGCCAACACATCCATCAAATTCCATTGACCATGGTAGCTACCTATTTTTCACATATTATACTCTCTTGGATGCATTATTGATACAGTTTGAAGTCCTAGTTATTTCATACTTATGCACATATTGCTCAAGATGCATTATCAGCTATGCCTAACATATATACAAGTGTGTATGTATTTAAAACTTAAGGGGAGTTCACTCTGATAATTTTAATGGGGTGTTGTGTGGTGTTGTGCATTCTTTGGCTTCTCTTTTGCATATTCTCATTTTCTATATTGTGATGATTCTTCCACTTACTACTCATTTATATGCATTCTCAGTTGTGCCCAATGTCCTCTTCATGAGTATGATTTATTATTATAATTAGGGGTAATTTTGTAGTTGTTTTGTGTAATTGTGCAATTCTTTGGTATCTTCTCTCAGTCATGTTGACTTCACTTGAGAGACACTTGTGGGTAAATTTGATTCTACACCAGTGATTATTCTTGGTGATATTAAAGATACTTCTTGGCATGCTTACATGGAATAATTATTCACTAAAAATGGAAATAATTGTATTCCATTTTTATATGGATATATTCCTTCTCCCATTAATCATGAGAAGTACATGAAGTGTGCCAACACTTGTGACAAGGTTTGTGTTACCTTGATGCTACATTTTTCATGGAATCTACATCACCATGTGAATCTAGTTATGTGGCCCAAAACTATTTGGAGCATATTTTAGTCTCTTTTCATATATCCTACTAAGATTTATATCACTCTTCCTCCTCTACTTCATGTTGTCTCTTTAGAGACTATTTTACTCTCTCCTCTTCCTCCTATTTCTTGTGATAAAAAAATGAATGTCTATATGTATCTCAAAATCAATGTATATACATCAAAATATACATATACATCACCAAAAATACAATATATAGATCTAAAATCACAATATGAGTTGTGGCTCTAGTCATCTCCAAGAGGAGTCTACTCAAAACTCTATCTTGTGCTTGGTGATAGTGGTGGTTATTGTGGTGGCCCCACAACTCTATGTTGTAGGGGAGGTTATAATACTAACCTAGAGGTGTGGTTTGAACCATGAATCTAAGTATGCTCTCTAAAAATCAAATCCCTAATCTCTTCTATCACTACTATCTCATAGAGGCTCCTATAATACCTAGCCTCATCCTTCGCTTGATCCATATCTGCTAACACTCTAAATAACCCCTTATCAATAATCAATTGTCTCAATGTGTCCCACTCTTCATGAATCCTATGAACATATACTTAATATTATTAGGAATCTCCACTAGCCATGTCTATCTCACTAATGGTTGTGACCAAGTTTGCATCTCTTAGGGTGAGTTATCCATGTAAGGCTATCATCTGGGTAACCTACCCTCTCAAAGTAACAATATTTGTGTCTTTTTAAATAATTAGGCCTTGAATCCAAGTGGTCTCATCATGATTTATTGATAGGATCATTCATAAGTCTACTACATCCCCTTATGGTCTATATATCTCAGTGAATCTAGCTATAATTTCTCTCTCTAGCTTGTCTATGGTGACTTGCATCTCATCTTACACCCTTGGTTAAGATGGCCTTGCCTAACCTAATTCCTATATTAACCCACCTATGATCGAAAGGGTCACTTGAGTATCATTCCCACCAGTATCTTGCTCCTCTACATCTATACCAGGGCCCTATCCCATATCAATATCCCACTGAGAGGATCTCCCACTATTTTTATTATTACTGCTATTGCTACTACTTCTCTCACTATCATTTCTAGTGCCCTTTAATCCCAAATATATAACCATAGGCACAACATATTGTAATGACATATAAATTAATAGATCCTACTATAAATGCACTTATTTTAAGTGTACCTACTGTAATGGTACATGTATTATAATATCCATTATAACTAGCCTCACTCGTGACCTTATACTTGTTGAGGTGATGGCCTTGCCTATCTATGTTGTATCTGTAGTGGACTTGACTCCTCACTACTTAGAGGCATATATTTTTTAAGTCACATAGGTCTAAATTGTGTTTACCATGAAACACAATCCCTAGTGACTCTTACATCAACCACCCCTCCCTCATAATCCCAAGCCACTAGTTGTAATGTCAAAAATTTGACCACTATTGTCACTCTTAAAATATAGGGGCCACACTCATTAATATCCTATGTGATATGTGGTATAGTGAGGCCCATTAGACACATCCTAATACCTCCTAAATTATCTTTGTATGTAGTTAGGTCTATACTAATCAACAATAAAGTCATGAAATCCTATAATATATCACAGGGTCATCATGTATCAGATCATCGCTAGATCCTCTAGCCATCCAAAATGAATGTGCATATATGGAATCTATATGAAGTCTCCATCCTCTATCTCATTGATGGCCAATCTATAGTATTATATATATCATATATGACCCCATCATCCCCATCTTATCAGATACCACCCGTATACCAGTAGCTCCTCAAGTTGTTGCTATCATTGATTTCCCATTGGCTGCTCTATGGAAATGTGCTCCCAAGTTTAGATCTAAAGTACTGTGAAAGGTCCAATAATATTCCCTCATCTATATTCCATCATATGTAAATATCTATAAAGCTATACCAATACTACTAGACCTAAGGAAAATCATATGGTAGAGTCATTCATGTCTCAAATCATGCTAATTAGGCCAATGTGAAAACAATGGCCACCATTGTTAGGCATATATGCCACCAATAATGGAAATCAAAATTATGACATCTCAGTCAGTTAACAATTATGTTCCATTTTTTGGGAAGAAAAGATCCTCCAGTGAATTGATATCCACCACTCTATTAACTATGGCACCATTTGTGACACCAATTAGGTCTTTTAGTGCAATCAACCACCATTACTACATACAATGACTTATATGCCCTTGAATATGAATTTGAATTATATTCCCTACATCCTCTAACATCATAGTAGCCTCTCTCATAGGTAAGTGGAATGTGATAGTCTTTGAGTGTCAGTGCTTGGATAATATTATTAAAAGTGCCCTATCTACCTAGATTAAGGGCCCTTGAATGAAATATCTCAATCTAACTACATATATAAAGGTTAACAACTCCTTTTTCCATATCCCAAACCTTCATAGGATGCATGAATTCTATTTATGATAAATCAACATAAAAACCTGCTCCTACCAATCATAAACAAGTTAGTGCACTGTGTCAAAGAACACTCTAGCTAAACCAGTAGATAAAAACCTATTATCACATGAAAATCATTCTAATTATCTAAACTAGATCTTCATTACTCACATTTAGGCCAATAATTCTTCTAATTTTAGTCCCTTTTATCACTTGGACATTTTATTCTAGTAATGGTTATCTCACCATTTTCCATGGCATTATCACCATTTAATAGGGTGATCTCACTATTCCATAAAACAATATCACCATTTTCATACCTTAGACCATTTAACAATATCATTATTTAACAATGTAATTTCATCATTTTCATTGGTTATTCTATTGTTTCCTCAAGCATTCTCACCATTTCTTAACCTTTTGCCCATTTTGGTGTTTTCACTATTTGTCAGGGTGATATTGCTACTTAATAAGGTGATATTATCATTTTATTTATGTTCTCATCATTTTAGCATTTCTAACTACTTAGGCATTCTCATCATTATGGCATTTCTAGCCTTTTTGTACAATATCATCAAATTTATAACGATATTATCATCTCTATCAATGATATTATCATTTTATTGGTGATACTGTAGATTGTGAGTGTGATATCACCATTTCAAAATTGGCAATATTCCTTGATTTCATACTTCTAGGGCATAATGAATGCATTAAATTCCAAATTTTATAAGAAATAAATGTACTTATTGATGTTCCTCTCCCTATTGGTCATTGGTATTTTCACACTCACTCACCAAGATGCCTCTAGTGTGGGATACATGTCATTTTCTTTGATGTCCCTCATCCAAATCTAGACAAAATTTATTAAGAGGGGAGGGTGAAAATGAGCTATTTTCACTCCACAGGGTTAAATATATAGCTCAAAATTATGAATTTTTACTCCCCCTTAGCCTGTCATTGCATTCTTTTTCTTCTTTGGAGGCCTAAATATTGCTCTGGGTCCATTTTTCTTCTCATTTTATTTTAATTACCCCATTTTTTGGTCTCTTTAGTTGTAGCGTGTCTTATTTCCATCTTTTCTAGGGCTCATTCTTTAAAAAAAACTTTTTCAACCCACCCCTCAAGGGGGCATCCTGGGTGTCCCAAGTAATCTTTGGGGCATCACTGTGAACTCATTTTTAGTAAATTAAGCAAGATTCAATAAAATATGAAAACATCATTCTTTGACATTTACCAAATTATTTTAATCAATATTTAATTCTTTGAAAATTCAATGCTTTTTTAATGTCTCACAACACCCTTTCAAACAATGGCAAAATGTAGACACTCAATTTTTCACACTTTCATGTCAAAAACGTGATAATAATTAATTTCTTGTAACAACACACAAATCATTGCAACACCCAAATTTGATCACACTCCTAATTTGATACTCTAAAACACATTGGGGAATCCTTATTTGAGGAAACACATTATAACTAACTACCATCTTCATATTATTCACTCAAAGCCAAATAATTGTTTTTTAAGTGACATTTTCATCTAATTAAATGGAGTAATTATTCAACTCTCAATATTAAAAAAAAACTAATAAATATTACTTAACTAATCAAATCAAATCAAATGTATAAGTAAAAAATCCTTAGTAATTGGATAACTTTCTATTTTGTTATATAGAATTCAACAAATATCAGGATTTGTGATATCACCATGACCTCATTCATAAATTTGGTAGGCACTATCATGAATGTAAGAAATATCAACATAAATTAAAAATTTTGGAATCCATGCCTCATTAATGTAGCCTATTTCCAAAATATTTATGGCAGTAATCACTCTAAATTGAATTGGATTATAGCCATTCATCTCAATGTTGGTCCAATGGCTATAATTGATATAATCAATTTATAAATAGAAAATGACCCTTCTAGCCATAAAAATCTTTTTTGTGTATACTTATAATGTAAAAATATTATAAAAATTCAACCATTCCTCAACTTTATTAAATAAAACCACACATAAACAAGGGAAGATGTTGTGGGAATGCACTTGCAACATTGTTGAAGATTCCTAGCTCTACAATTCAAGCACAAACAAAATTGAATTGGGCTTAGAATGAATGTCCATGAAGAAGGTTTAATCATTTTGATTGTGTTTTATATTTTTTATATTCTTCTATATCTTTCCCAATTTGAGGGATTATGCTTATTATTTCAAATGAACTAGAAATGAACTAACCCTTCTTATAATCATAATCTACACCACCAATAGAATGTAAAACATACCATAAACTGAAGGATAAGAACACTTAGCTGAGAACTTGAATCTACACTAATAAGTATTTTGTGCATATTTACAACCATCCATATTGAAGTGGTGGAGTATGTTTTGGGCATACTTAAGCTATTTTACAAATATTTCATTCTTAGAGTTGAGATCTGAAGACCAAGGAAATAATATAAAAAACCCAACGAGGTCATTTTAATATACTTCATTAATTGAATCTTCACATCATGGATATGTTTCATGTATCTTCACACAATGATAAAGTCAACCACATAAACTTGAAAAAAATCAAGAGTTTTTTTGTTTACTTTCTTTGTTGAGAAAAGCTCACCATGCAAAAAAGCTCTCTTTACACTCATATGATGGAATTCCTATCTTTGCATTGTAGTAAAAGAGATTACAAACCTAATATAATTAATTTTTAAACTAAAAAAATGTTAAATGGTAATCAATACCTTCAACTTGTGTGAAACTATTTGTAACAAGAAAAGCTTTATATCATTCAATCTACCTATTTACTCTATACTTAATATGGTACAACTAATTGAGCCTCACTATTTTTCTTCCTTTCAAGAAAGGAACAAGTTCAAACTTTAAATTTTATTGAAATAATGAAGTTCACATACCTTTTTTATTTCCATTTAGGATGTCCATGTGTCTCATTATAAGTCTTTCCATCTTGACTTATCGCTGATTGTGCAAAACCAAACTTGACACCACATGGCCTAGGATACTAGTGTAGAGGATAATATTGTACTTAATAAAAATATGAGTTATATAATGTGTAAAAGAATAATATTATATTAGTAAACTAAAACACATTTTAATTTATAAGTATTTTTATAAATGTTTAACTCCTATTAAACGTAAAAAATAGGGAGGATTGCATATGTGTATTATGTTTGGTAAGACTTGGAATGCAAGTTCCCATGATTATAAGGCAAAAACACTTCCAATTATTTTTTATAGACTGAAGGAGTTTTAAATCTGTGTAAAATTCTTGACACTCAATGCATGTAAACACATTACCATGTGGATGCAACTCTACTCTAGTAAGGGTCTAATGGTTACAATATAAACATCATTAGATGAAGTCAGTTATATAAGGAAGAGATTAAAAAATAGTTCACCTCCTAGTTGAGTGAGGGTTCACTTTTCTATAGTTATGATAGTTGGACTTCCAATTACATAGTATGGTGACAAGTTATCTTATATGGCATCTACCTAGATATTACCGCATGGAATAATGTGTCACAATAGGAAACTAACACATAGATGTTGAGTGTTGATACCATTGAATAATGTAGGGGTGATGCACTGTATGTTGCACTACATTACGATATCATACATAGGTATAATAGGGGTACACAAGTGATTCACAATGTCTCAAGGTGATGCATATGGTGCAAAGTTTAAAAGACATTGTGTGGAAATATGCAAGGTGATGTTCTAGTGCAAGAATATGTTGTGATACTTTATGCATGGAAAGATATACCCCAAGCTAGGGGCACTCAAGGTTATTGTGAAGAGTTTCCAAACCCACATGCTTAGGCATAAATCATTTTCCTTTTATTGAGGATCAAAGGTTCAAATTCCATATTTGGTAAGTTTCGGGAACTAAATTAATGTTATTTTATGTTGTAACATTTAGCCTAATCAATGTATTTTCATACCTTTCACATTTTAGAAAAAATTATGTGTGCCTTCGTAGGTACACATCATTATCACTTCAATGATCTAATCCTTCTATTTTATGTGCAAGTGATCAAGATCTAAGCTTATAGGATGTTGAGATTCTATTGGCTTAAAAAAAGGTGGGACATATGGCTTAAATAGTTCCACATTAAATACAAGATTCAAACTCAATTAATGTGGCAAGTCAAGAAAAAAATCATCGTCTCTAGTTACACACAATATGGTGTATGAACCATAACACAAAGGCTTAATCTTCTAGTGTGGAACATTGAAGCATAATTTTTTAATATCCAACCAAACCTTATCATCCACCTTGAACTCATGAGGTGTGTGGTGTGCATCACATCATTATTTTTATTTTAGTTTTATGTGTGATAGTATTTACTAAACCTGGGAATGAGCACCCTAATGTGTTATAGAAACTAATACATTTTTTCCACATATTTTTATTGTGTATAATGTAGAAAATCAACTCTCATCACTTTCATGTTGAATTTGAAATTAGCTTAACTTTATGCAACAACACATAAATCAAATTTAAAATCACTGAAACACCCAAATTTCCTAGCACACTTGACATGCATATTCTAAAACACATTGAGACATCCATGATTGTGGTAATATACCATATCCAATAATCACCTTCACTTAATTCATCTCGAGTCAAATCACAATTGTGAAAGAGACATTCTAGATTAATTAGGTTGAATAATTATTTGAGTTTAAAAATTTACATCACTTTGCATTAATATATTTAAACTATATTAATTAACATGATGTTCCTCTAATGGAAAATTCCATAGCTTTTTGGAATTTCTTATTTTCTTAATTCATTAATTGAATTATTCATCAACTCATATGGAAAGTGGAATCAAATATCTGAATCATGAAATCATCATGACATCACACAGAAAGTTATCAAGCATTAACATAAATGCATGAAATATTATAAAATTAAACCCATGCCTAATAAACATAGACCCATACCCAAAATATTAATGACATTTATTATTTAAATTTGATTAAATTATGGCCATATATCTTGATCTTGATTGGATGGTCAAAATAAATATGAAAATTCTATAAATACAAGGTCCATTTGACATTATAATTAAGATTTTGAGTGTAAAATTTTATGCATAAATCTAGTAAGAGATTCAACAAATCTTCACATTGATTGATCAAACCACCTGCAAACAAGGGGAGATGTTGTCAAAATTAACAAGTGACATTGATAAAGACTCCTAGATCTATAATTGGGCACAAATATGTATGTATGTCAACTTATAAGGTAATATCCAAATGGAAGGTAAATTTGTCTTTGGTTTTATTTCTACTTGATAGTTTTTTACCTCTAGTCTTGCTCAACCCAAGGGATCATGCTTGAGATGTTATGTTTGTCAATTGTTTCTATGTTTGATTTGGTATACTAACATGAAATAACCTCTCTTGTAATCTTGATATACATATGGCATGCTTAGTGGTGACCAAAATGCCATGAATCCATCATTGGAAGTCATCTAGGACTTTAAATTAAAAAAATTGGAGCATTTTCAAGCTAAAACTTTTAAATATTTATTCAAAAATTGTTCAAACCATGAGACTTAATCTAGTGTAGGTTCTCGTTGTGCAACCACAAGTTCATTCTCTATAAGCATGGATTTGTAACTAGTAGTCATGGCATAGTTATAACCACTAACTTGACTTTAGCCACTATCTATCCCTTTTATAATATTACATTTTTGGAATTGTGGGTTTGCCTTTAGAAACCACAAATTTGTTCTCTATAAGCATGATTTTATTTTATATGTAACATTTTTTTGTAAGTTTATGATATCATATTTATAGAGTGTTAATTCATTCTAGATCCATGATATTATAAATTGTAAGCGTGTTTTGGGTATGTTATTTATGTTGTTTTGCAGGTTGATAATATCATGGCTATCGACTCACGAGTTCATTTGTCCAACTAAAAGTTTGTGGAGTTTTTATAAAATGTTCCATTCTCTCTAACTTTTATTTTACATTTTTTCAAACTTGCATATCTCGAGCCATGAGTTTGTATTCTCATTCATGGATTTGTCTCTTTTAACTATGATTTCATACTTCTTTATTTTCCCTGTTGGTTTTTAAACTTGAGCTTGCAGAATTGCTAGTTTGTTATAATACCCACATCTTCATTCTAGCTAAGCTTTATTTTATCTTCTTTGGTTGACTATGTGTAGGTTTTCAAATTTGTCCCTGTGTGTTTCAAACCCATAGTTGTATACTTCAATGCCATGACTGTTGAAATACGAGTTCATTCTAAGGAGCTTAAAACTTTAACTTTCAACATCTTTTTTGCAAGCCAAAGACCGAAATCAAACTTATAACTATTTTTAAAGGTTTCACTAGTTAGAGAAGTGGATTTATTGCCAAACAAAGCATGTTCTTAGCTTACATTAAAAAAGAACTAACACTTTGATATAATGCTTTTAAGACATTTAATTTCTCTCATTTGCTTAAGTATTTTATTTCTTGCTTGTGTAATATTTTTGTGCCTATGCTCTCCCTTTGTCCCCTTTGGGGACTCTAGGTGACCAAAAATAACATATATTACTTATTGTTTTATTTGAAAGAGTGTTGGAGTATTCTCTTCTCTTGCCCATTTATGGGGTCCTAAGAATCAAAAACAACAATTTTTCTCTTTTATTTCAATTGAGGGGGGTGAATTTCATCTCCTTCTTACGAGTCCATAGGGCATGGTGATTTGGATGTCATTCCCTAATGTATGTACTAACCTTGTACATTCAATATTGTATATAAATAGATGTTATTATTAGTCAATATTAGTTGAATAACTGCATGTTTTAAGTGTATCCGTGAAGTAGTGGAGCTTTCATTCTCCACTAAAAACCTTAGACTACACCCCTTAGAGCCTGATTCTTAGGTAGCACTTCACCAAAACCTTTATGACTTAAGTGAGCATGAAGGGACTTGAACCTATCGTACTGCCTATTATATATTTCTCCTATGATGAATTTTGAGCCCCACGTATCAGAAGGAATATCAAAGACCATCTAGATATCCTTGTAAAACTTTAGCTTAATACCATCAATCATAAATTATTTTTCATTGTGAGGGAAACTGATACGGACAACAATTTAGGTGACAATTCGAGTGACAGTGCCACCCCAATTGATGACGAAACTTCTAGGAGCCATAACTTTTGCACCGTAGCTCCAATTGACTCACCGTTTGAACCATTGGAAATCTAAGAATGAGGAGAATGTCATGAGATGGCATGGATATTTCCTCAATGAAGTTTGACCCTTGAAAACCCAATGGAAGTGCCCCAAATTTCAATTTTAGTAGTGCAATCTAAAAATAGTAAGTTTCTAAAAATAGTAATTCCTCAAATTTTATATTATTTTAAATCTTGGAAGTCAAACCACTTAATCTACCTTGAGATTGGTGACCTTCCACATCCTCCCCATGCTTTCAAAATGTGTATAAATGAAGAGGTAACCTGAAATGTGAAGACAAACATCTCTTCCCAGAGATAAGCATATATTTGTATTGCGATCTTGAGTAATACTACATCTCTTCTCAGAGAATTCATTGTTACTATGTTATTTCTATGCTATTAAAATATTTATCAATCAGAACTTCTGAGTTTCAGATCAGAAACCAACCTCCCCCAAGATTTCACAATGTATCACTTGAATTGAGGGTTGAGTGAAATCAATTTGTCATCATGTTGTAAATAAGTTGGTCTTTTGATCATGGACCTAGTCAAGTATTTACTTAGTTGTCTAGGTTGGATTAGGATTGTTAAAGGGGGGGTAGGACCTAACTATTCCTATGGTGCTCAACATTTATCACTTGACTATGTTAACATCAATATATATAAGGCATAAGCCTTATATTCTCACCTAAAGTGCAACAGAGAAAAGACTAGGGTCTGTGTTAGACTAGTTGTGCCATGGTACAACTCTATTCTTCAAGGGCTTGGGTTAGTATGATGATGGTTGGACATTCATGGGTACAAGCCTTGGGTTTCATGGGCTTAATGGCATTCAAGCACTTGATGGGTAATCAGGTATCTGGTTTAAGAACTTAGACATAGACTTCTACTTAGGCATGGGTATCAAATTGGGGTACATGTTATTAATCATACTTAATGCATTTCCTATATCAATATGAGGTTCATAATTAGTTATAGGCCCACCATGAATGAAATAGGTTAGAAGCTCATGAGAGCTTAATATGCATTCGATAGAATATAGTATGCAATCTAATAAGCATTCACAAAATGTTATTATTAATAGAGTTTAATAATAATACATGTGTAGTCAATATAAATTGAACAAAAGCTCAACGTAAATTGCTAAAGGCCCAAGCTCACAAGTGAGCTTTGGAATTATAATAGGAAGCATTAAACAACATCCTGAATTGATTTCTAAAGCCTAATGACAATTATCTAGCAATAATTCGCTAGAGCTTTGCTACTCTAGTTTGTCTCTCCTTTCCAACTGAACTTGGATTCATTTTATAGGGATTCATAGCATCCTAGGATCATGGGGAATGGAGCACATCAATTACTAAGCTAGCATTAGAAGTACACATCCTACTTTTTCCACTATGTTTTGTCTTTAATGTGTAGTTACTATCATGTGCACATGCTTCCTAATGTTGCTTGATTCAAAAGGAGCTACTTGTATTTAATGGCCCATCACTATCCCATGTGACCACTTCCCAATGTCAATTGATTCAAATGGAGTAGTTAGCCGCTAACTAACTAGCACTGCTAGAAGACAAAACAACAATCATCTTCCATGATTGCATCATGCCTAGGTGTTCACTAAATTGGCACATATCCACTACTTAGCTTGAAAAGGGGTGCAACATTACCCCATACAAAAACATTAGTTCACCCTCAAATTATCCTTCTAGTGCCTTAGCTGTGTAAAATTTGAGCGTGCTCTACTATAGTTTTGCCTTAAAGTCTTCAAAACCATGGATTGTAAGCTTCATTTCTTTAATGTCACCATCAACTTCCATGGTGGTAGCTTTGAGTGCGAGCACATCAGTGTTGTCTAGTTCTTTTTGGAAGTCCTCTAGCCTTTCCTTTGATTTTTGGACCTCACCATCTAGGATGGCTCCTTGCTCGCTCACCTTTATCTAAAATACATGAAAGAGTTCTTCCAGGTCTTGCTCTTAGGTCTTTAGTTGGGTGCTCAAAGTGTTTACCTATTCCATAATCTGCATCCACTTGGCCTTGCTGATAGTTAATGCTTACTTCATCAATGCATCTTTCTCCCCTTTTACCTTTTGGATGCACACATTGATGATAGACACTTGGGTGGAGAAGTTGAAAAATATAACATCAACATCATCTATGTGCTCTTCCAATCTTACAAAGAGGTCTTCTACCTCATTGAGCTTTTTATTGAGCTCTTCTTGATGGCTTTATAAGGTTCTTCTTCCTCTTCTAGCACTAGCTTCATCCTAAGGAACATCTATTCTACCAGCGCACACACCTTATCAACTTCTAAAATTTTGGAAGTGTCAATACCATCCAAAAGGGATGGTTCTACTTCTTTAACATGCTCAACCAACTACTTGAGCTTGAGCTTTATGGCATTAATTCCTTCCTCTACTTCAGTTCTATATTTTTCCATTTTATGGCATGAAAATCATTAACAATGTTATTGTATGCTACCTTGGAGGCCATTTTAAGGAGGGCTTTAGCCAACCTTACTGGATTCATATCTTAGGAGTTGACAAGTTGGTAGTCATACCCCTCTAGTTTTTAGTGCTTTGGATCACTTTCATTGGCACCTTAAAGTGAGGCTCATCCATGTAGCAATCAAGTGTAAAGGACACTTGACAACATGTAAAAATACTCATCTTAGGTGTACCCCCTCTATGCCTTTTCCCTATAGCTTGGCTCAAATTCTTCTTTTTCAATTTCCAGTTCCATCTACTCTTGATCCTCTCCGCTAGCGTTGTTGCCTTCTTTGGTGACTTCTTATTCTCTTTCCTATAGGGGTTCTTTTTCTTTAGACTTTTACCCTTCATCCACTTCTTCTTCTTGGTGAGAACCTCCTTAGGTTCCTTCTCAGCACTAGCCTTCTTTGTTTATTCCTTTAAGGTGCCAACATCACCTTCTTTGTCTCTAGGTGCCCCTTTAGTACTAGGGCATGCCTGTTCTGTAGTTTCCTCTGTTGGGTTGGTGTGGGAGTGAGGTGCCTCTACTATTTTATCTTTTATGGGTTTCATGCTTGTGACAACCCTCTTATATTCTTTTTCTTTCTTGGCCTTCTCTTTCAGGCCTTCTTTATCTCCACCTTCCTCTTCTTTATAACAATGGCAGTTCTTTCCTCCTCAACACTTGTCTCCCTAGCCTCAATCTTGTCGATTTACACTTGGGGGTCATGCCCTTGTCCCTCATTGCCTCTCTTTTTTGATGCAACTCCAACATTGCTTTAATATGATCCTGATCAAGGCCCATGTTCTTCTATTTATGCCTCAACTCCTCTTCATCTTATAGAGGCTAAATTTTGGGTTATTTGGTTAGTGTGCTTGATGGTCCTACTTCTCCAAGCATGATAGTAGTGCCACCTTAGAGAGCCTCATGTATTTCCACTACACTGGGCTCTTTGTTTTTCCTACTGCCTTACACTTTTCAACCTCAACCTTCTTAATTCCTTCCTCCATTATGCTAGCCTTCCTCATTTCTTCTTTTCTCTTTAGTATCTCCCATGACTTCTGAATGTCTACATTATTAAGGCCAAGCTTCCTCCATGCTTGTTCTTACCTCACCTCTTCTCTTTGGGGTGGTGGGGGAGTTTCCTCACTAGGTGAAGAGTCATCTTGTTTGAGCACAATGTTCATGCCCTTCCCCAACTCTACCTCCTTTTCCATCTCTTCTTGCACCTCTGTGCCTACTAGGGTTATGGTGGCCATCACCAATGGGAACTTTAGCTTCTTTTACTTCTCCTTTGAGATAGGAGAAATCTTTGGCATGAACTTCATGTGTTTATTTTTAGGGGCTAACAGAAAGGCTTCATCACCTAAGGTGATTTTAAGATTGATGCACTCCTTAATATCCTCAAGTGTCTCCCCCTTTTTCTTCTTGGGAGACTTCTTATTTTTAGTTGGTGCCAGTGTTCCTTCATTGTCGATCTTGATGGGGGGTCGTCAGTCTGCTCAACCCTGGGGCCCTTCCTCTTTGGCTTCATCTCATGGTATAACCTATGAATGTGCCCAAGTATGGTTACTTCTTGAAAAGGGTGGATGTCAGTATGATCCAAATCATCTTCTTCATCCCTTATCATTTTTCTATCTGGGCATACGAACTAGCATTGAAACCTATTATTTTCCATGTCTATATCCCTTACTAGGATATCCAACTATTGCATGATGGGGATCCTTCTAAGTGCATGCATAAAATACTTTCCTGAGAAGGTGATGGGAGCTTTAACTAGCCTAACATGTTACCATCAGTGAGAAATAAGCACACTATGTAGAAGTGCTACATAATGGTAAAGATTACCATTCCATACATGTTCTTAGGGATCTCCTATGAGATGCACCACTCCAACCTGAATGCCTCTATATAATTTTCATACCACCCTAACAATCAAGTTTTATACTTTATGTTGAAGGAATTGGGGTAAGTGAAATCCTTGTATTTCTGAGTTAGGGAGTCATTATGCTCTGGGAAAGTCCAGAGATTATCCTTATTCCCATCTGGTACTCCAATTTCCTCTATGACTATCAGAATTAGAATGGACCCTTACCTAAATATCCCCTTTGTTGTGTGGCATTCCATTGCATTCTTTAAAAACTCCTCAGCAATAAATTTTTTAATATTAAACTTTATGCCTTGTGCCATATGGTAGGTGATGCAAAGGTAAGTTTTTGTTAAGTCTATCTATCGACCATTGGGGCAAAGTTTTGAGATTATGAAGCACATTTCCACCCTCATACCAGGGTCTTTACATTCTTTAATGAGAAATATGAAGCCTCATTTGTATTAATTTAGGAGCTTTGCAACATGTTCCACCTCTTCATTATCACTCATCATCACATGAATATCTATTATAGTGTCTGAAAGCCCAATTATCCTTGCTATTAGGTGCATCAAGATCCTTATGCTCCTCCCTAAAAAGAATATGTGGTCTCCATGGACTCACAAAATAAGGAATTGAACAAGTTAATCTATCTTTCCAAAGCATAGTAACTCATAAAGCTAAGTTGTAATAGAGGTCATCAACCTGTCTTGGATTGAGACATCAAACAATGTTGTGCCCTACTTCATCTTATTCATTGTATCGGCCATCCAATTTGATGCTAGATATTGTACATGCCTAGAGTTATGATGGTTGTAATCCTTCAGTTGATAGGTGTGTGTAAAATAATGCCAATTTTCCCCTACTAAGACTTCTTGGGGAAATTGCATCACCTAGTAGGACATCTTCATTAGCACCTCAGTGTTGACTTGCTCATTGTTGACTCCTACTTATGATGTTGTTATTTTTGTATAGGTTACTTGTACTAATATGAATGCTTGTTTTAGATCTTGTTACTATAGACCAAATCCTTTCCAATTCTAGCCCATCATAAATCTACTAGTATTGAAGCATGGTATGTTAGGTTTGCCAAAACCTTAAATTATTAGTGGTGATTCATAGTCAGGAGATCTACAACTGTACCTTTAGCTTCAATTTTCATGGGATATTAATGGTATCCTTAGTATCAACTCACATTTCTATGGACCGATTCTTACAAAAATCTCTTCCCACACCTCTCTACACTAATCTCAATGTGAGTGTAATTTCTTTTGCTTCACAATCGTTCACTTTAGGTGCCTGAGGGTGTTCAAATTCTTTCTCTAGTAGGTTTTTTGTGCTTTGGCTCTCTTTTTTATTGGTTTATTTGGTTTTATTGACATCTCAAGTTCACACAAAGTTTGTAATCAAAACCAATCTATTGCTTGATGTTTTATACCCTAATTTCATCTACCATATTTAATGCAGGTGCGATAATGGTGTGGTGGCATCTAGATTGATTGAACTCCACAAAATTATATAACATATATGAAATTCCTCTCCACCAATTCATTTAATGTGGATCTTTGTGCTTTCACATTCACCTCATTCAATGTTCCTAATGGTATTTTAGTGAAGTGACTTGTGGTTCAAATGGTCACTTACCACTCAAATATGGGTGGATTTGAGCTATCTTAGACAATTCTCCTTCTACATTTTGTTCTCTTGGCATGACCTTCACCTTCAATATGGTAACCTAGGTACATCACCTCAAATGTGTGTGATTCGATATCCTTGATTCCATCTTCTTTTCTTACTGTGCTTCTATTTCAAGCATGCTTATCTATCTTGGTCAATTTTTTTGCTTCATCTTGCCTTGGCTTGTCCTACTCCATATAAATCCCTTACGCTAACCCTTCAACACTTGATTCTTCTCTTATAATTCTCTTACACATGATCATTAAGTGCATCTTCACTTTCTTTCTTGTGCATGATCATGTGCATCTTTACTCCCTCTTGTGTGACTCTCTCGATTCACAATTGCTTTAATTTTAGTGGGATCCATGTACCTATAACTTAGGTGTCAAACATAGGTGCTTAAAAGACATCCTCTCTCAAATCACCTAATTGGAGGTATGCTTTGAAGCATCGAATTAGTTATTTTATGAGCCTAAATATGCCTTGTTATTTGAATCTTGTGCATGAAGATCTGGTGCACCTTGCATCAAACCCTGAAAAACTTCATGAACCCATTACTTAGGTGCCTAGCCTCATACACTTAGAGAATGTAAGTGCTTGACTCATCTGTCTAGAATTATGTGTGAAGTGTCTGTAGATTTTCCCAATGACATCAAGGATCCACTTTTTCACTCTTTATACCACTACCCAATGAATGAAACAAAACAAAACAAAAAGGAACTGTTTGGATTGCCCCAAACATTATTTTGGTCCTATCAACTCAAATCAACTAGTAATAATGAATTTGGTGTCCTAATGGCATAAATACCATCCTATTGCCAATATGGCTTCCGCCTGTTACCATTGAAATGCCTAGGGAACATTTTGTCAATCAACATGTGTAACTTACATGTGCCTATCTCCAATATGTGGTGGATGATATAGGGGCCCATCCACCTTATATGTATTTTGCTTGGGTGTTTTAAACACTTGGATTCATAGAGAAAAATGAATTCTCCTTCTACTAGCACCTTGTTCTTTATATGCTTGTCATGCTAGAGCTTTTAGCACACCTTTTCTATCTATTGGCTCCACTTTGCTTGGATGTACATCTCATCTAAGTGTTCCAAGTCATTCACCCTTGTGTTGAGTGACTCTTGGTCATCTAACCAACTAATGCATGTAATGAGCAATGATGGTACCAAGAACTTCATTGGTAGGATCACTTTAGGACCAAACACCATTTAAAGTGGTGTAGCCTTTTTCAAGTACTTATAGGTTATGCGATATACCCATAGTACTGCTGACACATGATCATCCCAATCCTTACGACCAATGTTGCATATATTTATGATTTATGTTCTTAGTATTTTGTTAAATGCCTCAGTTATGCCATTTATTTGTGGATGATAAGGGGTCATTTTATGGTGCACCACCATATACTCAGTCAATAGGATGCACATAATTTCATTGATAAAATGAATACCCTTATCACTAATCAGACTAAGTGGGAACCTATAATGGCTTATTATATTTTACTAGATGAAGCATGTGGTTATGGTGGCTATGCAATCTTTTATCGATGTGGCCTTGACCTATTTGGTGAAATAATTTATGGTTGCCAGGATATACCTTGCACCTATGCATCGTGTTATGAGAGTTATCAACCCAAAAAAATTAATGGACCATTTATCGAATGGTATATGGGAAAGAATGGGGATGAAGGGAATCTTATCTTGAAGGTTATGCTTCCCTATGCATTGGCATATATCACATGACTCAGCGTAGTTATTTACATCTAAGAACAAGCTTAGCCACCACAAGCCTAATTGCAACACTTTTCATGCCATTGCATGACCAATACAATGTCTTCCTGCTATGCCTTCATGCACCTCTTACAAGATGGAGTCTCTTTCATGCTTCAAGACACATCGACATAGCACTTCATCTCTACTTAGCTTATGCATTTCTCCACTAATGAGCTGAAAGGGTGCATTATTAATTACTAGCTACTTCTTCTCTTTATTTATCATAGTTTGGGTGTAACTCTAGATGTTAGAAAGGTGATGATCTTTGCCAAATTTTTAGGGATTCACTAGACTCTTTTTAGTTGCACATCTGACCTGCCATCTTCGATAGGCACTACTATATCACCAGAATTGATGTGAGATAAATGGTTTGGCCCCAAGTTCTACTTCTTAGGCTTAAAAACAATAGAGAACTGGAACTCCTAGAATATATCTATCCATATTTATATGTACCTATGTAAAATAGGCTTGTTCATGAGGTAGTTGAAGAACTCATGATCAATGAAAAAGACAAATGGGGTTGCCAACAAATATTATCTAAATTTTTTCAAGGCATAGACCATGGCAAGCACCTTGTGCTCTGTCATTATGTAATTATGCTCTACTAAGGTCAACTTTATGTTGGCAAAGGAGATGGGATTATTCATTTTGCCTTTGCCATGCTATGCCAATCATAGAGCTAGAAGCATCAACATGGACATGAAAAGGTGTTGTCTAGTTAGGGAACTGTACGATAGGCACACTATCTAATCTAAGATTTAGGGTCTCAAAGGCATCCTCTTGTGATTTACCCTAGTATAATGGTCCATCTTTGTGAAAAAGATCTTCTAGCGATGCTGCAATCTTCATATAACTCCTATTAAATTTTTTATAATACCCATAGTGGCTAAGGAAGGTGCAAACATCTTTCTATGTGGAAGGAGTTTGGAGCTAAATGATGATGGTGATCTTCACTAGATCAATGAGAAAACCATCCTTACAGATAATTTGCCAGAGTAGGGTTCCAAATGGTGTTGTAAAGATGCACTTTTTCAGGTTCAGGGATATCTAAATTTATCTATACTTCTCAAACATTAGGCATAGGTTGTCACAATGGTCCTTGACAAGGCCATACACCATCCAATCATCTAGGTAAACTTGGAAGAAATTGTGGATGGAATCCTTGAACGCATTGATCACCACTCTAGAGAACATGATTGGTGTATTCTTGAGTCCAAAGGGCATCACATTATAATAAAAATAACCCCATTTAGTCACAAAGGTTATTTTGGGCTTGCCCTCTTCTTCAATCTAGACTTGGTGTTAGCCAAAGAACCCATTAGTGAAGGTGGAGATTTCATAACCTACAACACCTTCTAGGACTTCATCGATGAATAGAGTTGGGAAAGGGTCATTGACACAAGCAATAGTCAACATTCTATAATCGATGCAAATGTGAATGTTCCCATCCTTCTTTATGTTTATTACTGTTGGGCTCACCCATTCAGACTCTTACACAGGGTAAATGACCCCTATGGCTAGCATTGCATTGATCTATATTTTGACCTTGGCATGGAGGTTGGGATTCATCCTATAGGGACACTTTTTTACTAGTCTTACACCATCAATTAACTTTATGTTCATATTCCCAAGGCATGCATGTGTGACCTTCATACCCTGATAAGTCCTAGGGAACAAGTATTGAAATTCCTTCAGGATTTCTATGATGCATGCCATCTCTATGTTAGACTAATAGATGCCTAGAGTAGCCATCTTTGGCTCTCCCTCTACACTGATATGCACTTTGATAGTCTTAAGTGGGGTATGTTATGGCTTATTATTCTCCTAGTGTGAGTCCTTAACTTACCAAGTTCCCTCTATTGTCTCAACACGAAGATGAGTGGTGTCTTCTTTGCCAAGAGCATTATCATCTACTTGGTGCACGAGTTTCCTTTTAGAGGTTAGCATTTTCCAGTAGCGCTCCTTCCAAATTTCATCATCTTCATTGCTAGAGTCACTGTTGAGAATTTTTTCCTAAAAGAAGGTTGGGAGCACCAACCCTTTTCTTTGAACATGTCTCTCAAATGCTTCTCAAGGATGGTGGTGTCTTTGAACACTACCCTCTAAATTAATTGTAATGGCTCAACTAGTTTTATGTTCTATGAGGAAAAGGAGAAGGTGTTGACAAAATTATCCTTAAAGGCCTCCCAATTGGTTATCTCTTGGTGCATTTTATTGACCATGTACCATGATTGTGCCATGTATTTAGAATCCTAAAAAAGGTGTGTACCCATAAGTTCTTTAGGGAAATCACACTATAGTCAGTCCAGTCTTTTCACATAGGCTCACATGCACCACAAGGTCAAATTTTCTAGAGTACATCTAGATATCTAGGTTCTTGTTACTCTTCCTAAATATAGTGCACATGGCCACCTTTACCTATAGCCAATTCGGTAAGTTAGACCTTTGTGATGCCCACTAATATGTGATAGTGTTCCTTAAGGTATACACAAGTATGCCCATGTTATCTCTCTCCTTGGGGATACATGCTTCAAGGTCACAGACATAACTTTCCACTGGGTTGCTCCCTTCAAATTTTGGAAGCACTACAAGCTTGCATTTGCTCAATTGAAGTACCCTCTTTCCTTTGTTCTCCTGGTGGGGGACCCATCATTTCAAAGCATGATCAATCTAGACCCAACCAATGTTCATGGGGTTTGGTGCCTTTGTTTGCACAAAATGACATTTGTGACTAGTGATCTCATAAATTTCTTCAACCCATCAGTTACAAGTGACATCGATGGTGTCTGAGGCTAACTACCCATCCTCCCAAGAGAGCACTCCTTGATTAGAAGGGTTGATATTCTCGATGCCTTATACCATGATGTTATATATATGGTTTATCTCATCCTCCAGATCACATAAGGGGGTCCTTGGTCACTTGAAAGGGGGATCACTACCCTTTGATTTCCATTTTTGAAGGTCATGTATCACTTCTTGAAGTACATATCTGCATTATTGGCATAGCACCAGGGCCTTACTAGAAGCACTAGGTAGTTATCCTATTCAACCAAATCAATAAACTCAAAGTCAGTGTGGAATATAACACTCATAATATCTACAATGGTACCCTAAAGAATTTTTATCAACTAAGCTCAAGTCTTGTTAGCCATGAAAAGTACATGGGGAGAAAGTCTCAAGGCTAGCCTACCCATCTTCTCCCATGCATTCTTCATTAGGATATTAACCTCTGTGTTAGTGTTGATCAATACCTTGTAGATGGACCATCCATCGATGGTGGCATTTACTAGTAACTTGTGGTCATACTTTATGTTTTGAGTATGCCTTACTTCATGTGCCCACTCCATATGTGATGCAATAACTTCATTTATGTGGGGCTCAATAAATTTACTTAGCTATCTCCTTGCATGCTATAAGAGAAAATTTTTTAGCAGGAGAAGCATCCCATCTATTTGTAGGGGCACAAGATTTCTATCATCTCCTATACTTTAGCCTCCTCGCTATCTTGATTTTTGCATGAGGCTATAGCCTATGCTTCTAGATCTATGGACAGCTGGAGTTCTCCCTATAAATTTTATATTACATTCGTGGCTTGTTGTAGGACATTCTTTTGACATGTAGGGTTAGGGTAGGGCATAACTTTTAGCTCAAGTCATGTTATTCATTTGGTCCAACTTGGTTCATCATATTCCAGGTGTAGCTCTTGTGTTGGCATAGTTGGTAGTTGAGTGGTGAACCCACTCTGTGTGGTTGCCTACACTTTGATTGGCTCTATGCATGATGGCTATGCATTTGGATCCCATTTCATATCTTTAGGCTTGCACCTGATCATCCCTACACCCCTATCGGTACCCATTTTTCCATGGGTTAGATTTTTGTACAAGTTAGGGAACTCCTCAACCACATACGGTCCTTGACAATACCTGCACACTGGATGCATTAGGAAATCATGCTAATAGTGCTTGGTCAACCCATACTTGTAACATGATCACAGTGGGAATATTCCTCCACTACATCCTCCACCTCACCCTTTGGCACTTCTCTAGTTTCCATATCCAACATTCTATTGGCCATAACCTTCATATCTTTAGTTTCCCTACCCTCTGACTATTGTAGTTTCCTATCATACACCTCTCTCCATATTCTAGTGCATCTCATCAATCGTTCGGTAGTCAGTTGTGTTATGAGTGTAAGCATCACATAACTTGTAATAGATGGTTGTGCTGACTTGACTAGCACGTTTCAAGAAAGGGCAATTGTGAATGTCATGCTTCTCATGACAAACTTCACAGTTGAGAAATAATGTGCGCACATTCCTTCAAGAGTATTTATTTTTATTATGACCATCCGTCTCACACTCTGTGCACCACAACCCACTTTGAGTGTCTTTTGATGAGCTAACGATTAGATTCTATAGTTGGGAGGCCATAAATGCAATTTTCACCTCTATGAAAGGGCTAATGCCTATATCAACACTCCTAACTACCTTGGCCTTGAGTGAATATTCAAGCATTTATTGAGGGTTTGTGAATGTTTTCATGGATATCATCCTTCTGAAAGGCACTAACAATCCTCCAATGAACCATTGCACATGCTGGGAGGGGTGAATGTTATAAGGGAACTTGTAATAGAGTGTCTTGAATCTAGAATCATACAAACGCATGCTCTCTGATAATCCTTGTTTGATCTCCTTGAGTACAATAATGCTCTACTACTCAAACTTAGGTATATCAAACTCCTTCAGGAAGGCTCCCTTCAATGTGTCATAATAAACCATAGCCTAGTTAGGATCAAACTTACTATACCAATTATGGATGTGATCAAGTAAGGTTATCATAAATTGGGTTGTCTTGCAATTAGATTGGCTTATTCCCTAAGCACGCCATTATAACTCACATTTGAGCACATGTTCTATGGCATTCTCCATGCCTCGATACTCTGATAGGCACATGGCCATCTCGTAATAGATCTAAGGTTGGGGAGTAGTCGGTGCCTAAGATGTTCGTCCTCCTAGCACTTGTCCTGACATTGGTCCTCCAAGGCCTCCACCCACTAGGCCAAGCATTGGTCTGATGGTTACTATTGGCACTACATAAGATGATGGAGTTCTACTACCGACTAGTAGTGCAAGGCCACTTCCTATGGGTTGTTTCCCAAGTTGCATAATTGACATTACCTAAACTGGTGTATTTGCACTCATGTTTTATGTAGTTGGGATAATGCCTTGAGATCTAAAGGTATCTTTACTTACCTCCTTGTATGAGTTGACTTGTTCAATCACAAATTTCTGGTCCAAATTTATAAAATGATCAAAGTCTACATCAACAAGGTTAGTTTTCAATCTTCTATTTTCCTTTAGGGAATCTAGTATATGAGCCCACATCATTGGTTTAAAGGGGGTAGGTGAATCTAGTACATATCCAATGTCAAGTTCTAAATGGATCTCAAGCATTAACCCATCAACTATGGATCTTATTGCATAGCTTCAAGGGCTCCTCCCTTTGGGCACAACTACCATTCAAGAGATCCTTCCCCATGCCCTTCTTGCTCACTATGGGTCCTCTCAGCACTTTTAGGTTCCAAATCTTCTGTTAGTTTGTGCCTCCTCTTGTTATAAGCTTGTCTTATGAGCTCTTAGTTTTAAACCTACTCATCCCTTTCCATTATGCCTCACCTACACATCCCCTTCTTCCCTATTGCACTGCTCATACGTGAGAGGAATTTAGCCTTCCATCCTCACTATTTTGAAGCTATAATCTACCATCAGCTTCTTGAGTTCGGTGTTGAGTTATTTCACAAATGTGTCTCGAGGCTCATGTAAGAATTGATACTCTACTTCTTCAAGGTAGGAGTATGTCGATACCATGAACTCAAGCATGTAGCTATTCAGTACCCCTTGCCACCATTTATCTCTAGTCCAAGTGCAGTCTAAGTTTTTGAGCCTTTCTAGGTGTTATTTCATCCACTCGAGGTGTTGTCTATAGCTTCATCTTCTAGGGGTTACATAAGTAGCCAACCAACGGTACACTTGCTCAAGTAGCTTACAAAATAAAACATCATACAGGGCATCATACAAGTGGTTTTGGACCCACTTTTTGGTTTTTTCCTCTACAAGTTAGATGCCTCAGTGCAAAGTTATCCTCCACTTATTCCATCCAACACTTTATGTTCTTGTGGGAGAGTCAGAGCATTATCCTAATGCACCATTATAGCAACAAAATTCAACAAGTCTTAGCAACAAAACCAAAACGTTGTAAAAAATTTGGTCTTTTGATCATGGGCCTAGTTGTCCAAGCTAGATTAGGTTTGTTCTAGGGGCACAGGCCCTAACTATTCCTATGGCATTCAACATTTAGCAGTCAACTATGCTGACATCAATATGCATAAGGTGCAATCCTTATGTTCTCACCTAAAATGCAGTGGAGAAGGGATCAAGGTCTGTGTTGGCCTAGTTGCACCATGACACAACTCTATTCTTCAAGGGATTTGGTTAGTGCGATGATGGTTGGGCATTCATGGGTGCAAGCCTTGGGTTTCATGGAATCAATGACATTTAGGCACTTGAGGGGTAACAAGGTATCTGGTTGAAGAACTTGGACATAGACTTGTGCTTAAGCATGGTTATTAATGTGGGGTGTAAGGTCTTAACCATACTTAATGCATTTCCTATATTGGTGTGGGGTTCATAATTAACTATAGGACCACCATGAACAAACTAGGTTAGAAGCTCACGAGAACTCAATATACATTCGACAACATAAAGCATGCAATCCAATCAATATACTAAAAATGTTATTCATTAATAGAGTTCAACAATAATACATGTGTAGTCAATATAAATTGAGTAGAAGCTCGACATAAACTACTAAAGGCCCAAGATCATAGGTGAGCTTGGGTGTTACAATAGAGAGCATCAAATAACATCCCAAATTGAGTTTTAAAGCCTAATGATAATTATCTAGCCATAATTCACCAAAGCTTTACTACTCTATTTCGTCTCTCCTTTCCAACTGAACCTAGCTTCCTTTTATAGAACTTCAAAGCATCCTAAGATCATGGGGAGTGGACTACGTCGATTGCTGAGCTGACACTAGAAGTACACATCCTGCCACCTCTACTATGCTTTGTTTTTAATGCGTATTTGTTGGCTCGTGTGCCTACTTCCCAATGTTGCTTGATCCAAAAGGATCCACTTGTCTTTAATGGCTTGTCACTATCCCGTGCACCCACTTCCCAATGTTGATTGATTCAAATGGAGTTGTTAACCGCCAACCAACTGGTGCCACTAGAAGGAAAAACAACAATCATCCTCTATGATTCCTTCATGCCTAGGTGTTCATTGAGTTGGTGTGGATCCACTACTTAGCTCGAAAAGGGGCCCAACACACTACTTTGAGTAAGGTATTTACGTGGACTGTGATTGTGTTGCACATCCATCTTACCATTAAAAATAGGACTTATCTTGGATATCTATTATTGATTGTTTATTGTTATACCCATGTGTTACATTTCACGTACTTTACCCTTCAAATGAATCAATGATACTCTAAGTCTAAATAGTTATCATTCAATAAGGCATTATGGTGCCCACATTTTGAATCATCTTTCTCTCATTCTAAAGAATTACACTATCCATTTCGATTTAGAGCTCAATCAATTCTAATTTCAACCAATTTCCAATATCAAGTCAATTCTAATTTTGAATGAAACACGGTTTCATTATGATTTCAAGATCAATTTTAATTTTAATTTAATTTCAATTCCAATTCCAAATTCGAAGGTAAGACAAAGTCAAACGAGTTCAAACTTTCAAAGTCAAACAAAGTCAATTAAAAAAAACATGTCGAGTCAAACTTTTCAAATTTTGAAAGTCAATTAAGGTCAACATTTCAATCAAGTTAATTTTCTAAGACAAATTTGAATCAAGGCCATGACAATTGGATCATGATCTTGCCCCTATTTATTTCCACCTCTGCATATCTTAGATCTACTTGTGCATTTGTAGATAAGGTAAGTATTATCTATTTTTAGTGTGTATGCAATCAAATTACTATTTTGAATGTACTTTCTATATTTAAGGTAACTCAACAATTTAATTCAGAATATTAATTTATCTGAGTTTTCAATTAATTGGTCTGTTTTAGAATAGTTTTATTCATCCTTGTGTATAAGCTATTCTACCCTTTTAACCTTTCATACATTCTCAATTCAGAGTTAAACACCTTTATAAATAACCAATGGTCCCTGATCAAGTATGTTAGAAAATCAATGGTTATCACCTAGATTCCAAGTTCAATAATGGGACCCACAAAATAATCAACAAATGAAGGTCATTTTTTGTTTGAATAAAGGGACACACACCAATGTAGCCATTTAACATTGTTTCACATATATGCATGTATGCCCAAGTTGCTCCGTGTAACTCATTGCACCTGCATGTATTGCCAAGTATCTATAAAACACAAATAAGGGTAAATTGTAGGTATATCTATGTAGTTGCAGGTAGTTCTAGGCATCTTTGGGTATTTTCTGGGAGGTACATGTATGCCCTATTTTATAAATAAACCATGGATGCACTCCAAAGGTTGGGCTAATATCCCTCGCAACCCATTGCGAAAATGTCACGATCAACTTTGAAATATATACGGATAATCATTGCGCCCCACATTTTGTCATGACACCCCTTAATAAATTGTGTCGCCACACATATATTCATAGGACCCCACATCCATACAAGGTTCCTCATAACCGATATTTAAATTGGGAAACCTCATAATGACAGAAAAAAGTATCATTAATAACCAATAGTCCCTGATCAAGTCTTGTAAAAAATCAATGGCTATCACCTCTTCGCAAAGTTAAGAATGGAGCCCAAAAAATGATCGACAAATATACGAAGAAAATTTTTTAGAATAAAAAACACACAAATATAAATAATTAATATTATTCCATTTCCATGAAAATATATCTAACCCAAATTATTTTTTAAGAATTATTTTTCCCCAATTAACTAAGTTAAGACAAATTTTGTAATTTTTAAATTTACCAATCAACAAATTTATAAAAACATGTCGGCCAAAATTTGTCATGAAATGTATATAAAGTTAATTAAATTCCTGTGTCAAATTCACCAACGTTGCATGTATTTCATTAAAAAATCTTATTCGACGTTTCCACCTCAAACCCAAAAAATTGCTGGGTGAACACATCTGCAGCAAAAAAAGTCTTAATCTACGAAACGCTTTGCCATCCCACGGTCTACATTCTTTCCAAGATGAGGTTTGGTAGCCTCAACATTTGCTCAATTAGACAGGCCTATTCTCCGTATTGGTGATGGGCAAACAAACATTCGGTTTCGGTTTCGGTTTCTACCCTACGATAGGGCACTCGGCACAGGTTAGGAAATGTTGTTCAGGTGGAGCTCGCTCCTCCGTTCGAAGCCATAGGGGTGAGATATAGATAGGGTGGGAAGTACCAACGCCCCCCCTCTCTATATATGGGGAGATAGGGGCCCTCCAGATAGATATATAGGGCGCACCAGACTACATGAGCAAAGCGAAGGCACTGGTCACATAGAAAAGCCATATCTCGGTTCTATCTCTTTAGTGCCCACAATCCCCTTTATATCTATCTAAAGGCATATCATGTATACCATCTATAGATCTATATATCTATTCCATGGATTGCATATCGTCTAGTGCTAACAGGCATAACCTATCCCGATCTATGCGGATATGATTTATAGGCAATCAAGGATCTCATCTCATATCAGTGACCGCCCTGCCCTCTGTATATAATAGAATAGAATAGAATAGAATAGAATAGAATATCTATTCTATTAGAGCGCGTATATGGTATCACCAGATCATTGTCCCCAGTCGGTGACAAATGATTCTCCCCTCAATGGCAAACCTTGAGATATCAGCAACTACTCTTCCATTCAGTGCATACAATCGACCATTCTTTTTGTCATAATAGTAGCATACATCTATAATTTGTTCTCTTCACAGGGACTCTTTTAATTTAGCCATGCCCTAATGTAAATATGATCTTCAAATATTTCACATACCTTCTTCTTCATTATCATGCTCATCTATTACATCATTGGATTCCTTCGCATCTTTGAAAAAGTAACACAAAACATTGAAGTTTGGTCCATTACATATCCTTAAATAAAAAATGGTATCGTAATTTTTACTTTAAAATTATTTGTACTTTGTTTGCTACCACGACAGAAAATGAATCTAAAACTACATTCCCTATGGTAGACCTATTTTCTATAATGGCATACCGGGAAAGGCCATTCTCATGGAATGCATTCATGTTGACTCTTGCATCATGCTTTGCAGTAATGCCAACACATGCTTTAGGCTCTAATATTAAAAAATGCTTCCAAAAGTCCCAAAATACTTCCAAGACCAGCAGTCCATCTCTACCAGATGTCCCACACACATTTCTAGTGGTACGAACTAATTTGGGAAGATCGAGCATGGCAACATCCATGCGTATGCCAAACCTTATGTGGTCTTCATCATTGGAATTATTAGGTTTCTTGATAACTACACCACCACTTGACGTGCATATGTTCCTTCTTAAGTGTGAAAAATGAGAGATTGATTTGGAGAATATGATGTCTTGTATCTTTTTCTTTTTTTTATTTTTCTTTTTCAATATTGTATCTTTTCATTAAAACTCTTACCATCCCAAGGATTCACACCTTAAGTTTGAAAGGAAAATGCAAACAATATGAATATGAACAATGATAACTGCCTTGTCTCCTCTCATGAAAAGTTTGTATTGTAATATTCAACAAAATCATGCCATTAAATTACCTTTTCAGCTTTTGATATATAATTTTATCTAGTAAAGTAAAATAAATGCTTTAACAAGGTGATGGCACTAAGACTCATTGCCATAATCCCACTTACCAAAAAATCCCACTTACCATACTTTTTATTCCTACCATTTATGTTTTAAATCCCTCCATCCAACCAACACAATTTTTCCTTGAGGGATATTTATCTGAACTATTATGGATTGTGGAAGTTTAAAATTCCAAGATTGAGAATGTGAATTGGGTAGAGGAATCCAAGTCAAATTCAACTTTGATCAATAACACTAGCTTTTGGAGGAAGTAGTATCACATCCTTAGCTGAAGAATCAGAAACTATGTTCACTTCCCTAAGTTCATAAGCACTTCTATTTTCTGCTAAATATTCATCAAATTCTTAATTTATTTTTTCTTTATCTATTGTTCCAAGAGGATGGGTCTGCATTGTCATTTCCTTGTCCATGTGCCTATGAATTTTTCCTATTAAAATATTGTTTCTAGGATGTTGTGGGTACTTCCTGGCACTATCTTTTCATGTTTCCTTTTCCCCTACCAAAAGGGAACATGGTGGAATATATACGCTAATAGTTAATTCTCGGGGAAGCTCTTTCCTCCATCCCTAAGAAGATTGGTGAGGACCAAAGTTATTTGCTACAACCAGTTTAGTGACACCTCTCTACCTAGCCATACCAATGTCTTCTCTAATAGCCATAGCCTTCGCACAATTATCCATTTGAGTACCTAATCCCATGGAAAACTGAAACATATGTTTATCTTTTTGATCTATCCATATACCTCTAGCTCTTGCTTTTCAAGGTTTACCCACCAAGGAACCATTATCTTTCATTTACCTATTATTGGAAGGGATTAAGTGATTTGAATTTTAATTGAAAATCCAATGGACAACACACTAAATTTCATAAATTTAATGTGCTATAAAAATGAAAAATTGAATTAAAGAATTGGGCACAATAGCAACACAATATTCAATTGTAAATGAAGCTTTATTGAGTCCAAGATTACTTTGCAAGAGGGCGACAATCTTTGAGAAGAGATGTGAAGCTATGAGACTCTTTTCTGTGATTTTTACATTTGGATGACAATTTTATATCTATTTTTTGGCAGGAAATGAATTGTCTAAAAATTGAATATGAGGTGATTTACTCTGAAATCTGAAGATTCATGTGTGCCCCCAAGAAGAGATGTTTTGTTGTGACTTGAAACTAATAAAAATTTAAAATTTCAATTTTTCAATTTTTAGGTATTTTTCTACAATTTAGTGTTTTGAATTTTTGGGGCACTTTGGAGTGGAATTCGGCCCCAAAAGCTTGGTTGGATGCCCCTAAAGATTTTCCAAAATCATGCATTTAGGGGGCATCTGAACTTGTTTACTTCATGACCTTTCTAGATCAATGGTCAAGAATTTATGACCCTGGCAAGGTGATGTACTAGTGTTTTAATATTCTCTCTGAATATTGTCTTGAACTACCACTAGATCATCAATTAACCAAAAATGCCACTAGATCATCAATTAACCAAGAAATTAATATTTTTAACAACCCATTCATGTATGGGAGGTCTTGCCAAATCTCCATCAAAAGTAGAAGTAAGCCCTGGTTTAAAAATAATGGCACTTTCACTTTATAAAATGACTATTTTTTGCTTGATATGGATTTGGTAGGTTTCTTTGATAGTCTTGATTAGTCAAACCCACACCCGACCAAACTTTCAGGCCTTATCTTGAAAAAAACATCTCTTTCTTTGCAAGCAAATATTCCAATACATGAAAGAGGTGCAGAGATACTTTGTCATTTTAAGAACAACAAAGTGGAAGTCTACACATTTTCACATTTCTCAAACCTCACTGACAAAGTTGAGAGTAGCAGAAAATCTCCCAATGGAGTAGCAAGGTTTCCAAACCTCATTAGCATAGGAGTATGTATGATGTAAATGGTCTATGTCTTCCTCTTTATAACATCGTAGAGGACAGAAAAAGGACCCTAAAAATCCTAATTTTATTAAGTTTTCATACATCAAAATTTTGTTTTGAATAAGAAGCTAGTAGAATGTATTCATCTTTGGCCACCCAACCAACATTCAGAGCTTCTTACATCTTCTATCCATGTTGCTCCCCTATTTATTAAGAAAGGCATAATAACCAATCTTATCAATCTAAGCACCTAAACCCTGCCATCTCCATCCAAGCTCATTAGGTTCATCCAACTGAGATGTTTGTCTTTTCTAAAGGATTTCTTAGAGGTTTCTTTTTAAGAATGAGGAAGCATATCTGGTCCATTCCTCTAGATATTTCTAAATAAAGATGTTACACTCTATTTAGAAACACACAATTCCATCCAATCTGGTCAAATTATTATTTGAACTAAATAAGAAGAGGGAGTTCCTCAATTATGGGAGGGTGTTGTTCCCAAGAATCCTCCCAAAATAGAGCCTCTTTAACATTTTTTTATCATATAGAAAAGGCCCTCCTTAATTAAGTTGTTGCTAGCTATGATACACTTCGAGATCATGGTTTTTTGTGTAAGGAAGGTTATACTAATACATGGATTGGCTGACCTTGGACCCAGTACTAAATGTTTATGGGTGAGAGTATTTCTCTAGAGATTTAAAGGCTTGGAGCAACATCTACGTATTGTTTTTCTACCATGGCAATATTACAAGCTATAGGGATATATCTATATTGAAAATCTGAACCTACTGCTAGAAGAGACTGCCAATTTATTGTCTCGAGGAAAAATCACTTGAAGATTTGAATGTGAATGAGAAGAAGACATTGAAAGATGAGAATATGCAAGTGTGACTTGATTCATTCCTTGAAGTTGTAATATTGAAGGCCTTTATATACCCTACTCCTCTCTCCTATAATTAAGGCAAGCCAAAAAGATGACATAATTGGCTTGAGTGGAATACTTCAGCTGTCACTAATGGCTAAAGTGACATTTTTGACTTGCGAAAAATATGCCACATAAACTCATCTCAAGCTTAATTTGTCCAAATGGGTCCTAATGGAAAAATATGGTGGTTTGAGGGTGAGTCATGGATCTAGGACCAAACGACAAAGTGGATGATGAGATGTGAAGGGTAAGTGGGTAAATGGCAAATGGTGAGACCTAGGAAAGTCTAGTGTAGCTGTGTACAGAAAGGATTTATGGCTTTAGGCCAACAAGAATTGATTAGGGAGATGGCCAATCCCACCCCAATCATGTCGATAGATCATGGAAAGTCAATGTGTCCTTGATGAGACAAGCGTTATCAATAATTTTTAGTGCATACACTTTTCATTTACCTTGTATATTTAACTCTCTACAATATCTTTTGATCTTATGACCAACATTAGAGTTAACCAAAATTTTCCAGTCCACCAAATACATAAAGCCTTGTGCCAAATTTACATATTTTACACATTCATTTCACAATTACATTTTAACATTTGTGTTCTATGATCTATCATTGTTTTGTACTCTATAGTTTCACATTACATTTGAAATCTCTGAAGCTCTGTGTAAATTTTCATATTTTATAATTTAAATTTACCATTCATATTCTATCTTTGTTTTTTATTTTATGGTTCTTCATTATAGGTGAAATCTCTAATGTTCTATGCCAATGTTTAATATTTTATACTTTCATTCCACAGTATCACCTCTTAGTAGTATATTTTACCTTCCACATATTATGATGAGTCTGACCTTTTCTCAACCATGAGAGAGCATGCTCTTGATTATTTGAAATTTTTTTTTGGGAGGTTTCTTGATGACCCTTTATTATTGGGCGAGTTGAGTACAAGAAGCAATCTAAGCATGCAGGTTCTTTACACTTATTTTGATTTTGCTTCTTTGTATTTATTGCCTGACAATTGTGAGATGTTGTATAAAATATATGCAGGTTGACATTGCATATCCTCTTTTTGTTGAGAGATTCAGCGTTGTGTTTTGATGGTCCAACAACTGTGACATTGCAACTAGCAGTCCAAAACTCTATTTGAAATGGGTTCAGGCAAGTGCCAATTCTTATTTTAATTTGTCATTCAGAAATGAATGGCTTTGACATTATACAAACACGTTTCATGCATATAATTAAAATTAAACACCAAAATTTTTTGGTGCTAAAAATTAAAATCATTTTCTATTATCTATTACATAACACACTGGCTTGACTCGATGAAGTGGATAATTTTTTTGCATATGTAAAAACAAAAGTTCATACGGAGAAAAATTTAAAAGTGTTTAAAAGCAAATGTTCATAGCAGGTTGTCTACTTCAGAAAGGTCATGAACCTCATATTTACACTCTAAATTATCCATTTATCACTCCTACATGGGTCCATGCCACTTGGAATACCAAATTCACACTTAAACCTACTAATTAGGTCACCTCACTCTTCAAGTCTTCAAACATAGAAAACATAGTCTCAAACTTCTGAAGCAAACATTCAAGTCTCTCATATAACCACATGAAAAATTAATATTTGTATAACCTCCAAGATATTTGAAACATCTCCATGTGCCTTAGACACTCTAATGCAAGCCAACATACCTTAAACTATCTCACTCAAGGTGACCACTCAAAATGGTTATACATAGTCAAAACACAGTCAATCTATTATGACTCTCCACATCTAATAAATAGATAAATATGAAAAACAAAAAACTTCTCATACTTCATTGATAATTATATAACATCTACATATTCATTGGACTCATCAATTCTAATTAGAACACCTTCAACTCGCTCCTACAACATGATCACTCAAGTGACCAGTGTATTCAATAAAATAGTCAACTACTTAAGTAATGTTCATACTCAAGATCGATTGGTCAAACCTAAAATTACCATACATACAATACTCATGTATTATAAAACACTTTGAAATATCTAATTTTACATGAGACATCAAAAACCATCAGAATGAGATCAATTATCTTTCTTGGGTCACTTACAATCAAATGTCGAACACATAGTTAACTTTGGAGATATATATGTGTGTGTGTGTGTGTGTGTGTGTGTGTGTGTGTGTGTGTGTGTGTGTGTGTGTGTGTGTGTGTGTGTGTGTGTGTGTGTGTGTGTGTGTGTAATAATAATAATTAGACCACATAAATAGGTTAAATATATTAACCATTTATTCATTTACACATTTTATTTGTATACCATTAGAGAATTTCTCCTAGATAAAAATTTATGGGCAAAATACCATAGACTAGTTTTTCCCTTTATAAAATTCAAATATTTAAATGTCAACAGTCATAGTGAAACCTCAAAGACTTTGATATCATCTTGTGTCCTTATTGATATTATCCAATCACACTCTATTTATATTATATTAGGAGATTAAACTTTAATGAGTTTAAACATGTAATACGTTGACCACTTTGACTTACTATACTTCGTCGATCTCAAACGTATGATCAAACACGAACCATTAGATCCTTATATTTTATCTATGATCAACATTAAACCTTAAGAACTTCCTCCCATATCACATATTCATAAAATATTTAATAAAATTAACATCATCTATCTCTTTTAGAGTTTCTTGAACTTTACCCTATGAAAAAGTGACTAAGTATGGGGACTATTGCAATCTGTCTGAATAGCCAATTTTAAACCTTAACAACTTGTTCTACGATTAGACACATGATATGAAATTTGGACCATATGATCAAATTTAAAAGGGGAATCCAACCATATATCAAAATAATATTTAAACATTAAAATTAGTTATATATATCACCATTAAAATTCCTTCTTAAAATTTTATATCACAGAGTCAACTATGTTTAGAACATCCCTGTAAGGCAAACTTTGCAGTTGCATAACTTTTGTTGCACTTAGTTGCATGATCTAAAATTTAGAAAAAAAATATCTAGATACAAAATTTAAAAAAAAAAACATATGATCAAATTCTCCTGACAGCTTCATGTGTGTGAGATATAACATCATCAAAATGCCTACTCAGCTTTTCTTGCAATATGCAAATTTGGCTAAGTATGGGAAAACATTGTCAAACTACCTAGGATCCTAAATTGTACCCAAATATATTTGAATACAATTCATCACATGAATTTATATTTATTTCATAAAAAATATTCATAAATTTTATCATACACATATGACCACATCCCCCTGAATAAAGTTTCAATTGAACCTCATGTGCAGACTTCAGGTGGTCACTTGCTGCCTCTCACGGTGTTTTCATCATGGACATAGTAGTTGTCTACTTCAGAAAGGTCACTTTCAGCCTTCCTTTTCACAATATTGTGGATAATCCAGCAAATGCAAGTGTTTTAAGATGATGAATTTTGAAACTAAGTAAAGAAGTCATTTTTTCAAGGTAGCAACACCCGGGTTCTACCCCTCCCCTGCCTACCTAAAATCCTTTGACAAATATCAGTAATGTGACTAGAATTAATGTGCAAATGGTCAACATGAAAATGCACTGTGCAGTGTGATGGACTGTGCCTATTCTAGTGGCTATTGCCTCTGGCGGGATAATTGTTTCAATTGTTGTAAATCTCTTCTCCCAGTTTACTGCATTTGTTGATAGGCAACATTATGCCTGATAGCTTATATGTTACTTGACACTGTTCTTCCCAACATTCAAGGTGCACTGTTAAGGAGGAATAACTCCAATCTATTCTTCTTTATGCACAACATATGCATGGAAGTAAACATCAGTAGGAGGCTTTACGTGTAATTCTAGCACGCTCAAAGAAGCTATGTTTCTGTTAATGTTAATGACCTTCTCGCTTGTTATTTGGTCTGCTGAAAACATCTCGTCTATTGAGAGGCCTTCCTTTTACTTCATTACCACTACCAATTGCTTTTAATTCGTCAAGATTTACTTAGGCTTTCTTGTTCTATTTACATTTAGCTTTGCCTTGTGTAGGTCTTGTTTCTCCTATTCCGTGCATCCCTGTAAAAGTTAAAACTGTTAAAATGTTTCACATGTTTTTATCTTTCTTTTGTTCAAACAGAAATTGTATTAGATGAATACTTTTGGCTAATTAGGTGCCCATTTAAGAGTTTAGAATTGTTGTCAACAAAAATTTTTATGGGTAAATTTTGGTTGTTTGGGCAATTTTCTTTACCTTGTCTTTAGAGATAATAGATTTGGGCATCTATTAAAAAATTAGTTTAGAGATAATAGATTTGTGCATCAATTAAAAAAGTAGTTTAGAGATAATAGATTTGTGCATCAATTAAAAATTTTCATATAATTATTTGGTTTCCTTATTTTTGAGGGGTGGATCTTGCTTTGGATCTTTGGTCATGGACAAATTGTTTTCTAGTATGGAAATAAATTCAAGATGTGTTTCACCATAAGGATGAATAATTTTGGCTAATTTGGTGTTCATTTAAGAGATTAGAATTGTTGTCAATAGAAACTTTTATCGGCAAATTTTGGTTGATTGGGCAATTTTCTTTACCTTATGTAAGAGATAACATATTTGTGTATCAATTACACATAATTATTCGATTTCCTTATTTTTGTGGGGTGCATCTTGCCTTAGATATTTGCGCCTGAACAAATTGTGTTTGAGTATGGAAATAAATTAAATATGTGTTCACCATATAGACACCCATGTTAGAGCCCCATAACAATATGCTCTCAACCCACTCACTGTTAGAGCATATAAGTATTATAGAGGCAATTTACACCAACTAATGTCATTCCTTAGCTATTGAAAGATGTGGTACAGATAGCTTCCAATTGCACATGAAGGATTTAGGACAAGAAATCACACATTTAGAACTTGGAGATAACAATATTGCAGCAATAAATTATTATTTATATCAAACTAATCATACAGAATATCATCAAAAGCCAATTTTCCATAACATGTGTAAGTTCATTAATATATGTATTTATTGGGCATTCTCTTAACTCTCATCATTCTGACTCAATGTATAACTAACTTATCATACATGGTTATTAACTGATCACATGTAGTTATTAACTGATCCAAACTAACCATATATTATATACGAGATGCCTAAGTCACTGATCACACATGGATATTAACCAATCTGAACTAACTCTATATTATATACGAGATGCCTAAGTAACTGATCACACATGGTTACTAACCAATCTAAACCAACCATCAATTATATAAGATATATGTGGATCAATCAAAATGTTTCCATTGATTTTGAACTTCAAATGAACCCCATATAATTAAACAAATGCATACGAGTTCACAAAGGATTGAATTGGACAAATAAGGAATGTGGCATCATGATACCTAAAAGAGTGATTGAAATTCTATGGTAAAAGACTAATAATAGAAAGGGACATGTTTCTATGCAATTTTTTTGCAATGTTTATTAGATTGTATGTACGTACTATTCAAAGGCCCTTGATGTGTGCGCTGATAGTGGCAAGCCATTTTGGTATTCATAAAACACTGATTATAATTAAAAAATTTGTTCATTGGATTAGAATTCATCAATATGTGCAAAAATATATCAAGTAGTGTGTGTGGTTTGTGCTATTTCTAAGCCTTTCAATCGGATAAGGGATTGTAGGCTCTTTTACCCATTCCTAATAACCTTGCGAGTATGTGTCTATGGACTTACTAGTTTCTTGAAACAAGACATAGGCACGACAAGTTACTAGTGTTAACACACTGATCCATGTGGATTCTCAAAATACATTTCCAATTATTACAAAGCCCACTCTTATGGTATGTTGTAATGTCAACTCATGCTTCATGGATGGTAATTCCAAACCATGCCTCATGGTCTGCAGTAATGCCAACTCATGCTTCATGGTTTGTAGTATTGGAGAACAAATTCCAAAAGATCTGTAGTACGCCCAAGATCACTAATCCATCTCCACTCGATGTTGCACATGCATTTCCAGTGGCACAAACCCATCTGGTCAAATTGGGCATGTCACCATCTATGTACTTACAAAACCTTAAGCAGTCTTCATCATTGGCTTGGTTAGGGTTCCAGACACCTACAAATAAAACCTTTAAATTCCTCACACAATGCATGGTACTACCAAGTGACAACATTGTCATTGAATTTATTCTTGAAGAGATTCCCCAATATGATTTGAGGGGTTCCCCTTGTAGGTAATTAGGGGTAGGGCCCCTTAGGGTGCAGGACAACACTGTGTGACCCAGATTCGACTAGTGCAATTTGACATTGTTTAGCCCAATTGCCGAAAGATGAAGTCATGTGGAAGAGCGATTGTTCCATCATCCATAATAGTTCTTTGGCATTCAAAACTTTGTAATACTATATATACATATGTATCTATATAGATAATTAATCATCAGTTAACATATTAGAGCATAGACGTAGGTAATGGAAGATAGACAACCACACATCTTTCTCTAGAGCATGCCATCTATATTCTGCATATATTAATAAACTTTTCTATTGCAGTTCTATCATTTTTCCTATGCATATGCAATGCATAGAATTACACACACACACACACACACACACACACACACACACTCTCTTCTATTATCTTTCCTAAGCATCTCCATCAGAATGTTTATTTCTAAATAACTACTAAATATTGTTTTTGCACATGCATATAACACATATTTTTCAATTTAGATTGATGTCTTGGATATCTCTTGGGATTAGGATTAGAGACAAATCCTCCAAGATGGATGTCCTTTTACTTTGTGTGAAGGCCATTACAAACAAAGCAAAGCAAATAGGACACATTTTTCCAAAATGTTTGGTTTCAATTTGGTCTTTCATTTTCTATCAATACTTATAGATTCCAAATTTGTTAGTCCTTTTTGGCAAATTTTATAGATAATCAAATAGAGGTTGTAATCAGAATAGTAATTCAGCTACTTGGAGTGTAAAACCATTAGCATTAGCAAACCTGGGATGAGAGTGTTTCTTATTCTTAGCACAATTATCTAAGAATTGTGGATAGTTCTACATGCAAGAGTCCTTTTGAAGTGTGTTTTGGTTTCCAGCCATTAGCATCGATAGAATTGGTCAATCCACCAAAAATAGTATCAATTCCTTTGCATGCACAACTAGAGGTTGAGAAAGTAGTGCAATTCATTCATAAAATTCAGACGATAAATTGGAACATTCAAGAGATGCTCCAAAAAAACAAGTGCCAAGGCAAAGGCAAGATATGATATGGATATAATTCCTTGAGTGTCAAGCAAGGGATCATGTTTGGTTACACCTATAAGAGGAGTGATTCATTGGCCCAATAAAAAAATAAGACCTTTGTGTTATGGCCCATTCAGGTTCCTCGAAAGGATTGACACCAATGTCTATAAACTAGACATTCCATCTTAATGGGTTTGCATTGCATTTCTATTGTAGTGGTCTTGACTCTCAACCATAGAATCAAAATGTAGTGAGTCTTGACGAGGACATGATTATTTGAGCCCAAGTCGACTTGAGTGAGTTTTTGCAAATAAATCGGAAGACTTGTGAGTCTAGAAGCAAGTATAGTTAGCCTCACTAGTCTTGCATTTGGACCTGTGAATATGATTTTTTCATTTTTTAAAAGCATTGCAAAAAAATCTCAATAAAGTAAAAACAAAAGACACAAACCTAAACCTAAATGGTGCTCTAACACATCCAAACACTCATTCACTCATTCAAACCTTATTTTCATGAGCCCATTCAATATTTCACTTTTCTCACTCTCACACACCATTGAATCAATTTGAGTTTTGTTTTGTTGATTCAAATGCATTGATTATTTGTGTGCAAATGTTAGATATAAGTTGATTAATTGTGATTGTGTGCATTGGTGGAGTTGATTGAAGAGATAGTATTTTATTTAACATTTTTCAAGCATCTACAATCAGATTAGATCATCGATGATGGCGACTCCATGTTTATAGAGGAGGACTAAACATGGGTCAATCATGTTGATCATGAGGTGGAGCTTGTAGTATTAGGGGGGAAAGATGAGAGAGCCCATACATTTAGGAAACATTACATTACTGGATCCTTTTATGTAGACCCCATGAACTTGACATGAAATGTATCCAAATTCTTGTAATTAATTTTTTGTAAAGTGAAATTAAAAATTAAAAAAAATAGTCCTAGGCCATGGATACATCTTGGATATGACCAGGATCATGAGGGAGGATTGTGGAAGATCCTCTTGAACACATTTAGATATGTCTGGGAGGATTTGTAGTCCTCTGATAAGATCTTGGTCATATTTGGGTCAGATCTATTGCAATCATCCCATAGGATCCTATCCATATCCATGTCGGATCTATAGTAGACTTATTTTTACATGTCTGGGAGGATCCAAAATCCTCCTGTAGGATGCTACCCATATCTGGGTTAGATCTGCAACCAAGGATTGGTTTTTTTATTTGTATTTTAAATTTCACTTTATAAAATTAAAATATGGACTTCAAGAAATAATTAAAAATAAAATATAGGTGAAACCCTAAAAACAACTTTCACACTCATTTTATCAAAGAAAACAACACCAACACATTTACCTTTCATTGAATTTTTACCTCTCATTGCACTTTTGCTCTCTCACCTTCAATTTTTGAATTACTTATGATTGAAACTCCTTCCTTTTGCTAAGTTTATGTCATTAAAACTACCCATTTGGCACCAAGGAGTTTAAGGTGCTTTCAATGAATAAGATTATTGATTTAAGGCAAGTTTTTAGTTCTGTGTTTTTTTAAGTTAAAAACCTAAAAATGTTTGTAATTAGTTTTAACTTTTTTTGTTAATTTTTTTAAACATCATTTAAAAAAGATGCCAAATGCCTTGAATTTTAATAGCAATATTATTATTTTTTAATTAGGGGCTATAGGGATTTTCTAGAATGTCTCTTTTTTCAAGTGTTAATTAGTGGGCCAAGGGACAACCTTCAAAGCCGATCTGTTCTCACCCCTTTGAAAGTATGTGATAATGTTAAAACATATACTAGGTGGAGGGTGTTACATTTGGGTTTGGTTAGAGTGTAAGGTTAAATATAAGAGCTTGTATAGCTAGGTGAAATTCTATTTGTGTTCAATTCCTAACTTTGGAATCAAAGCTTGTGGTGGGCCAAACATAAATGGAAAGCTAAGAAAGGGCTTGCTCCTTGCAAAGGTGCATGCATACATTAGAGAGCAAGAAAAAGTAGATGCCTTTGTTGCCCTAATATCAAAACATTCTTTCATAAATAAAGGATCTATATCTATTGAGCCCCCTATTGTTCTATCTCATACTAATGTAATGACCCCATCACACCCATTTCTATGTACATCCATCTTGGCTGCAAAGGAAGATGATTCATCTCTTAGTTTCAAAAAAATAAAAGATGTAGGCCATTTGGAAAGGGCATTCCATAATGAATCCAGGGATATAACAAAGGATGAAATTACATGTTGTGTGTACAATGTGGGCTGCCATTTAATGTTGTTAGATCACCATATTGACTGGATATGGTGAAATTTATTAATAAAGCCCCTAAAGGGTTCACCAGTCTAGGGCATGAAAATGTACGCACCACCATTTTGGAAAAAGAAAGAAAACATGTTGAAGATGCATTAAAGCCCATTAAGAATTCATAAATCAAAATAGGGGTGTCCATTATATCTGATGGATGAAAAGATATGACAAATACTCTATTGATTAAGGTGGTAGAAATGTGGGACAATATTTTTGAGAGTCATTGATAGTGAGGGGAAAGTGAAGGATGCATGATTCATATTTGACATCCTGATAGAGTCCATTGAGGTGGTGGATCATCAAAACATTTTCCTA